>NW_006500356.1:2431141-2441580 GCF_000471905.2 Amborella trichopoda | reverse complement strand
AATGGAATTCGCACAAACATGAAAAGAAACACTGCACGATGAACGTTTAATTGAATGTCCAAAACAACTTCAATGGTATAATCTACTAGATGTAACTTCATCGTCATGTTTCGAAAATGAACTCAAATTATTGATTATCCAAAAAGAATCCAAGGGAGAGAAAAAACAACTTACTCCATTTTATTTCTATGAACTCAGTGTCCAGATTTTACAGAATGAGATTATTTTCAGGAAATAATTCTAAGTGTAAAATGTAAGATAGTGACAACTTAAAGGAATAAGTCACTTTTACTCTTTTTCAAATGAACACACAATGCCCTAAAAACTTTTCTCTCTCCCATTTGTACCTTTTTAAGCATTTCATATGTTGATTTATTCAGAAATTTTTTTTTCTACTCACTAATTTTGCATCTCGCACTGTAAAATACAGGGTTTTTTTCACAAATTCCATTTGAAGATCTAATAACAAACTTTGCCATTATTTTAGTGATTTATTTGGAAAAAAATGTGGGGTTTCATTGATAATCTTCAATTTGAGATCGACTAAAAAATTTTGATTTGGATTTTTTTTAAAAAATGGGTTTTATTCGTGGCTTCATTCAAGAAAAAAAAAATCATACAAATGAGGATACAATATAGAGGTCACTCACCCGATTGATGCCGAAGAACTTTGCTAGTGTGGGTGGCGTATGTTGCTACCAAAAGCTTCGTTGAGATAAGAGACGGAGACCGAGAGCAGAGTACAAAGAGAAGAAAGCGAGCGAGAGAGATGCGAGCTTAGCAGAAGAGAGGGCGAGCGAGAGAGATGCGACCTTTTGCAGAGCAGAGGAGAGGATGTTCGTTGAGTTCGCAGAGCTTCGCGTGGGATGAAGGGTACTTAATGAAAATATGTGAGGTTTGAAGCGTTTTGAGGCCATCATGGCCTTTCATTTTTGTTAAATTAAATGAACAGTGGACACGGGGTAGGTGAAATCACTGTTATTATTCCCCTATAGGCGTTCGGAAGCCCTTTCTTTTATATATATATATATATATATATAGGGTGGGGTTTGCATAGAGCTGAGGCTTTAAACAATCAAATTGGAGACTATCTTTAAATCGTATCGAGAAAAGAAGTTTCAATATTGGAAATATTTGTGATTGCCTTAAAATATATTTTCATATTTAATTATAAAATTTAAATCTTCAAAAATACTGTAGATTGAGTAGAACTATGACAACTTGAAAATCTTAAAAATTGTCGGTCCAAAAACACACTACAAGATGCACTATTTCCAAAACTTGAAATCCATTTTTTTTCTCCTGTACATGCATCTTTATATCGAGATGATCAATTTAAAGATATTTGGGCGTCAAAACAACTTTTTCTAGTGAAATTTTTGAGGTGGGCTCAAATTTGATTGTTTAGAGGCTCGGCTCTATATAAACTTTTCCCATATATATATATATATATATATATATATAGGTAATTCAGGGGAGAAAACATCATCCCTTAAGTGTTTTATCAAATATGTTAAGAGTTAATTTTTTTATGGTGTCGATAGGAATGGAAATCACAAGCTGACTAAAATAACCCATCCTTTTTTCCCGCCATAAAGTTTATGGATAAATAAATTGAGCCACATAGTTGGCATTGTTTACGGTGCATGTATCATGTTATTAATTAAACTTTGAGACCAAATGTCTCTGAGGTAATTTTTAAAAACTTGAGCCCGGGCTTGGGACTTCGAACTCTTGTTCTTTCAAAGTTATTTAGTGCATTTATCTGAGGCCACAAAGGACTAGGGAAAATAAGAGAACTTATAAAATTCTGAAAAATCAAAACATATAAATAATTGAGAAATGAATGGAAGGAAGAAAATTTCGGCTTAGGGTTTGATTTTCATCAACAATCGTCTATCTATTTCAAAGAAATTGAAAAACTTCAAAATAGAGTTAAAACCTTGCCCAAATTTTTGGTCTACAAAATCCATGAAACCTAGTGATAGTTTCTCAAATCTTTGGCTTCTTATAGGTAGACCTAGTGAAAGTGTATAACTTAGGTTGAAATTTTGGATGAAAATGCGCTTTTGGGGCTTCAAGTCTCAAAAAAAAAATGAGGAAATGCGTAGATTTCGGCCATTTTTTTTTTTTTTTGTGACAATGGGGTCGATTTCAGCCTCGCTTTTATTTTTGCAACATCGACGAGTACTTAGTTGTAGCGACTAGGCCAAGTACTGAAGGACTCACATGAGTTAACCCGAGTCACACCCTTGGAGTTCTGCAGTACTTGTAGACTTGCTCGAGAACTATACATATGCAATCTCCCCAATGTTGGTAAGAATATTCAACCTTGCCGATGTTGGCAAGAATACTCATCTCAAGGTTGAATACCTTGTCTAAGTCTGAGTTTGTTAGTAACCAAAGTCATTTCGATTACTTCTTGTTATAAATCAGGATAATTCAAATTTTTATTTGATGTGGTGAGCACCTCACAACAATGATTCTAACACCCAAACAAAATACTCAATAATGTGATGAGTACTCCACAATAATGATTCCAACACCCATACAAAATACTAAAAAACAATAATGTGTGAAATATATTTAGGAAAAATATAGAAATAAAAAAAATAAATAAAATGAAAAATCACCAAGCCACAATACAAATAAAAGTAGAAGGCAAACACACATTTATATGGTTCACCTAAAATTGGTTATATCCACAGGTAAGAGGCAATGATGCATTCACTATAAATAGAAGAAATTTACAAGTTTGGGGTTTGGTAGAGATTGCCTCATATAATGGCAAATAAAACTCAAATAGATATTTCTTACCGCAATACCACTTTCAATCAACTCATCTTTTCGCTATCATTGATCAAGACTGACGCCACGATGAAATGTTGATAAGCACACTGGCCCAATACGAGGCCATACTAGGGTTTGTGCAAAAACCTCAATTTTTGTCCTCCAAACTTCCTTACTTTTCTCTCTCCAAAAATGCCTTTTATGAGCCTCCGTTAATGAACTATTTTTTGTAACGAAAATACCGGTTAGTTGATATCGGCCCTTAACTGGTTTCTTAAACTGGTTCGATTTTTTGAACATTGATTTCGTCTTACTTTATGCGAGCATAACAAAGAACAATAAAACAATTTGAGAGCTAAATAACCATATCAGGACGAACTATGGCCCTCAAACAACGAGCCAGGAATCCAATGCTTAGGTGAGAACAAAGCCAATACTTGTTCAGGATGGATTATGGCCCTCAAACAACCAGCCAGGAATCCAATGCTTAGATGAGAAAAAGAGAGGAAGTTATCACCTTCTTGGGTTATTGTTGCTATGGGTTTTAACCAAAGCCATCTTTCTTGATTGGCTAAGCATTTGGTCATTTTTCCTGAAGGGTAATTTTTTCTCTTTTTCTTGTTCTCTACAAAAACAACCAGTCAATTATAAATTCAGAAGCACTCACACCTTTCTTAGACGAAGCAACAACAATAGCCGTCTCCGCCCTGTAAACATGGCAAAACTCCAATTGCAAACCAACAACTTCATCCATCACCAGTAGCCACAAAGTTCTCAAATCCATGGGGGCTTCCAAAATTTGTTACACCAATTGACAACATTGAGGGAGTCTCCCTCAAACACAATCCTAGACATCTCTCTTTTGTCAATTTAAGGCCATAAAGCAAAGCACTCAACTTAGCGTTGTTTATTGTAGAATAACTACATGCCCATAATAGCACCCAAGAACAACACCCTCATGATTCTTAAGCACTCCCCCAAACCCCATTAGTTTAAGATTACCCAAAGAGCTCCTATCAAAATTAAGCTTCACATATCATTATATTGGCGGGCTACATCTTCCTTTGGGTCTAGACAAGTAAGTAGATTGCCACACTATTTCTCTCAAATTAAGGACAACATCCGCCTTTGACACTCTATCTCCCTCTGTGAAAAAAAACCACGAACAAGCCGTATGTAGAATCTTGTCTTGAACTTATTGTAACAAAGATGCTTTTCCTTCAAAGGCCTTCTTGTGGCACTTAATTATAGTAAAATGATGATATTATCCCTCTATCCCTCAATGTTAAGAACGTGTAACACAGACTTCTAATAAAAAAAAAAAGCCAAAAACGTTCTAGATTTCTAACCTTGAACAAATAGGGTTATAACCATCATTTTAGCTGGTCGTTTAATTCAAGCAAAATAACTATAGTAACACCATGTTCAGGGTTAGGAACCTAGATCAAACAAGCATATCCAATAAAAAAAGAGTTAATGAATTCTTAAGCTTGAATAACCAACGGTTGACTCGCCAGTTAGCTCGTGTTTGGGGAACCTAGTGGTTTTCAAACCCCAAACAAGACATACTAATATAAGAAATGTCTTTCAGTTTTTTAATCTTGAATATGGGTATTTATGAGGTTAAATAATTCTGTTTGTTTAAAGTTCTTTATAGTATTTTTAATCGTATATTTTGATGAGGTACCTTAAACTATCTCTTAAACCGTCCAAATAAAAGAGGTTAGTTGCATTAGACAGGTAGCCGGTGTAAAATTTTATCACATCTTATATGAAGGCGACCCCAAACAAATACAGTAAGGCTTGGATGGTGATAAGGATGATGATAATATTTTGATGAGGTCCGTGACAGAAAGAAAACTTATAATCACCCTAATGCTAAATTAATAACTTTGAATTTCATATGTTTTGAGTTTTTTGACCATCTACTGTATTTTTTTTCGGTTATGAAATATTGTAACCCTAGAAATCAATCTTCACATGCCTTTTTGTGCAAATCTGACGGATAAAGTCAGAGGTTTGTATTGAGGAGTGACAGAGGGAGCTGTTCTTGCATGGCCAACGAACAAATGACTCAGTCAAGTATTAAATGCAATATGACCTCTCTCTCTTGCAGATGAGTTTGAAATCAAACAGCTAGTGGAAATCTTGCTGTCTCATTCAATGGGTAATATGATTCTCCAACTACTTACTGCCAAAGACTGCAAAACTCATAAAGCCAAAAGTAGAGAGAGAGAGATCTATGCACCCTGAATTTTTGCAGCATGCAAAGTAACCAGGATTCTTTGCACTTCATTCCAAAGTTACCCTACTGTCCTACTTTAGCTTTTACAAATGACCATACGCGCCGTGTACAATGCCGACACTGGGAATAATGGCAAAGTTTCTTCCTATACCTCTCTCTTAATTCTCTATTATTTATTTGTTGAGCTTTAATCGGCACAAAAACCTGAATTTGTAAGTGATGAAGTAGTTCGCTTTTAAGATATTTAGGTTGTTGAATACTAAAATATAAAGGTCTTCAGTCGTTGTGTGGAGATCTATGTACGCATGCGTATTGCACACTATCCTCTATGCACATGCAAAAACATAATATTTCGAGATTGAATGGAGACCATCAACGTTTCATACGGTGAGGTCCAAGTTTTAGAAAATTCAAATTTCATTTCTTTTTTCTAGAATAATCATTTAGGGGCCATTTGGATGGCATAATACATTACCTGCAAATGGATTGTTACTGTTTGGGTAGTATTGAGATGCATCGTGGGAAATACACGGTTATTGTTTTGCTATGTCTGGAAGAAATATGGGAAATGCATTACCAACATTTTACGAGCACTTGCTTATAAACTATCATTTCTTTTTTTTTTTTGTCACAAAATTCTAATGAAATACGGAATTAAAGCCATCACCACATCATTCCAAAAAGATTTTCTAATAATAACATCATCCTCATTCCAAAAATATTTTCTAATAATAACTTGTATCATTCTTAAAGTCATCATCATCACACAATAACATGTTTTTATTGTGGTAGGCCTTATTTTTATTTATTTTTTAGAAGTCTTTCAAATGTCTATCTATATAATTTCAAATAAGTAATAAATTTATGATACCAAATTAAAAAAATTTATGATACAAGTTAAAAAATGGGAAGAAGTTTGATTAGTAAATTAGAAGGTTTGGTAATTGCAGTAGAAAATTTTGAGGTATTGGAGGAAACTAAAGAGGTATATTATTTCAATTGAGTTTTTACTAATATCTTATGAGGATTATGTGGGTGAAACTTTTATTATAATTGTGTTGTGTAATTTATTATATTGGGTGAAATTTTTTAATCTCTCATGAGAACTATGTTAGGTGAAATTTTTTATTAAAATTGTGTTGTGTAATTTATTATGTTGGGTGAAATTTTTTATTATAATTGTGCTATGTAATTTCTCATTGATTAGATATGCTAAAGAGAATGGATATGCTAAGGAGAGAAAATGGAAAAAGTCGACATGAGAGCGTAAAGGGGCGTTAAAAAAAAGAGTCCAGATGAGAGAAAAGGGTTTAAAGATAAAAAGGGCTAAAAAAAATACATGTGAGAAGAAGGGGTTAAAGAGAGAGGGACCCAAACCAGTTATTAGAGATCAAGAGAGAAGGTACCGGCTCTAAGGAAGGAAGCACCTCTACAAACCGATAAACTGAAATAGGCCAAAGATACGCACCATGGAAATCCCATATTTCCTCATAATCGACTTTGATGTAATAGATTTCGAGGTACGCAAACGGCCTCTTAGTAATTCCTAATTAGATCTTATGCGGGAGTAAAATTAACTATACTTCCGAGGGTACAATATACATGCTTGTGGTTATAGGGTTAGAAGGAAAAAAGAGTGGAATGGTGGACATAAAATTTGGGATCCGAACGATTAAAGTGGGATAATACGTCAATAAGATTAGAGTGTCAAAAAATAATAACACAAGGAAGAAGTTTATATAATGTTGCAACCTTATACCGTTGAAGTAAGGTGCATCTAAGCAATCACATAGTGGAGAGTGTTTTAGCATAAGGAAATCCTCCAACGAATCATTTCGACTTTGAGATGAATGGACATGAAGAAAAAAAAGAATTATAAGTTAAAAAAATAGTGCATATTGTAATAAGTTATCTGGACTGTCTATTTTCAAGACTTTCAAGTGTTTCTTGTTATGCTCGATTTGTATCATTTTTAAAAGTTTATATTTTATAACTAAGGATAAAAGGAGATTTTGAAGTATTTTAAAGTTTTCGACATCGAAACGACATCTTTAAATAAATTTTATAAATATACCGTACTTCTACCTAATAAAAGGCAAGCCTTATAAAAACCTCACCCCTAATACAATGTCAAGAGACTCATAAAAGGACTTGTAAATAGGAAACATCTAACGCGTCTTTTCATTATGGAAGGTTATGAGGGAGGGACTGTGAAGCTTGTACGTAATACTTTCCCTAACATCCAAAGTAGCCAAGCATACCCTACGGGCATGGTTACCAAGATTTGATAAATTTCATTTAAGAAGAATTCAATACACACAATTGTATTCCGCAAAAAATGGTAACGGAGTGAACTTAACCGTATTTCAAAACTCGGATATGTGGATCGTCCACTTCATAGATTTGTGTCAAAGGGTTCATCCAGATTGATGATCACGAAAATATTAAAAAATAAAACATAAAAAATAAAAAATAAAAAAGGGTTTATGGAAAGATTTAAGTAGGGCTGTAAACTGGTAGAGCCCGAGCCGGCCAGCCCAAAGCCCGAGAAAGCCCGGACCTGATTATACCTGGCCCAAAGCTATGCCCAGTAAGGCCCACACGTTAAAAGTCTGGAAGCCTGGTACCACCCGTTAAGGCCCGGAATTATACTGAGAAGCTTGGCCTTGGCCTGGCCCAATTTAGACTTTTCTTAATTTTTTTTTTTTATCTCTCCAAACTTTTCTTGTATGCCTAAAAAAAAAAGGCTAATTATTGCGTCTTCTATTTACCTTCCATTTGCTAATTATTTGGAGACTTATTTGGCATTGAATCACATCAACATGATCCTCCAAGGTACAAATGAACTCAAACAAGATACCACACAAAAGAAGAGGTTAGGCATCTGGCTTTGTGGTTAGGATCCAAGAATGGCAACACTCCAACTTGTCTTTTAGTTTGAATCCCATTTTTCTCACTTAACATAACAAATAAACTAAAAGAAGTACAATTATACCCCCAGTCAAACATGATCCACCAAAAGCACAGTTAGATAATACATACCAGGAAATATGGCGATGCATCTGTCCTTGCTCTCTCTCATTTGTTTTATTCACAATTGCCAATTTCATATCGTTAAGAGTTGCAGTGTTCATAACAGCAACATCTTCACAAGGGTATACCAATCAATTTTTTCAATCGAAAGAAATGTATAAGTTCGAACGAACTAGAACGGCAACAACCCTTTTTATTTTTCTCGGGATATGAAAATATGAAAATTCAGTCTCAAGATCACAAAACTGGATCCGTTGATAAATAATTATATGTAACTGAAGTCGAGAGACATGACAGTATAGAAAAGATAAGCACTGAAAAATTAGCTTCGAATGAAGAATCCACCATTCAGCAGAGTCAAGCTTGTCTTAGATTTAAGGGACCTAAAAAAACAATAGATAAGCTTAAGAAAAAAAGAAAAAGATATAAAATTGAATTTTTTTTTGAGGGCACACCAGGTCGGTACTCATACTTTCTTAGAACTATTTGGTTCCTGGTCAATTTTTGAATTGGCAATTCTCAATCCAGATTGGTGGGTTTCAAAATATTGGAACTCCAAATAATTGTAAAATGGTAGTGCATTTGTGGTGGTCTTGGATGGCCGAATTCTATAATTGGTCCTGCAGGAATAACACCTAGTTAGTGAGATCCGAATGGCCTAAGACACTCTCATAAGGATCGTTTTGATTTAATAAAGACAAACGAAAGAAACTAATTATGAGGTCAGAATTCCACATATATGGAGTCCATTTTTTCTTGGATTGTCCACATTTAGTCTAGAAGCGGATTTTTATTTGGGGTTACTTTTTGAGCTTCATTTTAATTAAATGAATTTAGAATGGTAAGATTATGGTTTGATAGTTTTGGCATCCATCAAATCCCTCTATCTTTGATCCGAAGGACCAAACGGACAGTTTTGTCTTGTAGGAGCAGCTAATATTTTTCTAAACATAAATATAACCTGAGAGAAAAGAAGGGAAAATGTACCCAAAACTCTTTACAAAATCATCAAGGGGGATTTTAGTACCACGGCAAAAATTCTCCCAAAAAACGTCTAAAACACCCCTTGATTAAAGATGGGGAGCCTTGAAAAAGTAATTTGACCCGACTCCAATAAATAGGGTACTACCGATTGGGCCAGGCCCTTTTAGGTGCATTGTTCTAAAAGTCGACCGAGTCGTTTCGACTTAGTTGAGTCACTCGGCTTGGCAAAGGTTGGAGATCCAACTTGGGGATCTTAAAAATAAAAATAAAAATAAAAATAAAAATAAAAATAAAAAATAATTTTAAAAAATAAGAAATATATTTGTAATATGTTTACTTATGTTTTCTATTATTTTGAGAAAGATTGGAAGGTAGTTTAGCCAATAATATTTATTTTTACATTTTTCCATCTTTTATAAAAAATTTCAAAAATACCCCCTATCACAAACTGATTTTTTAAAATCTACTTTTTGGCATATTTTTACATCACAATTAGTTGTATTTTGTTAAATTTTATTTTTAATATATTTTCTTATTTTTTAGATTTTTTTATTTTTTATTTATCTCTATCCGAGTTAATTGGACTCAGGTGAATACTCCGCTGGGGCATGGGCCAAGTAGTCCGCCAGAGTCTGCTTTTCACACATTGCTTATGTTTATCAAATTACTAACATATTATTGTTTGTTAGGGCTCTCGATCATGAACAAGTGCAACTTAACTATTTTTAAAGATATAAAACTAAAAGTACAAAATAAACCTCTAATATTAGTTAGGATGTTTTAACCCCGGGTGATTTTATGTTGAAAGTGGTTCTCCGATACAAAAAATACACATGGCTCCAGAGACACCGAGGGCACTATGGTCAACTAAAAAATTAAACTATCCCCCAAATGGTGTGTTTATGAGCAATATGTTAGCTTATTAATTCCCATATGAATGCACCTGCAAAATGCCACCAACCCCTTACAAAGCCATAATGCATTGAATTCTTGAATGCAATTATATAAATATATATATATATCCATGGCCATGTCTTCTGAGATGTGTTATACTTGGTTTGGCGTTGTTGAGGAAGGAAGCATGGAGAAGAAGAGAGAGGGCATGGCTTTGTGGGTCTTTATAGCAGCCATAGTTTCTCAGAATGTGGTGATTCCTGTGATGGGTGCAACTCCTCAAGGGCTTGGAGATCAGAAGAACTACTACAACACTCCTTCAACACCTTCTCAGTCGCATGCACCCAAGAGTAAGTAAACCTCTCTCTCTCTCTCTCTCTCTCTCTCTCTCTCTACTCGTACGTCTCTCTCTCTCTCTCTCTCTCTCTCTCTCTCTCTCTCTCTCTCTCTACTCTCGTACGTCTACGTACGTACGTACGTTACGTACGTTCGT
>NW_006500356.1:2380889-2431121 GCF_000471905.2 Amborella trichopoda | reverse complement strand
GTAGTACGTAGAAAGAACGTAACTAACTAACTACTACCTACTAACCTACCTTACCTACTACGTCGCATCGACACCACGAGTAACGTACTCTCTCTCTCTCTCTCTCTCTCTCTCAAGCTGGTATTCTCTCTCTCTCTCTCTCTCTCTCTCAAGCTGGTATTGGGCTCTCATATCTTTTCTCAAGCTGGCAAGTTGTCTAGTGTTCATACACTACATATAGATTCTAGAAAAGGTACAGTCTATGATACTACAATATATACAGCAGTAGTGTATGTTGTATGATACACCAGAGCCGTTGATGTCCATGTCGTGCTTGGATGGTATATTTTCCCTATAACAATTTATTTATTTATTTTTAAAGTAATTGCCCTCAAAAGGAAAAAGTTTATATAAAAGTGAGACTTTAAACAATCAAATTAGGGCGTGCCTCAATTTTTTTAAAAAAAGTAGTGTTTTTGATGATCAAATATCCTCAAATCAATCACCTCAACCTCAAGATGTAAACAAGAGAAAAATGGACTTCAAGTTTTGAAAATAGTATATATTGTAATGCATTTTTTAAACCGTCAATTTTAAAGATTTTTAAGTGTTCATAGATTTACTTGATATATTATTCTTAAAATTTTACACTTAGAGATAAAAATAAATTTAAGTCCGTTACATGGATATTTAATATTGAAATAACATTTGATACTTTTTTAAGGTGCCCCTTACTCCCATTGTTTAGAGGCTCAACATTATACAAACTACACCTTAAATAAGGGACAGTTTTTATGACACCATGTAGAAATAAGTCACCTCTTAAAATCTACTATTGAATGGATTTGTAGACTTAGTTTTTAAGGATATGTAATCTCTAACGTGCAATCTATTTTTAAGGACATGTAATCTCTAATTTTCAAAAAAAAAAAATTTGAAAATTAAAAATAATAATTCTATTAAAAAAACATTTGAACTATTTGTTTCAATTGTTTTTGACTTGACCGCCTATTTGCATCCATTTTAAAGATGGATGCTTTATACCTTAAGGACGGCGAATGAAGGAATGCAGTCCCCGCCTCGTAAAACAATTTTTCTTAAATAAATGCCTTGAGGTCTATTTAAATAGTCCTGAGATCCTGCACATTTAATATGTTCCGTATGGTACCACTTTTGTGTGGTCCTTTTGACGCTGAAGTAAGGCTTGGTGAGAGGTTTGCCGAGATTTCAAAATAGCCCCAAAATTTTTTGAAGCCGAAACTACCCTCAAAATTTGACCACTCTTTCGGTTTTTTATTTTCCCACCATTTCATAAATTAGGCACTTTGAGTAGGCCATGCATTTTTAATTAAAGAGGAACACCTCAAAATCCCAATGTCATTGAAGAGAGACGGACTAATTAATATATCCTGCTGCTTTGTTAGAAGTTTACAACCGGTGCTTCAAAAATCGGACGGACCGGATGAATTGGCCGATCCTAGCATTCTAGATTGACAAACCGGAGTTACTGGACTAATTATCTTGTGTGAGAATCAGTTTTTAAAAAATTATACAATAAAATTTTATTTTAAAATAAAAAATAAAACGGATAGGACCTGGGAGATTGATAAGCTGGTTACTTAATAAATTTGCTTGTTTCTGTTATAGAACTGGGTGAGTCTATGAGAAATAGAATAATTCCTGGTTATGACTAGAACCGGGTCGGCCACCATGATTATGAGTCTAGATCAACCATTCTTATCTAGATTGACGAAATTTAAAGCTTTAGTTAGAGCAAATATGACCATTCTTCCACCTAAATAAACACTTTTAGTGCACTTTGATGTAAATGCACGGTGCTGATATTCCAGACGTGGCCTGCCTCGTCAAATGGCTCAAATCTAACCGCTCGATCCACTCCATATCTTACCAGTTCAAGGCATACTATGGTTTGAGGCTTGACTTGATGGATCCACTTGGCTTTGAGCAGGACTGTAGTTACTTGAGAGTAATTAATCAAAAGAAGCTAATAATAATAACAATAATAATAATAATAATAATAATACTAGTGGTATTTTTTTCATATCCGCAAGAATGGTATGTCGGGATTTACCTGGGCTAGGGGATTTACCCCCTAGTTGAGGCGAGTCACTCAGTTGAGTCTAGGCTTTTCAGCTTTAAAAAATAAAAATAAAAAAAGGAAAATTTTGAAAAATTAAAACATATAGTTAAAAGTTAATTGAAATCTAAAACAACTTTAGAAAGTTCAAACACGATTAACAAATTAGAGAAAAATAGATGTAAAAAAAGAAGAAAAGGATCTAAAGCTGGGGACATTTTAAAAAACAAAAGGAAAAAAAAAAAAGAGTTTAGCAAAGAAACACTCACCAATCTTTGCAAATACATCCAAATCATATAAACAAGATTATGAAACAATCCAATATTTTATTTTATTTTAGAATTTTTAATTTTTTTTATATTCCCAAGTTGTGCACCTTGCTGGGGGGAACTCAGCCTCGCCCGAGTGCGAGTGGACTCAGGCGACTCGTGGCAACTGCACAAGAACATAGCATCTATTGGGAACCTTAGCTCACCTTTGATTCTTTGCTTTAACCTTATCATCTACGAGCACACAAATGTATGTAAAAACATATAAACTCCATGTTTTCTTTACAAGAAATTCTGAATTCTCATGTGTCCTTTATTATTTCTCCCTGTTTAATTTCCATTTTTCTTTTCCTAATATCCATGGAACTCTGAAACTTAATATCCAATACTCTTCATGTGCAGGTGGTTCCTCAGGGAGTAGCAGGCACCACAGTGGATCTCCCCCATCTCACGGAGGTGATGGCAGCTATGGGACTCCGTCGCATGGCAGCAGTGGAAGTTATGGTACACCTTCCCACGGGAGTGGTGGTGGAGGCTACGGTAGCCCGTCTCAAGGTGGGGGGACGGGATCACCCCCTCAAGGAGATGGTGGTTATGGTGGGGGGTCCGGATCACCCCCAAGAGGAGGTGGTGGTTACTATCACTCATCTCCTACCACTCCTGTGTACTCATCTCCTACCACTCCTGTGTATGATCCTCCCACTCCAGATACACCGGTGTCCTACACTCCCACTGTTCCTGATGTCTCAACTCCTGGAACTCCTTATATTCCTGATCCTAATACTAGATTCCCCTTCATTGGGGGTACATGCGAGTAAGACTCTGAAAAACCCTCTTGTAGTTTGTTTTTTCTATTTTGTTTTTCTTTTTGTTCTTTTGGTTTTTTCTAGTAGAATATGCATTTACTCTAACCCCGTCAACCCATAGATTAATCTCACTGAAGAAGACAATTCTAATTGTACCCACAGTGCACTTAAAAAAATAATGTCTCAAGATTGAGTAGAAACCATTCAATTTTTAGATTTTTAGATGATGAAATTTAAGTATTAAAAAATTCAAATTTTGAATTTTTTTTTTTTAGAATAATCATCTAGTAACTTTTAAGTGGTTCCTAAATTTCAAATTGAAAATATCATCCCAAGCAAGTCTTCTAACTAAGTCTTCTAACCATGGGAGTAGAAATAAACTATTCTTCGAGAGAACATAGTATACGTGCCCAGTTAATTTTAAGGCATTATTATCCTTGGCAAAAGTGTGTCACTTTTGAGCATGAGTTTTTTAATTTAAATAAGATAAAAATACAAAGGAATGGGAGGAATTTTATTCAGGAAAAGTAGTTTGTGCACTAGGGGCGTGCTTCTAACATCCATCTTTAAGATGGATGTTTTTTTTTTCAAGTTACCATTTATCATTGTTTAGATTATATGGTCCTCAAATTTTTGAATCTAAAATTTATCTCTAAAATAGATTTTAGAGAGAGGACTCATTTGGATAGGTGAGTCTGACTCATAGAAACCTCGCCCTTTTATTTAACATGCTCATTTTGGCCCGCATATACTTCTGAGCTCTATGATCCTAGTCCAAAATCCTTGGACTTTTAGTCGAGCAATTCCTTTTGGAGTACATTAATTTCTTCCTTAAATCCATGATAAATTCATCAAAGACATGTAGTTTGGTAATTGAACTCTGCTCAAGAAGAAATCTACGACAAATTTGAAAGACTGGTAATTTCCATCGACCCATCAACTAATGATATCTTCCTTCTATATTCTAAAACCATTCAACCAAGATCAAACCAAAGATTAAGGGCACTTTTATCATGTTCTCTACTGCACCATCCTTAATTCAATATTCCCTCAAACCAGAGTCATAATTTATTTATACTATTCGAGTTATTAACAGCTAATTAATATATTTATGCAGCTTTTGGAGGACTCACCCTGCAGCAGTGTGGGGCATGTTTGGCTACTTCGTGACCGTCGCCGGTGCATTTGGTTGTATCGGCATTCCAGGTGGTTTTGGGCAAGGCTTGAACCTCCATCAGGCATTGAACAACAATCGCAAGGACGGGTTTGGATCACTCTATAGGGAGGGAACGGCTTCGCTCCTGAACTCAATGGTAAACAAGAACTTCGCTTTCACGCCGGACCAGGTCAAGTCGAGCTTCAACACTGCTTTGGCATCCGATAAGATAGCGGCAGCTCAAGCCGATGTGTTCAAGAAGGCCAATGAGGGCCTGCTCAAGCCAAGGGCTTAGTCATGATCGCTATCTCACTATCTCTCTCTCTCTCTCTCTCTCTCTCTATTCTTTCTCCTTAGTTATGGGTGTTTCTTTTTGTGGAAATCTTTAATTGTGGTTTTCAACAACCTTGGTTTCGTTGTGGTTCTTGCTGTTTGTTGATTTTAGGTTGTGTTCAGGTGGCATTTGTGAGATGTTATCCTATATACACTTTGTCATCAGAATTCTTTTCTTGGTTTGTTTTAGTTAGATGCCTTTTGTGAGTTGTTCTTCCATAGAATTTAGTTATCATAATTATATCCTCTTTTATTGTGGGATGAGCTTTTCTGCTTCATCAGGTTCGAACAATCTCTCCCTCTCTCTCTTTTCTCTAATGTAATCATTTTTCGGATCTCTCTCTGTTTTCTCTAATGTTTCTTGTCATTAAGTTATAACACGATTTGTGGAAAAAAGCAGGAACAAAGAATGGAGCACCCTTCTACCAACCATTCTTTTGTTAGTCAGCTTCGTTTGTAGGAGGCCCAATACATGGACCTTTCACCAGCAAAACAGATCTTTAATTGTTTGACGTGGTTTATTAAAACCTGATGATTTCCGATATGGATCGCCAATTTGGAAGGGAATCAATCGGGACACAATTGATTTTGGGATCGTATGAGTTCTTGTTCTCCTAAAAATCCTGTTTATGCATTTTATTTTGTTTTTTTAAAACTTATCCAATGTTTTCTGAGGTACTCTTTAAATATCAACCCCATAGATCTCTATTTTAATTTTAATTTTATTTTATTTAATATTTTAATATTTCATATCAATCCAGATCGTCGATCTAACAATCCGATATGGATCTATAGGTGAATGATCCACCCCATCGGTATGGGTTTTGACACACTCGTTTGACGTAATAGGTAAAGACTTGAGATAATCGTTTTTCAGTATAGGGATATTAAAAAATGGACATACTTGGAAATAGAGAGAACCAGGAACCAGAAGAAATATGATAGATAGAGTTCCACTTTCAAAAGATTCTTGGCAATAACTTTTTTTTTTGTCCCAACATAATTTCCAAATGGGTTCGGGCCATATAAGTATATATCAGTGGAGTGATTTAAAAATCGTCCATCCTAATAGGAACCGAGCCGTAACCTGGTCGATTCATCCAGAACCAGGAATCGGGTCAGTTTAGAGTGATTCCCTAGCCTCTTTCCAGATACATTCTATATGTGAAATACGAACCAATACAAAAAAAGAAAAAAGAAAAAAAAAGACCACCCCTCTTTCTTGAAGATCATGATCTCCATGAGGTCCTTATTCTTCCTCTTGGAGGTGTTACCTCTGTATACAGAAGCCGACAGATGTTGTTAACTCATAATAGGGTGACCCCAAAACGGATAAGCATTTTTGTTTTTACTTTTATTTTTATATTTATTTTGTAGAATGGGGGTGTCATTGAATCGGTTGAATTTGATCATATCGTTATCTATCTTGTTGGGCAAAGACTTAACTAGAGATGATGAATAAATAAATAAATAAAATTGATAAATAACTTATTCAGATCTGTCTTTAAATCACATTAGGGACTTAAGGTTTTATACCAAAACCTATAGACCAAGTCATCTGGTGATAAGCTACCTTGAGAGTCCTCTTGGTGAATCTCCTTCACCTTCCGTCTCTAGTTTTCTATCATTTTCTCTATGTTTTCTAGAGGGGTTAACATCCTTTTATATAAACACATTTATTTTGTAACTCTCACATATATGGTCTATAGGAGTTGAGATTCAAATGTAACTCCTATCTTATTTTTCTTAAGTGCAGCTAATTAAGATTAACAAGTTGTCACCAAACTGTTAATCCTATATAATGAGCTGAACCTGTCATTAGTTCACTAATGACTCACATAATAGGATGTCATCCAAGCATTCCCACAATTTGGTAAAATATATTTAGAAATTAAATAAACTTTATATATCTATAATATAAAAAACAAATTCTTACAATGAATCCAAACACACTACTGGGTTTTCACTCGAGTGATACTGGATTTTTCCCTCTAGTGATACATCCCATTAAAGCCAAAAAATGGATCCATGTATATGGCATTGTCTCATGTTAACTACATGGGATTGATTTCACATAAACTTCAATATGGCTTTTGTACCATTATTGAAAAAATGAATTTTCGGGTAAAAAATGACCAGATAGGCCACATTTTCAACATTTATGAACCACGGTATTTTTTTTCTTGGCAGCCATTGCAAAATATTTGCAACAGTAAATCATAACATCTTTCTACACCCACAATTGGAGCATTGAAGAGTTGAGAGAAACTCATACAGACCTCTGCCAGATTATATGAGGAAATGTTAAACATAATTTACAGCTGATAGATATTTGAGTGAGTACACAGCTTTGAAAGCATTCAAGGCAAAACTCACAACTGGTATGAGGGTAGATATACAGATAAGTTATGAACCACGAAGTAGAAAAAGAAAGGGGAGAAAGCAACAACTCATAACGTAATAAATATCAGGACAGGTGACTTTTTTTTTGTTTGAAAAATAAGGACGACAACATTTGGAGCACCAAAATGCGGTTGCCCTCCTATGATGGTTTTGGATAGGTGTCCTCCTGAAAACTAGTGCCCTTTAAATGGGAGTATTGGATTTCCAAGCTTCACTACCAAAACCTAAACTAATTAAAAAAAAAAAAAAGGCACAAAATGAAACTCAATAAGGCCGCACCAAAACAAAATACAAGAGATAGTATTTTCCCCTATCTTTTTTTTTTTGGTTTTTATTGTGACTATCCTTTAACTCTACCATGGCAGGTCCCAAACGGTCATGCCGGTCCCAAGCCCGAAAAAGATGAGGATTTTGTTAAGTAGGTAGCAAGCATGAAAACTTTACCACATCTTTTCATGGATTTTGAACTTGTGTCATATGCTCAAGCTAGGGCATTCGCTATAAGCAACCCGTTGCATCGACACCTAAATGTAGTGAGAAATGAGCAAAGGTTAGCTCGGGTGTTCCCTAGAAGCAACGTGTTGCAAGGACGTTCTGTTGCGATGATAAGTAAGCAAGGGTTTATGCGCTATTTTGGATGAGCAGGGTAAAAAAGCTAATCCAAGATAATAGGATTCGTCTAGCCATTTGGAATATATGAACATTAACAAGTAAGAGTATGGAACTGGTAGGTACAACGAGACGAATGATAGTTAATATAACTTGCCTATGAAAAGGGATAAAAGCTAAGGAAATTTACGGATATAAATTTTGGTATATAAGAAAAGACACTATAGAAATAGTGTAAGCATAATAGTAGACAAAGATTTAAAGGATAAATTAGTTGAAGTCAAGAGAGTACGTGATAGGCTCCTATTAATTAAACTTCTATTAAGAGAGGAGATAATTAATGTAATGAGTGTTTATGTGTACTACATGATAGAACTACGAGACAATTTTGGGAGGACATGATTAGACTAGTCCAAGGAATACCAAATGGAGAGAGGACTATTTTAGGAGGGTACTTAAATGGTCATGCAAAAAAAGATAATAAAGGATATGAAAGGGTACATGGAGAATATTGTTTTGGGAAAACAAATGAGGTGTATGATGTTATTCTGGATTTTACTATTGTTTACAACCGAGCAATAGAAGACAACCAACTTTAAAAAGTGAGATGAACATTTAAGGACTTATAAAAGTTGATCCTATAAAAGTCAGATAGATTTCTTTCTAGTTAAGAAGACAAATTGACCATCATGTAAAGACGGTAAAATTCTCCCAAGAAAGAGTTTGACAACAAAACATAAGTTCATGGTTATGGATATCTACATAAAGAGATGGAAGATAAGTAAAATCAAAAGGCATCTAAGAACTAAGTGGTGTGGAATTTAAAAAAGAAAAAAATAGACTTATTCAAGAATAAATAAATAAAAGAAGAAAAATATAATTCTAAAAATAATGTTAATTTTATGTGGATTGAGATGGTTGATTATATTAGGAAAGTGGCAAAAATCGATTTAGGAGATATAGAGGAAGAATAAATTATGATAAGGAAACTTAGTGGTGGAGTGATGAGATTCAAAAAGCCATTAAATAAAAACGATATTGTTGTAAAGTTTTGACAATGTATTTACATAATAATAAAAAATAAATTTGGCAATGTATTATAAAGGAAAAAGTTTATATAAATGCAAGGTTCTAAACAATCAAATTAGAGCGCACCTCAAAAATTTCACTAGAAGTTGTTTTGATGCCCAAACATCTTCAAATTGATCATCTCGACATTAAAATGCATAGACATGAAAAAAAAATGGATTTCAAGTTTTGGAAATAGTACATCTTGTGATACATTTTTAGACCGTCAAATTCAAGATTTTCAAGTTTACATAAATGTGCTCGATCTACACTATTTTTTAAGCTTTAAATTTTATAATTAGAGATGAAAATATATTTTAAGGCTATCATAAAGATTTCCAGTATTGAAACCACATTTCTCGATACTATTTGAAGGTGCACTTTACTTTGATTGTTTAGAGCCTCGGCTCTCTATAAACCGCACCCTATTATAAATGATCAAAACTTAGAAGAATAAAACTGCTAAAAAAACACTAAGGGCCTTTTTGGGCACATGCATTTCAGAGCATGGATTTTTAATATCTTGGATATTACTAAAATCCATCATTTGGTTTGCTGGCTAGGATATTAAAATTCCATGGAAATTAAATCTTGAAAAAGGACCCGATTTCTATGCGGCAAAGCCTCCATATATAGAAATGCAGACCTCTTAATAAATCTATTTTTGAGATGGATTTTAAAACGTAAATTTTAAGGACATATAATCTCTAACATGGAGATCATGAATATGAAAATATAAATAAATTTTAAAAAATAGAAATAATAATTTTAGTTAGAAAACATTTGGATCGTTAGTTTCCATTGTCTTTAGATAGGACACAAACATGCAACCATCTTTAAGATGGATGCTTTACACTTTCTAGACTGCACATGTAGAAATGCGATCAAGCCCGCATGAAACAATTTTTCCTTGAAAAATCGCTTAATTTTTCCACGATTTCATTTATACATCAAAACCTGTTTTTTCGAATTTCCAAAGCCTGTGGATTTCACTTGTCAACTCATCAACGCAAAACTTAAGGCACATTTGGTAGGAATGAAAATTTTAGAGAGATAAAATACCTAAATTTTTTTAAAGAGAAACTATATCAAAATTTCTAGAGAGAGAAGCAACCTCAATTTTTAAGTTTAAGAGAATGAGTATATTAAATTTTAAAGAGAGAAATTATATCAAATTTTAGAGAGAAAAAGTACATGAAATTTTGTTAAAAGAGAAACTATCTCAAATTTTAAGTTTTAGAGAGTATATTAAAAGTTTAAAGAGAAAAACTATATCAAATTTTAGATAGAGAAAGTATATGAAACCTTGTAGAGAGAGATACATTCTGAAATTTAAAGTTTTAGGGATAGCATCGAAGGGAAAGTTATATAGGACAACTATAAGACTAGACATATGTTTTATGGGACGAAATATTGGGCATTCAACTATTGGATGAGTGTAGCTTGGATAAGGATATTAAAAGGGCACGACAATAAATGATAGAATTCGAAATGAATACATCCGTAGGAACTTAAGAGCGGCTTCAATAGGCAATAAGATGAGATAAAGTAGATCTAGGCTAACTGGCTATGTGCAGTGCAAACTTAATACAACATTAGGATGGGCGATTTAATTCAAGTGGAAGGTTCTAAAAGGGTAAAGAGAAGACCCAAAAGATATAGATGGAAGCAGTGAGAAGAGATATGGTGACTTATGGATTAAGTGATGGTATGAGCCTTGATAGAATAGAGTGATGGGACAAGATTCATATAGTTGACCCCAAATAGTTGGGATAAGGTGCGGATGATGATGATCGTAATTATACATTATTATACTAAATAGCAAATTTGATGGACACTGGTTTCAATTTATTTATATTATTATATAAACAAATCAATATATAAGACTCTTGGTTGGTAATTAGAAGTCGGTGATATGCATGTATTCCCTGTGCACACCCTCCTAAGCAGGCACATAGTACTTGCCAATACGTTTCCCTGAATGAGTGTCCAGCTTCAACAGCTAAGTCCTTTAGATGATCCCAAATCTCCTCCAAGATGCTTCACAGTTCCAAGTGGGTAAGATTGTTGTTCTGTGCAACAATAGACAACGGCCTGAGAGTAACCTTCGACTAGGACTCGAGGTTACCTGTTGTAAATTAAAATGAGGCCTCATAATAGAGACCGTGCCTCTGCTTCGTATGATCATGCAAAAGCCAATAGGGCCAGAGTAGGTAGAAAAAATCCTAGTTGTGTCATCTCCAAGTGATCCCCCAATGCTGCCAAATCAGGCTCTCTTAAAACTACCATCAAAATTAAGCTTGATCATACCTGGCTGGGGACCATCCAGAAAATATACAAAAAATTCTTTTCTAAGAGGTTTACAGTGCAAAATACAAAAAGTTCTATCCTTTCACCTAGGTGATGATTTTGGCTTTGTTTAGGAGGGTGGCTAATTTCCGACTGTCCGATCAATATATTCTAACAGGATAAGCCACAAAGTGACAGGATTGAGGTTCTCTAGAAGTTTCAGCCATGCTTCGAAAGGGGAGGGGAATATCATTGTCCAAGCATAGTGTTGACTGAGACTGGCGAGCCCATTGCAAATCAAAGACTCACAACAGGAAAGATAAAAAAGCAGCATCAAATAGGCAATGTAAAAAGAGATGGCTTACCAACTCACCATCTTATGACATATAATATAAACAATTATGATACTAGCTCTTCTGTGCTACAGGCCATCAATGGTGAGAACTTTGTGAAGGAATGCCAATCAGGGACAACTTGAATTTTGTGAGTGCCATGGAACTTCTACAAAGCAGGACTACCAGAATAGGGAAGCCACATCCTGTAAGCACATGATAAAAAAAACTTACCGTCAACTCACAATAAGAGGCAGGCTTCCAGGTAGGCATGTCCATATTTACTAGGATCTCCCTACCTAGATGACGATCCCACTTTGGAATCTCGCTCCGGCATTTGAGGAAACGGATCTTCAAAGGATTTCCGGATCTCAACCCCACCTGCTAGGGATCTTGATCCCCACCATTAAGGATATCGGTCTCTACCTTAAAGACCAAGATAACAACAACATGATGATTTCCACGCTAGCTAGCAATATAACTATACTCTTAATATAGTTGAATTGCTTGCTAGGTATAAATAAAGAAATCCCTATTTTAAAGAGTAAGTATAGTCATAGACTATATACTCTTTTAGGTTAGGAGCAAGAACCCAGGTTTGGATCGAGATCCCAAAAGGTCGGGATCAAGATCCCCAAAAGATTAGGATAGAGATCCCTAACATTTAAAGAATATACATTGTACAAACAACACTCCCAACCATAGGGATCTTCTAGTCTTTCCTAATTTCCCCCCGCTCCAGATTCATCCCCAATCCCAAGAACTATGGCTAGGTTCCCAGCCAGGTCAAAAGTTCAATTCCGGCAGCTGGTGCTGGAGATCAGCGAATTCAGATATCTTTAGTCATTCAATTGGCATCAACAAAGCTTTATCTCCTACACTGGCTCAATGCATGAACCTGAGAGGGCCTAATTGACGATCGTTTGCACCCCCTGAGCTCCCACCCCACCTGTCTGAGGGCCAAGGGAACCGAATGGTCCCTTGAGAGGAGCTACCTCCTGGGGAATTTTAGTTGTTCCAGGGAGAAGAAACAAAAAAGCAAGAAAGGCCATGGGTTTGTAGGACACATAGGTAAAGAGGAACTCTGCCAAAAGTGCGGTTGGCCTCAACAGACCACCTAGATAGTGACCCATTCAGGAAGGCACAAATCTAAAAGAGTGGAAGGTAAAAGGTTCAAAAGAAGGAAGGAAGAATAGAGGTAATGGGGTTACCTAGAGTGGAAAATCCGTAGGTCGAACTGAATGGCTGGAATGCGACCTCGTAAAGGATAACCTGATTTTGGGGAAGCTTGCTTTTGGATCAGAAAGAAAGAGGGATTTGTTTTGGGAATTGAGATAGAGAGGATTGCATTCAAACTTCATGTTCTTAAGATTTATATACACGAAGAGAGAGGGGGAAAGAAGTATGGCATTTCTTAGTATATCTAAGGAAACATAAAAAGAAAAAAAAATGTATTGCAATAAAAAAGGAACACAAAGTATCACTACAAAAAAATTACTGCATTAGATGGGCTGTGGACTAGTATCATTACAATGGTCTTCTAGAAAACTAAGGAATAGGGAAGGTATAGTACTGTTCTCACATAATTTGTGGTCTCTCTCTCCTTATCAGTAACTATAAAATCCAATTGAGGTTTAGATCAGGGGAGCAAATAAGAATTGCCATTTGAGGAAAAGAAGTATAACTTTAAGAAGTGACTTGTTCAAAGAAAATAAACTCAAGGACAAACAGGAAGGTGTCATGCTAAATCAAATCCTTTTCTTTTTTTATTCAGGTGCTTAGACTGGGAATTGAACATAAGACCATGTCGCTACCACCTTTTGTCCTCCTAACTTTGAGACATTTTTTCGAGAAATAGTGCAAGTGTTAAGACAGATTAAAGGTTTAGGCGGAAAAAGCAAGTCAGACTTTGATGTCGGGAGTTGTGATAAATCTTTGCAACAAAATTTGTCGGACTTTCATAAATGTGCTGGATAAGCATCAAAATACAGAGTTTACATCAGGTAGCCGTGACTGAAGGATTTTGTGAATGTTTGGAATTTCTACATTCAAGCATTTGAAGTATGGGTTATTGAAACAGTTAACTCGTATCAAAAAAACAGAAGTATGGGTTATTGAAAAGACAATTATTTTCTGATTGTTTTCGAAGATAAATTTCAGCAATCAAGTTTCAAGAAATTGATATCTACAAGTATGAAGCTGCAAAATTTTCTGATATAGGATTAAAGCTTAGAAGTGAAATAGCTTTTTGGATTTGTTATCAGAGCTTAGGACAAAAAAGAGAGAGAGTTTTAATGCATCACCACAATCCAGTCAGGGATTTTCATGAGACTTGTCCCTTTGCAGAAACAGTGAGCACATAACACATTTAATATGCGATATTTATTTCACTTCTAATAAATGAAGTACTGTAATTATCATATTTTTTACCCACTAAATTACTCCATCCCTCCATCATTCCCCTCTAAACAGATCCAGTAAGAGCAAGGTGCAACATTTTGTATGCTACCAAAGAATGGTAAATCACATGTTATTGCTTTTGCAGATAAATCAAACCAAAGGATCCAATTCTGACATCGACTATGGGAAAAACTATTACAAAGAACTAGTTTAATAAATTAATCTCTCAAGATTTGAAGAAATTGGTCAGAACCTGAAACCAACTTAAAGCAGAAGCGATTTCAGTGTTCCAAATCATCAACACAAATACCACAGCACATCATGCACACTAAACCTTTATACATAAGATTTACTTATAATACAAAATCACCTAATAACTTCAAAAGTACCAGAAGTTACTCAAAAGTGAATCTTCATTAATGAACCAATGAAGAATTTGCAATTCTAGATGAGGCATGCATAAACTTATCAGATTATCCATAATTTACACAAGATTATCAATAATCTACAGAAAAGAAACGATGGGAAACTCAAAGTAACAAAATGCCCCTAGGCAATCACTCTGTAAATTTCCTTCTCTATAACCATTCAGAGAGAAACTTAAAATCGACTCAAGTGAGACTCAAACCAGTTGAGTATCTGCTCAGACTGCAAGCTAGTCATTTCATGGTACCCAAAAGCAAGATTAAGCTCCTCTTGGATATGGCTACTCCATTCATACTTATCAGACAATACATCTCTCTCCTTGAGTGATTCCTTCCAATCAATTTTACGCCCATCATTCCTCATATACCCATCGTCATTAACAATTCCTTTCTCTTTAAATATCTCAAATATTGCGATGGAGGTGGTCTGGTCCAAACCAGGAATTCTATCAGATAAGAGCCTTGGAGTCAATGGAAATTCCATGCATTTAAGTTCTCCAACATCTATACCCTTCGCCCTGAGAGCTTCCATATTCTCAGCTATTCGCCCCACTCTAGCACGATCCTTAGGCATGTGAACAAACAAAGTTGGAGGGTAATTTCTGGGAATCTCCATAGCCTCAAATACTCCTTCAGAGATCATAAGAACTACACTGCGAAATTTGACATCGGTGGCAAGGGCAGAAATGAAATATCCACCAGAAGAGGCCCCAAGAGCTGTAAGTGGAAGACCCTCAAGCTTATTCTTTTCAATCCACCATTTTAGTATTCCTTTAACTATCTTTCTGTCTCTCTTGAGATCCCAACACACATTAGTGCTTGATATGGTTAAGACTGCAAATTTACGAGCAAGGGCGTGAAGAACGAGGAGGCGCTCTTCAGGTAGTCCAACACAATTTGGGCAACCTGGGGATCTATCCCAAAAATTGGCAGCTTTACCGCTACAGCCATGAGCAATGAAGAGAATTGCTTTGGGGGAGTTGGGTATTTGCCAAATTGCATCAGTTCCATTCATGAACTCCATAGAGGGAGAAAATTGAATGAAAGGGCGAAAACTGTTCCATTTTAGCTTTGGAAAAGCAAACGGGTGGTTAGAATATGGCCTTGTTCTCAAGAGTATAATAAAAGTCGTGACTAGAATAAGGGCAATGCCAAAAATAGCGACCTGGCGTCTTTGTGTTTTGTGCCAAGCAGAACTTGGCCTGTTTGGGTGTCTTGCAAACATCTGTAAATTCATCAAAGAAATGTATGTGGATCTATTGAACACATTCTGATTTACAACCAAAGAAAGGAGTGCAAATAACACAATTTTGAAAGATAATAATTACTCCAAACAGTTCTCAAGAAGAAAAGCAAGGGAATTTGCCCAAATTAAGCAAGACCACTTATTCTTCCACAAAAATCCTGTGTTGGTTCCCTTTCACCATTATGACTAATTGGATAAATAACAAATAACTTTGGTGTTCTATGTTAATAAAAGTGATAAGAATTTCAATGACCACCTTTTCTTTTGTAATCTAAATCAGAAATTAACTTTAGTGCCAGAGTAATGATATACAAAATTAACATATGATTTCAAGGTGGTATAGATTTCTCAAACTTTTCAGAAAGAAAAAGCGTCAATATGCCACAAATTCCTCACATAAAAATGACAAGAACTGCAAAATAGTTATTCCAGATTTCCCTGCCCTTGACTAATGCACTAAAACGATGATAATAAAACTATTACGGAAACTTTCACTGAAAACCCCATTTTCTTTTTCGTTTTTTTCTTCTAAACCCTAATTGATCTCAGAAAATGCCAAAACAAAGGGAAAGATAAACCACAGGGAAAAAAAAAATCAAAAAAAAACATAACTGCATATTCCCATAAAAACCATCACTAAAACACTGAATCTTATCTTTATTCTCTTCATGAAAGAGTATAAATGGTTTCCATCAAGAAAAAGTATTAATTTAAGGCCTTCCTAATCTAAAATCAGATAAAACACGTGATAGATTAGTAATGAAGCTCATATTCAGTAGATATGCTCAAACTAAACACAGGATAGCACTTCTTTTCATTTTTGCCACAGATTTAAACGTGCTGTAGAACTTTTACAGCTAAAATCCCATTATTCACAAAAAAAATATTAAGAATACAAATAAAAGAAAAGATCAAATAAATCTCTAGTTGTACATACCTCAGGAGAATTGGACGTCTAATAAGAAATAAACAGTGCTTCACAGCAAGATTTGATATTGTTTTAGGCGAAGGTTTCCCAAAAAAAGGAAGGAAAAAAAAACTTTTCACCATGAAAAGAAGGGGAAAATTTCGAACTTTTAATGGAAGAGGAAAACGTTAGGAATACAGGAATTAGGGGCTCCTTTCAGTTACAGAGATTATTCAAATTAAAAATTGAATTACTTATTTAATAATTCTTTTTTGTTTTTGTTTAATAATTCTATTTAGTATAAGTAAATGCCATTTGAACGGAAAAAGACCAAAATGGGCACTTGCACAGTAGAAGCACGAGGAACCGTTTTAATGAAAGAAAAAATTTATAGAAGGATGAGGATTCAAACAATCCAATCAAGTCACATTTCAAAATTTCACTAGAAGATGCTTCAATGCTGAAAAACACTCAATTTGATGATCCCGATTTCAAGATATATGGACATAAGAAAAAATAGATTTCAAGTCTTAGAAATGGTACATCTTGTATTATCTAGACCATCATTATTTTAGATTTTCAATTGTTCTGTTTGATCTATATTATTTTTTAATCTTTAAATTTTATCATTAAAAATAAAAATAAATTTCTCGAGCATCTCAAAAATATTTTATACTGAAAGAACATATTTTGGCACTATTTGAAGGTGTATCTTAGTTTGATTGGTTAGAGGCTCAATGTTATAGAAGCCACAGCCTTTAATGAATTGAATTATTTGCAAATACGTTTTGGACTATATTTGGAGGTTATGTGTGGAGAATTTGAAATAAATAGACAATATTACGAAAGAGGGTTGTCAATGGCCCGGGCAGCTCCGCCCCTAAAAAAGTAAGGCCTAGGCCACAATATGGCATGAAGGCTGTGATAGGGCCGGTGCCGGCCATTTTTTGCCAAGCAAGGGTCTTTTTTTATTTTTTATTTATTTTCTTTTTCATTTATGTTTAGCTTAGCTTGATCTAACCCTATGAAGACAAGGACCGGATTTGGGCCAATGCTGGCAATACTGACCAAGCCCATTGCCATTCTTAGGAAAGACCCTGATATTTAAATATGGGTGCAGTTTGTATAGAGCCACTGCTCTAAACAATCAAAGTAAAGTGTACCTTCAAATAGTATCGAGAAATAGGGTTTCAATATTGAAAATCTTTATGATAGGCTTAAAATATATTTTTATTTTTAATTATAAAATTCAAAGCTTAAAAAATAGTGTAGATCGAGCAGATCTATGAAAACTTGAAAATCTTGAAAATTGACTGGCGAAACATGCATTACAAGATGCACTAATCCATTTTTTCTCATATCCATGAATCTTGACGTCAAGATGATCAATTTGAAGATACTTGCATATCAAAACAACCACTTCTAGTGAAATTTTTGAGGTGGACTCTAATTTGATTATTTAGAGCCTTGGCTCTATATAAACTTTTTCCTTTAAATATTTGAATTTGAAAAAAAGTCTGAAAAAATATAATATTTTGTAATTTTGGTTATTATGTTTTTGGAGCAGTTTGCAATTTTGCATATTAGAACCTTTTCAAATTTTAAAAGTAAGGAAGTTTTAAAAAAGTGAAATTATACTGTAGTATTTCTTTTTTCTTTTGGCCTTTCTTTTTGGTTGCTTAGAAAAGCAGTATCCCTCTTTTTTCGATTAATTTAACAGCAATCATGCAATGATTTTGTTTATACTTTTTGAAAAATGACTCTATAGGATCTTCACGCCTCATAGCATGAGACCACAATTTGCAACCGTTAGATCTCAATGAGCTGTCAAGTTAATACCGATGTTATCAAGTGATCCTATCAATCGTAATGCACAAACATCAAAAAAAATCAAAAACCTCTTTGGTTCTAATTCTATCCTCTCTCTTTCTCCCTCTTTGCATCATATGAAGCCCGTTTATTTTTTGCTTTCTTCAACCTTGGCTTGAAGCCAATACTTATCTGTCTTTTTCTTTCTCTCTTTCTAAGTTTTTCATGTGAGTACTTGAAAATCAATCTCTCTTTACCCGAAAATCTCTCTCTAGAGTGCCTAAAATTTTTATATTATTAGATTAATGAGACACCTTTCTCTATGTGATCATTGAGTACCTGAAATCTCTCTTTGACTGCCTGAAAATTAATATTTGGTTCCCCCTCTTGTTTTATACTAGATCTCTCTCTCTCTCTATTTCTCTATTGACTGCCTGTAGATTTTTACACCATTGATTGTGAAATGTCTTTCTATTGAACCAGTGTTTTCCCTTTGAATTTTAAATTATAAAAATATCAAAAATGGCTTATTAGGAAGTGAGGATACCCTTCTTATGCTTTTCGAAAAGTTCATTTTCTTTGCCTTTCATCGGAATTCAATAGCTCATAATGACCCAATACCCATGAAGTAACAATTAAGAGAAGTAAGACAATCCCAACACGGAGCAAATGCAAGAAAGAGGAGGAAGCCGAGTGGCTAACCAACAGAGCAACAAGCTGAAATAAGCTCAGATATCTACCTCTCTTCTCTTGTAGCCACTAGATTTCTCTCTTCCATCGTTTGTCTCTCCATTTCCTAACTTCCTCGCCCTACCTCCTCTCTTTTAATGCATCTCTCTGTTGTTTTTTAATTTTTTCCCTGCCCCTACTCTCTCCTTCTTTGTCTCCTTTTCTCTCCTTATTCATCGTGCACACGGCCCTTTTTTACCACTCCTCTCTCTACTACTGCAAATTGATTTTTCTTGTTTCTCTCTCTAAAATGGCACTTTTTTTGGTAGCACAAATAGAAAAAAAATGCTAGACGTTGGAAGAAAGATGTGAACTTGGGAGAAGAGAAATAGGAACAATTAGTGAGAGAGAGAATGATACTGAGTAAGTGAGAAGAAGCGGCATGCAAGGAGAAGTTTGAGTGAGAAATGAGGGGTTGTGGCACATGGAGAGATAGGGGTAGAGCAACGACGGTGATAGAGAGAGAGCAAAAGAAAGATGGCAAGTGGAGGGAGTGAAAGAGCTTATGGATTTGGGATATTAAATGCCTTTTTCACTTAGAGTGCGTGCTTAGAGTTTTATTTCTTGGAGTGTGCTTCACCTAGTAACCAGGTATCATCTCAGTTGTTTAGGAGCCCATCATATCCAATGACTCAGGTTTGGGGTCTCATGCGCTCTGAGTTTGGGAGGGTCTCACAAGATCATTACTCATACTTTTTTTAGTGGCAATTTTGCAAATGTTTGTGAACCATATTTAGTGTGTCAAGTGGCAAATTCAACGTGTCCGACCAACATAAAAAAATGAGAAAAGGTCAAGACGTTTTTAAGGGCACTTAGTATTGTAGCGAGGCCATGCTAACCATGACCGTAAATCTGCCCTAGGTCTTTAGAAATATCCTTGAATCAAGATAGAATGTTCTTAAAGTAGGTCTGCTCTAGCCCTCTTCGGGCCGTTAGACTGCATACAATCAAAGAAAAAAAAAGGAAAAAGGGCCATGCTAGCTCGAACTATGCTGGCTTTGTCGAGGTGCTTGTTCAAGCCCAGCCCTCGGTAGACATACAGATCATGAATGTTTGGAATCCATATTATGCAATGAGATATTGCTTTCGCTAATTCTAATTGAGGGATGATATCAAACCGGTCCATTTTCGGCATTATATACACAGTTAGCACATTCGTCATAATTAGCGCTGCACTCATGATACATTTCGTGACTTAGGTTCTAGGCTTTTTAATGTTGGGTTGACCGGCCTGAGCTAGGCTAGGCCCAGCCGCCTAACCCATTGCTAACCCTATTTTATGCAACTGGAGGGTGCCATATAAGCTTAGCTCCATGACATGTGATATACAATCTTATGTACCACGATATTCACTTGGATACAAGTTAATATCCACATTCCACCACCGGAAAAGCCATTGGATACAGGATGTTCCTGTGCTAGACACCTTTGGCGTACGGTAGATTTACCTTTTCAAAATAAAGATCTCTTCTCAAAATAGAATAGTCTTGTTGGAAGTTAAATAAAAACTTTAATCTCTTTATTTTCAAGCATGAAGAATTCACAATTGCAAGACAATATTTGCTTTTTACTAATATAAATCAGTTTTCATTTAAGTTCTTCAGGTAAATTTTTTCTTGAGATACAAGAAAGCAGATAATTGAATATTTAAAAGAAACAAATGATTGCAAAAATTATCTCGTTAATATAAATACACAAATATTGCGAGATCTAGAGTACCTAAATCTCTTTTTTTTTTTCAAAGAAAAAAGTTCACAAAAAAATAAATACTTTTATTCCAAAAGAGGAAAATAAGTCCTTATTTATTATGAAAAAATGCCTTTTCAACCACTCCGCATGATTTTTGGAGCACACATTAGGTGAAGAGTTGTGACTATTCAAATATCAACCGTCAAAATGGTACACCTCTACATACAGCACAATAGTACAAATAAGACAACACACTTTCCAAAACACTATAGTAGAAAAGAGATATTATTTTAAAATAACTTTTTTTCATTCAAATATTTTTACTTGAATTATGCTTGGCGCAAGAGCTACTTTATTGAGGTTTACAAATTTAAACCATTTGTCGGAAAAAATTGTTCACTTTCTAATTAGGGAAGTTTAAAGTTCAATAAAGCACTTGCATTTTAAAAATAAGTCGTCTTACAAGGGTAGATTGGTCAATTATGGTTGATTAGGCATAATTCGTCGTTTTCAACTGCAAAGGGGGCTAATTACGTTCGCAGATGTAACTGGAAGGCCGAGGGAACCGAATTGGTTGGAATACAAATTAAAATAATTTGGTCACATTTTCACTTGCAACGACTTTTGGAAAGTCGATAACTTAGAGGAAAATAACTACCCATTTTTCTCTCTCGTTGCGTCAGATTTTACCATCTTTCCTTTGTTTCTTTGTGGGGTAGGTTGGCTAGGACTCCGTAAAACTAGTAATAAACTTTGGCCCACGGATTGGGCACATGTCTCGAAGGCTAGGGTCTCAACGAGCATCACCACCTTATGTGATGATTCTCACTAACCTGCCTTATTTTTTTCTTTTCTTTTCTTCATATATATATGTATATTGTATACATTTTCTATATGCAAGGGGATGGTTTCGTTAAAAAAAAAGGTTCCAGGTTTAAATTCCAACCCTTGAAGTTTTGTTTGAAGTTCAATTTTTTTATCGAACATGAAACTTGAACAGTATTAAGAAGTTCTAAACTTCTAGGAAGACACTTTCTGTTATCAAACACGCCCTTATGATTGGAAACATGCGAGGTCTGCCTTGGACCTAGGCTAGGCAGCCCGAGCCGAACCAGGCCTAAGAGGCCTTAGCGTAGGCCTAAGAGACCCTAGCATAAGCGTAGGACTAAGAGGCCCCAGCATAGACCTTGTCAGGGTTTGGCTAGGCTAAATACGATCAAACAAAACAAGAGGAAAAAAGAAAGAAAAAAAGAAAAGGGTGTAAGGTGAACCGGCCAAGTCTTGTCATGACTGTGGCGCTGACCCGATCTCGCCCCAGCCTTGAGCCATGTGGCCCAGGTTTTATTTCTTTAAGGCCGAGCTTGGCCACTCAACCCTTTGCTAGCTCTACCTACTTCGTTACTTATGCGCAGTATTGAGTTAAACTAGAATGGTCATCAAACCAATGAGAGATCTAGTCTAGTCAAAATCAGTTCAACTAGGGTCAAATTGGTTGAACTTGATTTAAGAAAAAAAAATTACAAACAGTAGTTAACAAAAAATATTATATTATAAAAATCAGTCATAGTCTTCAAGAGTGATCTTTACGAGAGATGAAGATCTTCGATACAGTGAAGAATGAATCCTTAAATCAAAACTGAATTGGATACCACAAGTTAGCCACACAAAGATGATCTATGACTCTGATACCATGTTAGCCACATAAAGACGAAGAAGGAAAAACTTGTATCCATTCATTATTATCAATGTGTATATATACAATCATATATAAATAATACACATATGAAATATTACACTTTCTATCATGGAAGGAAAAATCGGGCTGTCTAACCGGTAACCGGCCGAATATTTTTTCAAAACATTTAAAAAAACTATATAAAATCCAAAAAAATAAGGGATTTTGTTTGTAATATATTTTATAATATTTTTCATCATTATGGCAAAGATTGGAAGTTTTTTAGGTCATTAATACTTATTTTTACATTTTTTCTTTTTAAAAAAATTTCAAAAATACGCTTAGGAAAAAATCAATTCTTTAAATTTTATTTATTTATTTATTAATTTTCAACTTCCTTTGGACGTGTTTATTTTAATCAATCTTTAAAGGGTATGGTTTCTATACGATTGCAACCGTAAACAATCCTACTACAGTGCACCTTCAAAATTTATCATAATATATAATTTTGATGTAAAATGTTCTTGAGATTACCTCAAAATCTATGTTTTATATCTAATTATAAAATTTTAAATTTCAAAAATAAGTAAAATCAAGTAAATCTATAAACATATGAAAATCTTGAAAATGGAGGGTGTAGATAATATGTTGTAAGATGCACTATTTCTGAGACTCAAAATCTTCGTAATTTTCATAATCATACATCTAGATGTCGAGATGATCAATCACAAGATTTTTCAACAGTAAAACAACACTTTTTGATGGATTTTTGAGGTGCATCCGTAGTTCTACATTATAAGGTCGCCACCTTATATAACCTTTTTCCATCTTTAGATATGCTTTTAATATTTTATTATTTTTTGTATTTTTTTTTGCATATTTTTGACCACCCAATACTTGTCTGGTTAGAACGGTTGAACCGGCTGGTTTACCGATTAGGGCGGTTGAACCGTTTCTGGGCCCATGTCTGGTTAACCGTTCAGATTCGATTTTTCCTATATTATATGACATAATACTCAAAATAATTACAAGATTTTCAACTATCTCAACCATTATTATTAGAGGAGTTTTCTAAGAATCATAGGTACACATAGCATTGGAGATTTTTGTGCATGAATTCATAGATCAAGACTTCTACCCCAATGCTTTTGACCATAATGAAATGTTCTACCTAGGATTCCATTTCATAATGGCCCACCTCACATTGTTCCTTGCTATGAAACATGGAGTAGAAACATGTGGAATCAGAATAAATATGTGGTATATAACATCGTCGTCAGATTATTGGAAGGGTCGGTATTGTGTCTACATGGACACTTAAAAGTTACACATGCATCTTTTAATGGTTCGAATTCCTTTCTAAGGGTTAAAAATAAATTTTATTTTTAAAATTTATTTAAAAATAATATTTATTTGAAATTTTGGTTTTAGCACCATCTTTATATATATAATTAACTAGAAAAATTGAATAAAAAATATTAATCAAAATAATTTAAGGGATATTATGGTTATTTCTATTTAAATTATTATTTATTTATTTATATTTATGAAAAACCTACATCCAAAATTTTATTATTTGAATAAAAATTAAAAAGAAAATATAAAACTAACTATTGGCTATTAGATTTCTAGGGGTATATTAAGAATTTGTACTAGAGCTTCAGAACTCCCTAACAACGAGTTGTGGCTCATTTTATGACCTCTAGAGTTGGAGGTGAGAGGTGCTATTTATAGGCTGAGGTCTAAGGTGCAGGGATCGAAATCAACGGCCCAAATTCTCTGTGGAGGCTTCCACAGTATAACATCGACCGAATCACACTTAAAAAGCTTGTGGAGGAAGTACTGTGAATTTCTTTCTTGAAACAAAAAGTTTGGAACTAGCTGTACTGTGTTGAGCACAGCCAAATTTCCAAAAAAATAATAATTAAAAATGCAGTGAATGGCATTTGACCACATACAACGCTTAAAACTTTAAAAGGGATATTTGGCCCTAACTTGAATATAAGGTGTTATACTTTGGAAGTAAGGTGCGCTTAAAAAATCCACGGAAAAAGGTTGTTTCAATGCTGGACGATCATCCAATTGATCATCGCAACCTATGGATATAAAAAAAAAATGAAAATTTCATGTCTTATAAATAATAAAGTCGATGGAGAAGGTTAAAGCCTTGCAAAAATATAAAATCTTGTTTCGAGAAAATGAAAGGCTCAAACTGCCATTCCAAATCCAACAAAACAATTGGACCCTGTTTGACTAAGGTCAATGGAAAGGATTTAGGGGATAAAATCCCCATATTTGTGTGAGTTAGTGTCTAAAGAACTCCATTCTCACTAACGGATTTACAAAAAAAAACTTACACACACTAGTTTTGAAACCTCTCTCTCTCGCTCTCTCTTTCTAAGCTCATGATGAGGGATCTTGAAAGAAGGACTCGTGTGATCTAGCCGGAATATATAATATATCTTTTTTTTTTTCTTTTCAATTCTTTTCTTTTCTTCATGGTCTAGATCAACCACAAGAAGTCTTTTTACAATATAACAACTTCAAATAAAATAATACAATAGGATATCAAGAACTTGAAGCCATTCAAAACTACTATTTTTATTAACAAAAGAAAAAATACAATCTACGCTTGAAAATAAAATATTTAATAAATAAATATGGAAGAAATAAAAGAGGTTGTCGAAAATTGCCGCAATCGGGCTTCTTATACCCTACACCAAGTCACCACCTTCTGATGGTGCAGGATCTAATGGTTAACCTTCAATCTCAACCGGGAAAATAAGTTTGGACAATCCACACTAATAGAACATGAAATCCTTTACCTTAAGTGAATCCCCTTAGTAAACTGATTTTAAGAGAGATGATCATCTTACTACCATAACCCTAAAATCTTAAAATCCCAAAGAAAATATAAGAGACTATGAGAGAAAACACCATGAGAGTGAAAAGGCATGAGATGAGAGATCATGAGAAAGGATGGGAGAACCACCAAGAGAGAGAGATCAAAGATGATAGAGTGAGATGTGTCCCTTTCATAATAAACTTTTTTAAGGAAGAGAGATTTTTCCCTAGAGTAGGGAGTAGCCCCCTAGATGGATGAGAGAGAGAGATGAAAGTTGTGGTATGAAATAAAGTATAGAGATTTTAGGTAGAGACAACTTTTTTTTATAGGGCTTGATCAATATTAGGATTTTTTAGGGTTTTTCTTGGTTTACCACTTATATGAGATTGAATATTAACCATTGATCTTGGGTGACTTGTGGGGTGAAAGTTCACAGCTCTCCGTTCCATATATGGGCCATCAACAACTTATGGAAGGTGCTAGACCATTATCCCCTGTTTTTAAAACCATTTTTCTATCAATTAATTAAAATAAAAAATTAATATATCATAATATTAATCTTTCTTATTTCAAGCATAAGCCTTCTCACACATTTAAAAATATTAATCAAATATTCTTCAAGACTTCAAAACTTTCCAAAACAACACAAAACCTTCTCTCAAGCTTCAAAGTTTGAACATCAAATAGGTAAGATGCCATAGGTGGGGCCTGCCACCCATGGTGGCACATAATGAGCCCCACCCATCATGCGATGGTACGCTAAAAGACCTATTGGGCTTTCCATAAATATGTAATTTATTTTATATTTTTGTAAATACACAAAAGGATTATTTGAATATTTAAATCATTATAAAATCAATATCTTTGTTTTTATAAATCTAAATTTGATAAATAAAATATCCAAATATTTAAAAAAATTCAAATAAAAATTTTAAAAATCAAATATAATAAAATATAAATAAAATCAATAAATATTGATGGAAAAATGATCCATATGGTCTAGAAATAAATATCAACTGGGACACTCCATGTCTAACCACGAACTACGAACCATACATGCTTTCTCAAACCGACCCAACGATGCCTATGACTTAGTCTATGCATGGGATTATTAGTGGGTCACTAGAGTCTAGCCAATGGGCAATGGGTCGCAGTCCCAGTATATGTATTTCAGGTTTTCCCCGAAGACGAAACGCTAAGGTCATCCTAACCTTGATGCAACGATGATGCACATGGGGTGTCTCTCGCATATGCACACGCTTCACCCTGAAAGGTCTTACAGTTTCCCAAAAACGACTATCGATGTGCATGCCATGTAATGGAACAAATGATGAGGATTTGACCCCGTCCATCATGACCTCCATCACATAAGTGTCACATAGTTCCTGAGCTCACTCATCTGAGCATACTCCAACCTCATCAAGGAATAACCCATATAACTTTCATTGGTACGATTCTCAGAGCCCAGAAACATGGGTTTTCCCCAACCAACCTGACCTAGCACATTAGGCACAATCTAGTATCAACAAACATTGTTTGTTTAGTATGGTCCACAAAGGACCTCTCTCCCATTGAGTTCCTAGTCCACTATATCATTTCATTTTACAAGCACTCATAAGGCTTACTCACCCAACATATCTTTCATTCTCACCTTTGAAACATCCACCTCCATTCATTGTAAACAATGATTTTGTGGGTACAGATTGTTTGGGTTTTATGGGTTAGTTTTATACTAGTACTCTTGCTTTAGGTAAGAGTTCAAGGTCAAGAAAAGGGTCTTGGTTTTGGATTTGAATGCTATAACCAAGGGATGTCTGGTTTTTATGTGGGAATAATGAGCCTGAAAATGGGGAGGAGTGGAGATTACACTGCTTAATATGCAATGCAAGTCCAACAACAAAGATTCACTTTTACTTGTCTACTCCTTGCACAAAAAATACAGGTAGAGAGAGTATGAATTAGTAGTGTTTGTTCAAGACTTGATATTGGTTTTCCCACGAAAAATGCATCATTTTATTCCTTCTTTTTTATCGTTCATGAAGGAAAAATTGGACCTCGGATTTAAGTCTTTGGGTTTCAGTGGGGAAGGTTTTAGGGTTCTTTTGATTTGGGGTTGATATAGAATACCCAATAAAGTCAAATTATAAAGTCCAAGGGGCACGTTATTTTCTGGCAAAATAACAGTCTTGTCATGGTTATCATGTTCAATTCACACGCTTCTTCAGTTTGATAGGGAATTAGCTTGGGAGGTGTCTTCAATTTTTCCGGAAAAGGAAGCACCGGATAAAAGTTTGACGCTTTTCTTAATTATAGAAATTCAAATATAGAGAACTTTAAATTCAAAAAAATAAAAATTTAAAGAAAAAAAAAAAAAGGAAGCCTTTTAAACACAAGCATGACAAAAATAAAATTTCATTACTTATATTATGAAATATTATGATCGACCATTTAACATTCACAAATCCATTATCATATTCCTAGTGTTCCACATTGATTGTTTCATATTCCGTAACCTTGAAAAGATAAATTCTAAACATTCACCATGTTACATTAAATCAACTTTTAAGTTCAAAGATGAAAGAAACTAAAACTGAAAGTGTAGTAATGTGCTCAAGACATAGGTGGTTAAGGTAGTGAGAGCTACAACATGACCTTTTAAGTTCTATTCCGAAGACAGGTAGGGGATCCATTCTTTATTGATCTACCAAAATAAAACTGGAGCAAGGTTTTTAGATTCAATGTGATTTTGGAGGGTAATATCCATAGTCTTTGGCCTTTATAGCAGAAGCAAAACGAATTGGATAACATTAATGTTTGTGATAAATTTATTGTCATCTAAATTGGCCCTTAATTTTTTCTGAGCTTTATCTTCTATCCTTGCACATCCCCTGTAAGTTTCCACATGTTAGAATTGTCCCTCGTATCCAAACATCCTTCTTTCTTTAGGACATATTTCTTTTGGCAAAATTTTTTAGGTAGTGGGAGGCCCAAGTCCCATATGTGGAAACGAAATAACAATTCACAAAGCAAAAAAGAAAAAACAAATACTAAAAGAAAGAGACAACTAACCACAATGCAAATATATACGTGATTCGACAAAGTGCCTAAGTCCACGGAGAGATGAGAGCTTATTTAGTGGTAATGGAGAATAGGGTTACAATGACTCTCTTCCTCACACCTCTCTCTTCTCGCTAACTGCAAAGAAATCTCCGTGTTTTCACACCTCGCTCTTCTCGCTAACTGCAAATAAATCTTAGTTTTTTTCTTAACCCTAAAAGAACCTCATTGCAATAATATATATCGAATCCTAACCGATCGTACAAATTACCGAAATATCCCATATACAATACAAAATTTTACCAGTCCTCCAGAGTGTCTATTTGATTCTACATTGGCAGATTTATTTCCTCAAAATACAAAACATTAATCCTCAACACCATCAAATCGGCTTCCATGTTTGTTGCACCATATAGAAGCCGATTTTAAAAAGGGTGCATTCATTGTTCATTGTCTTTTGACGTTGATTGCGCCTTCCATATTTTGTGGAAGATGGGGTTGCTACAGGCCCCTCTTCGATAAACAAACACAACCTTAGTTTCTTTTATAAAGTCCACTTAACAACCACCACTAAGAAAATTCTAATGTCCTTTCAATTTATGTTTATAATTATTCTCCTCTTTTTGGTTAATTTTGAACAGTGTCGTTTTCCTTTCTTGAAAACAGGGTTCTAAAATCCATATTGCCCGGGTACATTGGCCCTCCATTGGACCGATTCAGATAGGTCATTATGGGTAATCCAGATCAGTTAAATCAGCGATGCAATAGGAAATTAAAAATTTGAAAATCAATAGAGAGTGAATAGAGGAAAAGTTGCATGAATACATAAGAATATGTTTGCTTGATGATTCAGAGTGTAAATAATAATAATAATAATAATAATAATAAAACATATTAAACATGGGTATTTAAGTTAAATAGAGAAATTAGGGCCAATTCCCAATTCTTGGTGGGAATCAGCCTTGTCATCCTTTGATTATGATATTGATAAGTGACTCCTAACCGCATTTATAATTTTTAAAACATTAATTGAAAATAATTCAAGTGTCCCCCGCAATAGACTATTCTTCGACCACCATCTGGCCTTGCACGGTAGGCCGAGAGAGAGAGTAAGAGAGAGACCATGGCTCAAGCTCATAAGGGAGAGAAGGGTTCTATCTTCCCCTATTGCATAGAAGATATATGCTTCCTCCATTCAGCCATCCAATTTAGATCAAGTGAGTCACTGACCGTTTGATCTAGATTTGACGTCTCAGAGTATTTTATTTTTAGTTTTTTTATACAAATTATATGAATATGAAATTTGGTACATGCCATCAACCCCTAAAAGAAAAATTTAAAAGCAATTTTTCAATAAAATATAATGAACAAAATTCCCATTGAAATTTTTAGGGGTATTATGATCATTTTATTTTATTGAGAATATTTGTTTTATATTTTTTATAGGTACGAATATAAGAGGAGTAGACGCCCAAAATTTGGCGTCAAAATAGTTAGTAAAAAGAACAAATAAATAAAATAGTGTAGAGATACGATATTGTGATGGAGGCGATCTTTGTCATCCATTCAGAATGGACGATTGGATAGAGGGAAGCATATAAATTTTATGCTTGTAGGGTAAGCACAAAAACGTTGCCTAGGAGAGAATATAGGGTTACTTGAGAATAGCTTTTAGGTAGAGGTGGACAAAGTGGGTGACGCCAGAATGCATTCCCCCCATAAGTAGGTAGGTGGAATATCTCTTTCAAAATGGGTACCTATCATGACAATTTCCCCCCCTTTTGTTAGGTGGGTTATTTCGACTGCCGTATATAGAAGCAATGTTTGGGTTAACTTAAGGGGGAGTTGCAAGCATGAAATATCGTTGGAGAAAAGATATGATACTTATAGAGTGTCTATCACATACTTCTCTAGTTGTGGATTATAGAGAAGCGACAATCTCTGTCATACATAAAAGATTGTATATAATGAGACCATTTATCTTTGATACAATGAATCCACAATTACTTGTTAACTGTCTGATGTAAATTTGATAGGTGGGTGTGATTACAAAGCAAAAGTCTACTTCTAAACAACGTATACAACTGTACATTTGTCATAATACCTCTATATAGTTTTCAGACATTAAGGCGTTCAGAGTGAGCTGATAAAGAGTCACAAACTCCTTTACATACTTCGTCGAAGCTTTGTTTTGGTATGGTTTGTTGTTGAAACTTTGTTTTAGTATGATTTATATGCAGGATCCAAGTGTTTTAGACATGTACCATTTATTTTCTTTCCTTTACAGTGCACAGTTCACCATTTCCACACACTCATGGTTGTCTGGAGTATAACCAGTTTGATGGGATGTGCATTGCATGGTGCTTCCGCCCACAATTAGATGAAATGAAAAATACAGATGCTGAAGCAACTAATAGGTATGATTAGTTTAAAAGTACAAAAAAAAAGAATAAATTTAAGCTCCCAATAAAGGGTACAGTGTGCACCTTCAAATTTTATTATGGTATACAATTTTGATGTAAACTGTTCTTAGGATTGTCTCAAAATCTATTTTTATATCTAATTATAACATTTAAAATTTTTAAAATGGTTAAAATCAAGTAGATCTATAGAAATATGAAATTCTTGAAAATAGACGGTATAGATAATATGTTGTAAAATACACTATTTCTGAGATGTCGAAATACATCTCGATGTCAAGATAATTAATCAAAGAGTTTTTCAACATTAAAACTACCTTTTTCCAATAGATTTTTGAGGGGGCATCCGCAGTTCTAAATTATAAGGTAGCATTCTTATATAAACTTCCCCCCCCCCCCCCTTCCAAAAAAAAATACTTGAGAATAAAAAGTACGAAAATAAAAAAATAAAGAACTAGTAAATGAAACAAAAAAGCAACAAAGTACTGCCTTTCACTGATTATTCCGTACAAAAACACAGATGGATAAGTACATGTTTCAAAATTTAAGAATCACATGAAAATGGATAACTAAAAGGGAAGAGATCCGAAGTTTCTTTTGGTTTCGGCATGACAAGTATCCCTAACAAATTCCAAGATGTATAATGATGTAGTTGTTTTGAAAATAGTTCGAAAGCTTATATCTTAATAAGTAAATAAAAAACTCACAATTAAAAAAATGAGAATGTTTGATGAAGAGAAAACATATAAATTGAGATATAATCCAAGCACTTAGCACAACACATTATTGTGGAGAACTTTGAACAAAATTGGGCAAGTTTATCGTCTCTTGAAGGAGTTCACATTGCATTCATGGATCTCCTATTAACCTAGAAACTACTTATCTGAATTTCCAACTCACGTGGGTTTTGAACTGAAGAAAGGAGAATTTTGAGGTTATTGTGGAAGGAATGGAAATGCCATATCATTTAGCTTTGATGCCATATTATGGAATGACAACATATTATGTTATAATTAGGTTAAACATGTGTTTCATAAAATTGCATAGATATTGTTAATGGTGAAATTTGTCCCACCTGTTGGGGGTGTAGAATTTGGTTTAGGGTTTCAAAAGTATGAAAGAAAACAAAGAAAGCTTTGTAAGAACTCAATTGTAGGGATGATCCACCCAAAAGTAAACTGGTATGCTATTGTATCCGCAGACGACCTAGGTGGTGACTATATTTTGCTTTAGAATCAAAATAAATCGAACTGAACTTGAGAAAAATAAGTTACAGTCAAAGAAATTGAACAAATTGTTTTCAAAGCAAACAAATCAATAAACATAAAAAAAGTAAATTTAATAAAACAAAGAAAGATAAAGAAACATATCCCTATGTGGTCCCTGGCATGAAAATTGGAGGAGAAGTAATTGAATCACACCGTGTTGACATAAGATGTATGAGATGAGAATCAGTGTTTGCAAAAATCGACCGTTCAAATCAGACACACCCCCCCCCCCCGCGGTTAGATTGGAATCAGTCGTCTGTTTCGATTTCGGCCAGTTTTGATGATTCGACTGGATATTTTAAATTTTTTTTTAAAAAAACTTATATAAAATCTCAAGAAATAAGAGATTTGTTTGTAATGTGTTTTTAAATGTTTTTCATCATTTGACAAATATTGGAAAGTGTTTTGGCTATCAATATCTATTTTTTAATTTTTTTCCATTTTATAAAATTTCAAAACTATTCCTAGGCACAAATCGATTTTTTAAAATCCAATTTTTTCACTAAATTTCAATTTCATTTGGATATGCTTTGTTTAATCATGCTTTAAATATACCTTTCATATTTTTTTTAGATTTGTTTTGTATTTTTTTTTTTTTATCGTTTTTTTTACTAGCTGGGACTTACTCGGTTAGGCCGTTGAATCAGCCGGATACCAGTTACTCGGTACCGGCCCTTGGCCGGCTTCCGAGGCTGGAAATGGGAGTATTTAATAGAATATAACTATATTAGTACGTATTTGGCATAGAAAAGACGAATTAAGTGTATAAACTATAAGGGATTATAAACAATGAGACCATTTACCTCTGGTATAGGGAGGTCACAATTACTTATAACCATCCGTTATGAAATCTAATAGTTTGGATGCGTCATAAAGTTCGAAAAAATTTCTTTTGAACTTTGGGCTTGGTCAATGAAATAAATGCAATCACCCAATTTCACATCCAGTGGTCAAGATTAAATGTGACCACCTTATACGAAAGGTAAATGGTCTCATTATATACTTTTCCAAACTATAAAGGTGATGACTATGAAGTCTATGGGATATGGGATCCGTAAGAGGTGAAACATAAGAAAACTAAGGTTTTGATGGACAAACTAGCCTAGACTTTGAAAGAAAAGGCCTCTGAAACTAGCTAGGTTCTCATGGAGGAAATTAGGTTTCGCAAGGTTTGATATGTCGGCCTCGAGCTAGGATGGGAAACTATGCCTAAAACTAGGGTTTTGGGCTACCAAGGGGTATTGTGATCATAAAGAACCATGGGATTAGGTTCTAGAACTAAGGTTCTCTCACTTTATTTGAAGCTCCTTGAACTAGAGGTAGGGGTCTTGAATCAATTGCCAACTTTGATCAATCATATGTCTAACATCACAATTACCCTTCTATAGGGTGTAGGGTTGTAAAATAGTATGATGTAATTTTTTCTATATTGGATTATTGAAAACCGGGTAAAGGGTCTTCTCGCGGACTTACCCAAAAAAAATCACATGTTGTATGGGACCAATTTCAGACATTGTGCCCATCTTTTGAGGTAGTTTACACAATATTGTACAGTTATCTATGGATTGTGACACAACATACGTCGAACGCAGAACAAGATCAGCCGCATGTGAGGAAATCTATCATTTTACACATGGTTTAGTAAAATGGTTGCTTTCAAACATTATATTGAATTGAGGTGAGACTCAAACCATTGGAAAGTTTCTTTCATTCCTTCCAAGTGAAATGGGTTTCAGAAAAGTTGGGTTCAGTTTTCTTAAAAAAATTTAACTACGTTTTAGGGTTTCTAAAGGTTTCAAATGGTATTTGGTTATTTTGGAAATCCAAAGGTACATCGAAAGCATCTATAAATGTCTAGACTCTACATTTGATCTAGCTCAAGGGTTGTGATTAGTGGCATGTACCAGTCATATCTTATGTCTCGAAAAATACTAGAGGACGATTGGGTCCCTAAACAATGAGGGGTACAAGTACTCTAAGGAATCGAATGTTAGATTTGGTATAGCCAAATCTCCGTACTTTCTAAAAGATTAAATGATATTATTGTAAAAAAAAATGGATTTTTTTGAAAAAAGAAAAAGTGATGTTTATATAAAAGAGTAAATGAAGGCATAATTCCCATTCTTTTGAAGGTCATCCCTTTGGAGTTTATGGGAATAGATCTCCAAATAGGATATGGGTCTCTAAGAGAGAGAAATATGACTTCTTAGATAGAAGCGGTATTCTTATTAAGTTTTAGTTTGATTTAATTTCCACTTTAAGGGAGAGAAAATTTTTCGGTTGCTCTCAAAGTTATCTTTTCAAGAGCGATATTGAGGTAGAAAAGAAGATATTGATCGATATTGTTACTCGATCAGGAGAGCGGGTTTGGAAGGAAAAATCGGTGAGGAGTTTTTACCGATGTTTAGAGAGAGGTTTATCTCTTGTGACCCAAAACTATAATCTTCATTGTAATAGTAGATTTCTAGTTTTTGAGGCCATAGATGTAGCCCTACAGGGTTAACCACGTGGATGTAGCTCTATGGGTTTAACCACGTAAATCATGTGTTGTTGTGGTGTGTTTTTTTATGTTTGTTTTATGTATTACACTTGATTTATAGTTGTACTTATCTACTTTGCATTTAGTCAATCATGTACACGATCTTAAATGCGATTCGGGTATTTGGGATTCCGGTTCCTCAAGCTAGAGGTTTCCAATAACCCTATATCGAATAGGGGGATAGGGACATTTGGTGTGAGAGAAGAAAATGGAGAGTTCAATTATTTAACATTTTAATGTGAGTCTTTTGTAATATAATGAAACACACCATCGAAAAAGCACTCGTTTGACCCTAATTTTTTAATATACACTAAATTCATTATAGTAAATAATATATATAAAAAAGAAGAAGTGAAAATACACTACAAAAATTGTCTTTTTTAAGCCAAAAACATAGGTCGTCCAGGGATGATTAGATTGAAGCCTCCGAAGGAGTCTTATTTTTATCCCAATTTTCCTTTTAGACATTAGATGAACGATTATAGAAAGCAAAATTTTGATTTTGAATTCTTAACGGCTTAGATCTCAATATCCACTAAATGGAAGGTTTGATTCATTGAAAAGTTGCATATTTTGATATTTGCTAGGGTGCAAATTCAGTATATTTTCTTTTTGGCATAGAATGTGGGATGAAAAGAATGCGAATGCAAAATTTGAGATCATACAAATATCATAACATAATTTTTAAAAAAACTTTATTGTATTATAATATAATATAACGGTGACATGAAATCACTCCCTTTTCTAAGCAAGGAAAATGGTTTGAGGGGGTTGTTGCCCTATGAAAATAAGTAAATCCTTACCTCATAACTCATCGAAAATTGCCAATTAAGAATTGAAAAACCTTTATATCGATCGTCTCGACTTGAACATTATGGTTGTGAAAAAAATTACAATTTCTAACTCTAAAAATACTAAAATAGTGTATATTGGAACAAATTATGCAGACCGTCCATTTTTCTTTAAAAATAAGTCTCCATGGATCCGTAAAATCTTTACCATTTCTTGAGTTTTAAATTTTATTGTCGGTGTTGGATATTCATTTTAGAGCGATCATAGAGAGTTCCGTCGCTAAAAGCACTTTGAGAATTGGAAGTGAGGCTTTATTTTGTTTTTATGAAGCCTAGGTCTTATAAAAACCTCATCCTTTAAACCTATTAGACGTCTTTCAAGGGCAATTAGTATCCCTCAAAATTATATTGAATTAACCATACCTTAAGCTCTCTATCAGCGTTTCCAACCGGATCTCTTACCCTATATCCCCTCTTATTGATGACTACTTGATAAATGTTTAATTAATTTATAGAGAATCTGGCCCCAATAATAATAATTAATAATAATAAACAATAGTAATAAGGGGGTGGTTAGTATAAGACTTAGGCTTTATGATAAAAGTTAAGCCATATCCCTACTTGAAAATTCAATTTTCGGCATCATTGAGTTCATGATGGCTGAAAATCTATTTCCACCCTTGACAATGACATTTGAATCTCCAAAAATACGGCAGTCCAAATAATGTACAATCCATATAATGTACTCAAGATACATTATCACTTAGACTAGAGATTCATTGTTTCTTTTATCAAATCCACAATTTTTTATTCTCCAGTAGGGCTTTAAGGAACACTTTTATTATTTGGAAAAGTATACAATGAGACCATTTATAATTGGTACATAGACGTCCAATTAACTTTGACCATTGGAAGTGAAATTGAGTGGTTGTATTTATTTCATTGATTAGGCCCAAAGTTCAAAATAAATATATTTGAACTTTGTAATATACCCAAGCCGGCAGATTTCAGATCAAATGGTTATAGGTAATTGTGACCTCTTTGTACCAAAGGTAAATAGTTACATAATATACAATCCACTATTTTTTTATACTAAAGGAACAATAGTTTATGATTGGGTGATGTATAACTACATTTGCATCCCTGAGCCATCACACGTCCATTATAATGATGGATGCATAATTGTGATCTCTCTAAAATGGAGGCAGTTGGATGGTGGTAATTGAAAGATAGTCATGGCTCAAGTTTATATGCGGGCATTTCCACATATAAACTCTTTTCCTCTAAAAAAAAAGCCAAATTAATCGTTCAAAACTTCCATATATATATATATATGTATATAAATAATTATACTATGAGACCCTCCCACACTCATGTGATAACTTTTCTAGAGTTCTGTGTCAAAATTTAATAGTGATCTTTTGTAGTCCTACTCACATAAAGGTAGGAGGGTCTCATAGTGTCATTACTCATATATATATATATATAACAATCAACCTAAGACGCAACTCAAAATTCACTAGAAGAAGTTGTTTCAATGCCAAAAAGCCCTAAAGTCCGATCATCTCGACCTTGAGATATACGAGCTTAAAAAAAAATGGACTTCAAGTATTGAAAATAATGCATCTTGTAATGCATTATCTAGACTGTCAATTATCAAGTTTTTTAAGTGTTCATAAATCTGTTTGATTTAAACTAACTTTTAAGCTTTAAATTTTATAATTAGAGAATAAAATAAATTTTAAGGCCATCGCAAAGATTTTCATACTGAAACTACATCTTTTAACGCTATTTGAGGGTGCGTGTTAGATTGTTTAAGGGCTATGCCTTATACAAGCCACACCCATATATGTGCGTGCTTGTTAGGGCTCATAAAAATTGTGCCCATATAACCTAAATCTTATTAGTTTAGTTTTCTCCCTAGAAATAATGATGATGATGTTCATAAAAGAAAAAGTAGAGAGAGAGAGATGCCTGAAACCATGCCCATCGTTGGATGATGGAAATGATAATTTGGGAAGTCCCAATTCGAATCTCTTGATAAGTAAATGAGGGGGATCCTAAAACAACAATCTATCTAACATAAGATGTATTAAACGAAATTACTTATACAAAAATAAGAGATGGATCGAAGGAAATACTTTGTCAATAATGATTACAAGGCCAAAAAGACTCGAAAGATAAGGAATCAAGTCTCAAGGTTTCATGTGCCAGGTTTTGATATATGGAGACACAGTCCACATGGTGCCTAAAAGTAGAAAAATGACATCCAAAAGAAATGAAAGAGAAAAACAGAAAACCCAAAAGAGCAAAGAAAAGGAAAAATAGAAACATAAATGAAAAATTAAAGAGCAATAAAGCCCAGGACAACTGTAAGGCACTAAGGACTTGGGTCACGTTTTCAGTGCTCCCTTCGCTCACTACACATCACACTCATACCAGTGCCTACCTCATGCTTACAAAAGCCTTTTTTATGTCCTTTGTTTTCTTCTCTTCTTTAAAATTTTAAGTTTATTCTACGTAATTTCGTTACTGAAATACCCTCAGATTTTTCTCATTTCATCGTACTGCCCTTTCCAGTTCCTACGTCATTCAAACCTCCGACGTTTAGAGATATGCATGTCCGAGTCACGCATATATTTCTACCCCTATTTTTCTACGGAATTTCTGTAATGCCTTTTGGTTGTTTTTTCTTTTTTTAAAAAAAATTGAAAATTGATCAAAATACTCAAAAAATGGGTTCGCGTTGGGCCTAGGAAGTGCCAATCTCGGTCCTATAGAGCTAGGCCCAACCCTGACCGGACCAAAGATGTCAAGGGCCAAGTCCCACCTTGACCGGACCAAAGATGTCAAGGACCAAGCCCGGCCCTAGCTAGACCAAAGATGTCAAGGCCTAGGCCCAGGCCCAGCCCTAGCCGGACCAAAGATTTCAAGGCTGAGGCCTGGCCTTGACCCTATTCAGGCCAAGAGGAGCATGGTCTAATACACTCAAAAAATATATAGGAAAAATTAAAGAAAAATCGAAGCAAGACAAGGCCGCATTTGATCTGGCTTGGCCTTCTTGTAGCCCAAAAATTAAAGAAATATCCAAGCAAGACAAGGCCGGCCTTGATCTGGCTTGGCCTTCTTGTAGCCCCGCCCCGACTCTCCACAAGCCACTGTGGATCGGCCCTCGAGCCATGTCTTGTGGCCTAGGCCCTCGTTTTTTAGGGCCATGCCGACCAGGCTAGGCTGCTTGGCCCATTGCCAGCCCTACCATAAGGGATTAAATATTTAAACTTTTTTTTTTGTGTGTTAAAATGAATTTATTAAGTAAAAGAATTATAAAAATAAATAAACTATTTAATATATTACCTAATTGTATCTATTCCAAGTCATGACGTGTGGTTTGATGGGCATTTTAAAATTAAATCGATAAAACGTTAAATGGTTTATCTTTTATTTGGATAAATTTCTCTTTATTTATTTTCCTTTTTATCTTTGGTTGAAAAATCCTAGACTTTTCAATGGATGATGGTATTTCCTGAGCTCTTGTTTTATCGGCTTTCATATTCCCAAAAACCCATGATAACCTTCACATGGGTCCATCTTTTATTAAGTGCCCCAAAGATGTTTTTTAAATGACCAAATTGCCTTGTGCAAAACCTCCAATTCCAGAGGCCAAAAAAGGTTTTATACTCCCATGGGAGTATATATTGTCCATTTACTCCCTACGGCAACAGTCTGGTTAAGAATATTCTTTGGAACCTAAATTTTGGTGATGTAATCTCGAGAACCCAACGACCAACTTCACACAAAAAAACCACTTTTTATGTGCCACAAAAAATAGGGATGAGACTATTTACCTTGTAATACAAGGAAGTTCACAGGCCAGGGGTGTGTCACGAAGTTCACGAATTTGTTTTGAACATTGAGTTTGGTCCTCCAAAACACTTTTATAGCTACTTCCCTCGAAGGGAAAGGTTTATATGCTTCTATAAACATAAAAGATATATATTTCGCCCATCATCCGGCTGTCCAATTTAGATCAAGTGAACCATTAACCATTTAATTTAGATCCGACGTCTAAGAGTATTTTATTTTTAATTTTTTTTTGCTAACTATATGAATATGAAATATGGTATGTAATATCACCTCAATGGGGCACACTTAAATAAAATATTTTAAAAATATTTTTGATAAAATGCAATGACTAAAATACCTTTAAAACTTTCAGGGGCATTTTAGATATTTTATTTTATTGGGAATATAATAGTTGTGAACTTCTTGTATCAAAAAGTAAAAGGTCAATTCTTATGGAAATGTTAGTTGAATAATGATAATTGAGCTCAATTCGTTTTTATAAAATGATCTTAGAGACGAATAAAGATAATTTGAGAATTCTAGAGACCTCTATAATAGCATTTTGGGAGTCGGACCCAATATTCAATTTGATATTGCTATACCACCAATTTGTTTTTCGTATTATGTTTATATGCAAATATTATCATCATCCGAGTCTATCAAAGGTCATACCCTACGCCCTAGCATGATCTTATAACATTGGCTAGGGATTTATAAAAATATGTGACAATGTTTTATGCTAGGTGCCCACCCTACACAATCTTCCTCCTTTCTCTAGGCTTGGGACCAGCATAACTGACTTCTCTTAGGACATGCATATATGATGCAGTAAAAAAGTGAAAGTTCCCTTAAAAGACGTTAGAGATCAGATACAATGAACCCTAGAGACTTCAATTGTAAAAAAAAGATATTCAAGAATGGAAACAATTACAGCACTTACTGAATGCTTGTAAGTTATCCTTAGTAACGTGGTATCCCATTACTTTTGGAACGCAATAACTCTCATCATCATTCATTCTTATAATTTTTACAGCTTTGATTTTTTTGTTTCTCATAAAATATACATTGTAGGTCTACAAAGGGCATTTTACTAATCAAGACAAAAATAATATCTACACATATATGCAGTCAGAGCAAAGGCTGAAGCAACAGTGTTAACACTGCCCTTCTTCCCTCCACTCTTCCTGCTTACAAAAGAATTTGGGACTCGTTTCTCTTATTCTTTCCTTTGCTTTCTCCTTGCTATATTCTTCCCCTAAGCTATAATACAACTCTGTATAAATTCATTTGAATAGTTCACATACCTGGTCCACAAGCTTCTATACTCTGGGAATCCAATCTCGAGCCATGGCTTCGCCGGCCCATTGAAATGTATAACCGCAGCATTATCAACTATTTTCTGATCGATATTTGATTGATACCCCAAACCCATCACATGCCATTGGGGATCCATCACATGCACATGTCCCTCAAATGCAAGTAGAACCGGAGGGAGTGTTCCTAGACGCCAAAGCTTCAATCCAGTCTCCAAATTCTACAAACAAAACCAAATGAAGATTAATTGTTGTTTTCCAAGAGTAACTCAGGCTTCTAGCTCATTTTGCCAAAATAATCACACAGTTTCATCATAAACAAGGTTATAAACATAAGTTATAAAGTAAAACATATAGGCCAGCTAAAATTTCCACCCATGTAATCTAGATGAGATAGCAAAAACCTAGTTTTAAATAACAAGGCCTAAAAGAAAAGGAAATCCTGCCTTTTGTTTCTATCTCACACATATCCAGATGAAATAACATTACACTAGAGAAATAGTAAAGAATATGTAGAAGGCTTACCAGCTTTAGCCAATAATGGTAAGTGCGTGTGATGTTAGTGTCCCTCCATGCCTCTAAGTCGAAGACATTTACGCCTATGACCCATGCATATCTTTCACTATTGAATTTCTCGTATACGACAGTATTCGAAAAATTCAAATAGTCTCCCAACTTTCTTGGCCTCACTTGATGATGTTCATCTCCACACATCTCAATTGCACCAACCACCTTGTCGTGTAAGTCTATTGTCCATAGTCGGGACAAGTCACGCTGAACTACAACATCCTCATCAAGGAATACAACTTTCCTAAGCTTTGGAAAAAGCTGAAACAAAACATCAACAATTATATAGAAGAAACACGCTATAAACTTGCCCATGAAGAGAAAAATAAACACATTATGAAAAGAATCCAAAACGATAGAAGAATCATCCAAATGTGTATATACATATGGCTAGGTACTATAATTTCTCGGACGAAGAAACCTATGGGAGTATTTTTTCCCCATTTATTTTTCAAATAACAATGTGCTTCATAAAAATAAGTGACACCCTTTTACTAGATCATGTAGAAGAAAAGCAAAATATTCCGTTTGAATATGGAAAGAGACAATGTTAATGAATGGGAAAACCTATCACGTATCCCTACAAGCATATAATTTTCCGGTAAGAAGAACCATGTGGGGAAGCTACTTCAAAAGAAGACTTTTTTAGGTCAAATAGGGATACAATAGAGATGGTGGGAACTTTCTAACCATCAAGGTGTTCAAAATGCTTTAAGTGCTTGTTTCTTGGGATAATCAATTTCTTGAGTCCACTATGTAACCGGAGAAATTGGAAGAATAACATTGTTCTATAGTAATTTCAATGCCCGACATCCAAATATTGGACAATCTCTTTTCATGACAAATATGCACAGGGGCTTATAAAACAAAAGAGGGATAAAAGATGAAAGCATTAAGATTAGGTCCTTTCCCACACTCGTGAACACACAAACAAACAGACAGACAAGCACCCCAAGACAATGTGATGTCCTTCTATTTCCCTCGTGACCAAACAAACAATCAATAAAATAGCATAAAAAAACGTTGGCGAAAATGTGAACTAGCATACCAACAAATAAGTTTGAACTGTAAAGCATAACAAACTGTGCAATGCTCACCTCTGGCAAGAAAATCTTGATATGATCCAAGGGAGAGGCACCAAGATGACTTCCTGCATCATAGCTATAGACTAGATCCCTGTCATGGCCGCCCCGCCCATAACTATGCCTTGCAATGTCCAGAATTTCAAGCAGTTGGGGGTCAGCCCCCAAAGGCCAGTCGAATTGGTGAAGCCCCTTGATCTCGATCACCGCAGGATAAACAGGGTTCAGGGCGAACCATGCATGCATGGGTGCACATGTCTTTTTATCGGTTATCACATGGAACACTGTGTGCTTTGGAAATAAGAAATTTTTCACAGTGGAGGAGATTACCACATATGTTGCCATCACGTTGTCACTGATTATTACAAAGTGATAGAGAGAATTGTCTGTGAGGCGGGGGGCCATGGCCGGAGGAGGGAGTGGTCTGCGTGCTAGTGCATTTGTGGAGTACTCTTCAGCGAGCCTCAGGCAGAGACAGTGTATGGACCTAGGGATGCCAATAGAAGCAAAATGCCGGTAAATTTGGCCTTGGAGCTTCTCTCTTCTTGCCTTCCGGTCCAGTTTTAACAGCTAAAAAAGAGAAAACTCATTAAGCCAAAAATTATATTAAGGAAAGAGATTCTAAGAAACTTTTTTTTTTTTGGGGATTCTATAGAATGAGACCATTTACCTTTGATACAAAGAGATCACAATTACTAAAACCATCCAATGTGAAATCTGATAGCTTGGATGTTACAAATTTCGAAAAAATTTCTTTTGAAGTTTAAGCGTGATCAATGGAATAAGCGCAATGATCTAATTCTATATACAATGGTAAAGATTAATTGTGATAGCTTTATACCAACGATAAATGATCTCATTGTATATTTTTCTTTTTGTTTTTTGAGTAACCAACCTACCTTTTTTTCTAAAGGAAAATACACTATATGATCACTAAGGAGTATACTATGCCATGCAAGTGAAGAATTATCATACACAGTGAAGAGACTAGACCAGGGATGATACAATCCACGTACATGTATGCTATGAAAAGATCATACTAGGGATGTCACAATCATCATTAACCGTTAGATTTGAAATGAAGTTTTTGATGATGTATCATTGTTTAAGCACGAAATCCAAAACAATATTTTTTAAATGTTGTGATGCACTTTTATCTATTGGATTTCACGTTTAATGGCTAAAAATAATTGTGACCTATTCGTACTAAAAGTAAATAACCCCGTAGTATACAATCCCATGAATGATTTACATAAGGGATAAAGAGAGCGTACCAAAGTTTTAACCTTGAGAACAAAAGTTTGGACATCATGTCTATTAGCGATGACTTCTTCAACGAGTTGATCAAAGGATTCAGCATTAACAAGTCGTTCATTAATTGTCTGGCCCTCTACTTGAGTAAGCACTCTTCGGAACTCATCTCGTAGGGTCTGTGCTACAATAAAAGAAAAACCTACTCTTTAGTTCGTTAAAGAAAATGGAAGTATCCATAGACCAAAGAGGAGAGAAGACAATGGATCATATGGACGGTTCAGAAGTGAAGAGCGAGCCCATGAATTTGAAGTTGGAACACGGGCCCTCTATCCACGTTAAATGTAACAAATAAGTGCTAGAACCTCAATGAGTTACGCCTGCTCAAAGCTATGAGATGATGATTTTATTTGAGAGGATTGAATGAGAAAATCGTGAGGCATATTAGGAAACGAAAATATCTTCCTACACGCCATTTTTAAGTTTTATTCCTCATCACAGCTAGGGTTTTAAAAATTTCATTACTTAACACACCTAAGGTTTAAAAATATATCGGGTCGAGATTCCACATAGTATATCTTCTAACCCCCGTGACCAATTTTATCTATTTTGATTACACTTTTTTAGCCCAAACAAAAGTAAAAAATATATCATTTTTTTATTCATTTCTAAACCCCCACTCTCTCTCTCTTTTCTAGCTTTTTTTTTTTTGTTATTTTGTGGAGTTTTATTTTGTGAATGTTAGGCCAAATGGAATCGATGAACCAATTCGACTCATATATTCAACTCGATATTTAGAAACACAAGAAGAGACGGCGAGAGTGGGGTTTTGAAAGGAATGGAAAATGACGTATTTTTTACTTTATTTGGACTAAAAATGTGTGATAAAAAGGAGAAAAGTCGATCGAGGGGGTTAAAAAACATACTATATGGTATCTTTATGCCGCCAGATATATTTTAAACCCAACCTAGAAAAAAAGTACAGGGGGATATTTTTCCTATTATAAAAAGGGTGAAGTTTGTATAAGGCCGCTCCTTATTTTGTAGAACTAAGGCGCATATCTAAAATTTGCTTAGAGTTATAGTTCTAGTATCAGAAACATTATGATGGATTGGAGTTATAGTTCTAGTGTCAGAAACATTATGATGGATTGAAAATCTGTTTTCATCCCTAGTTATGAAATTTAAAATTTAAAAAATGATACAATTTGAGAAGATAAAAAATGCTTAAAAATCTTAAAAATAGTGATCCAAATAACCGGTGGAGATAATCAATTAGAGAGTTCTTCAATTGTCCGAATACTTTTCTAAAGGATTTCGGGAGGGATCCCCTAGCTTCAAAAAGAATAAATGCTTCTCTTTTTTAGGTTGCTCACCAGTACAAATCGAACTTGAGATATAGCAATAGTAATGTAAAACATCAGTGCTAATCACTTATGCCCTAGCTCAATTCCTTACAAAAAAAAAAAAGGTAAGTCAGTTTTATTTTATTTTTCAAGACAAACTAAAAAGATTTGGAGCCTTAACCTCCCACACATCATATTGATCTTGTCTACGCTGGGCCAAAGCCCATGACAAATTTTTCTCGCTAGGAAAGCTTCTTTTTATTTAACGGAATTTCTGGCTAGAAAAACTCGTTACTTTTCATGAGGAACTATTTGTTCGTCGTTCGTCCAAAAAATTGGGGGGGGCTTTTGGTCACATGGGCATCATAGGAAACCCGTTTAGAGCAAATTATTAGTATAACGTGTTCATTTTGGTAGTTCCTTTAGAGTGGTAAATCAGGTATATAGATGGAAGCAATCTAGCAATCAAGAAGTGACACAACACATACCAGTGCACTGTCCTCACCAATCAAAAATCTCCTTCCAAGACAATCTGAGGCACATCAAAGAAAAGATCGTTCAAAACTTATTAACCAACAAGTGAGAGATGTCATAGGTAGCGTAAAGCCCCAAACTTTTGACGAAATTAAGAAAGACAGTGTGACGCCCCAAACTTTTGACAGAATCACAAAAGGTCTCCAACTTTTTGAAAGCAAGTCAAAATCATTCCTAATTATATGCATGAGTAACAAAGTTTGAGATTTTTTTTTTGAAATTTATTGTCTATTCAACGACACTCTTACAACCACTCATTTTGAAATTTAAACGTCAAAAATCTTGCAACTACCCATTTTGAAATTTAAAAAACAAGAATGATTGAGATCTCTATGCACAAAAGATAAATGGTCTCCCCATTTTGAAATTCAAGAGAGAAAAATGATTGACATCTATTTACGAACAATAAATAGTGTCTTTGTAGATAATCCTAGTAGTTGCTCTCAAAGCCAAATACTTGTAAAGTATTTATTTTAGGTAATTTAGTGGGGTAGACAGGAATGTACCCATTTTTTTAAATAGATGGGGAAGTAGAGTTTGAAAATATTAGTGGGGGTGGTGTTAGTAGTAGAAATAAAAACCACAATGACTATGGTGTGGGGGTACTACCACCACGACCCCACCCCCTTTTCAAAAAGCATGCTTTCTTAACAACGTTAAAGAGCTCATTTCCTTAGTGTTGAATATTGTACTGTTTCATCTTTTAATAGAACTCAACCAATCCTTCCATGTTCTCATCTTACTAAATGAATATCATACACACTGCATTTATTTCTTACTGTCTTTCAGTAGAACAACATTCATAATTATACTCCCAATAGAGAGAGAGATAAGAATCCAATGATCCGGACGTCTATGGCTGCATTCCAAACAAAGACTCCCCGGTTTTTGAAGCATTTTAACACATCGAGTAATTTGTCGCCCCACTTAAAAACCATAAATTAGACTCCGACGTCTAGACCCTATCTCACCCCAATAAAAAAGGGGAAAATTATGGATACCTCTCACTTTGTACTTTATAGGCTTGTTCTCCAATATTTTGGATTTTTCGCTATTAACTTCAATATTAATTTTCTTTGCAACCATGCTCTAAATAAAAATTTAATTTTTTAAGACCAAAAATACCCATCATTTTAACTCGCGTTTCTAAAACGAGATGTCCCAGTGTTGATCTAACACAAACTCACTTGTGTCAATTCAGACTTCTAAAAAAAATTTCCGTTACTAGGTCGGCTTTTTACATCAAAATTCGGCCTTTTACATCAAAACTTTACTGATAAGACACAAAAATGGGTCGGACCAGTTTATATTGAAATGGTGCTAGATCGACACAAAATGTGTCAAAACAACTTCTATATTCAAGTTAAGGCAGCCTTACCACTTGGATACGTTTTGTGCCTAATGAGACAGAGATTGAGAAATGCAGCTTCAAAACAAAAGAGGGCCTTTGAGTATTTTCGTTTTAAAAAGAAAAAGTAAATTTTTTTTTTTACTGGAAGAGGTGGACCCGGGCGTGATGTTAAAAAAAAAACAAAAAAAAAAGATAGAACCAGAAGTCCTTTTCCCAGCCGTCGCAAATAATTTCAAGCTCATTTAAGAAAAAAGAAATAGATTTGTTGGAGAAATGTACTTGGTACTTACGGATAGAGGAGCATTTATTGGCGCCTTCTAATGCAAGAAACGCGGTTCTCATAAAGACAAATGGCAATAGCACGGCCAGGACACAAACAGTGGGGAAAAGAGAACGGTAACTGAAGCGCCTTGAAGAACCCTTAACATTCTTCATGCAGCAAACACTTGTTGAAATTGTTACTCTTGATTTGTTTGGATATATGTGTAGGTGCATGTTTTTTTCCCTCTCAATTCAGGGACCTTTTCATTAATCAAGCACTTCACAAACCGAAAACCCTAGCCTGTTCAAAAAGTCAAGAAGAAAAGTAAATACATGACAAAGAACGATACCGGGAACAGCAGCAAAAAAAAAAAAAGGAAACAATATGTTGAATAGCTCAAAAAAGTTAATTCAATTGTATAAGAGAATAAATGAAGAAAAAGAAAAATAAGTTTTACTCAATATATAAATAAAGAATAAATTTTTTTTCAGACGATTTTAATATTTTTAAGATGCTTTTGTAATCTTTATATATTTTTAATTTTTTTTGAATTATTCAATATATAAATAAAAAATTTTAATAGTTGTTTTTTTCTAGATTTTTTGTTTTCATCTTCTTTAGTCTTCTAATAATCTCTATTAACCATTATCATGTTTTCTAACTTTCATCTGTTTTTTAGAGTTATTTTTTTAGGCTTGTGCAATCGGACTTGGCCAAATTACTCGCTCCCCAGTATCTTGGTCGAGGCGATTTTCGAGAATCAATTCGAGGGCCCTTTTATGCCATTTGTAAATTCCTAGAGGCGGCAGGGAATTTGGCAGCCACATACGTCGCTTCAGAAATAGAGAATCCCTATGATTCATCTGCTGTTGTTTAATAAATCAATTACTTTTAAACAGGACATTCCAGTATCTTACAGCTGGTTTACTATGTCTCTCCAAAGAGATCGACAAACCACCACTCACTGTCTAATTGTGACTTCTTGTAGAGTTGAGAAGACAAAGATTGATCTGATTGAGTAAAAAAATTTCCCAAATTCAAGTCCCATCGACAAATATTTTTTAATATGTGAAATTGTGAATTTCTATTGTTCCAAATAGGAATTCAGATTTAATCAAAGATAGTTTCAAAATCATTCAAATAAGGGAGCGAATTTCATCAATGGCGAAGGACTCAAACCTGGAATCCCTACAGAGTTTAAGAGCAAATATTTCAAATTTTCAATTTTGGTAAGAGACATCTGACAAAATCCGATGAGTGGAATCAATGTTTTATTTAAAAGTGATAATTTGATTCAGGTTTTTATCTCTAAATTCCTGCTATTTTAGTAGCTAAGGTTTTAGATTTCAGCAAGGGCGGCTTTCAGGAGGACTGAAATAAAAAATACAGACCACTTGCAGCGACGACTATTTTCTCTCTGATATAAAATATTCAAAGGATACAAACGTAAACAACTTGCATAAAGGCATCACTATTACACCGATTCTCTCTCTCAATCTCTCTCTCTCTCTCAATCTCTCTCTCTCTCTCTCGCTCTCTCTGTGTTTTCTTGGTCAAGATCATACTAATTCATAAAAAAAAAATCCCCCTCTCTCTCTTTCTCTGTGTTTTAATGGTCAAGATCATATTAATGCATAAAAAAAAATCTCCAAATCAATAGTTCAGTATCTTCAAAAACCATACAACACCGACACCAAACCATATCCCACCACATAATATCAGTAGAGAGAGACATTTCTAATCAAACTTTAATGACCATGGCCAATCAATTAACAGTTTAAATCACACTCAACCACACAACACCGACACCAAATTCACAATCCTCCTATATTTCGTCCAAACATTTGCATCAAAATCCACATTCATACTCCAAATTTATCTCATCGGATACAATATCAAACAGTTTTGAAGAACAAGCAAATGCTTCTTCAAATTTTTAAGAAAACTCGAATTTAAGCAAACAAAAAAGGATCATTACACAATTTACCTTCACAGTCCGGAGCTCATTGACTGATTTCGATCCGTAAAAACCCTAGCCCGCCTCCATTAGAGAGTGAAGAGACTCAGGTAAAGCCCCTTCTCAACCAATGCGTTTTCTGTTTCCTTCCTCTGTTTTGCTTTCAGTCATGGGCACTTAGAACAGTAGCACTTAAAGGATTAAATCTACGCATATATATAGAGAGATTGAGGTTTAAATTATTGAAGAAGACACTGGAGATCTGGTGATCTCGCCATTAGAGCCACTGCGAAAAGCTTGGCAAAACGCCGCGTTTAAAGACGCGGGGGAATGGTATTCTAACAGAGGCGAAATTATAGGAGAAAAGAAGCTGTGTATTGGCCCTTGGAGGAACATTCAATTGCTTAAATGCCCTTTCAGTCTAGTAGAAGTAGCGGGCTTCTCTCGTTCTCTGTCTAATACGGTGGGTAGCTTCCGAAGTACTCCTGAGTTCTCAGTAATTCTCCGATTTGCACCTCACTGTGTAAGAAAGTGGGCATTCTTGTTTGGCAAATTACCCGAATTTCCAATGAACTATGATCCCAAGGACCATGTTAAGCCTATAGTCCTTAAGGTCCACCCCTTCATCTTTTTAATGGCACGCCAAGGATATCACTCGGTGGTCGGTCCCTCTCTTTTACTCCCTCTGTTTTTTGTCGTTCATCTTGAAAAAGATTTTGCTTGTTCCTTCCTGCAGGAATGTTGAGAAATGGTCGTAGAGTACCCTCTCATTCGTGTGTGTAGGACTTTCAAAAGATCATCAGTAAAGTTGTATAAATCTTTAGAAAGTCAAATTTCACACCCATGAAATAATTTTTTTAGAGATCTATATCAATTTTAATGATGATCCTTTGAAGTCCTATACATATAGGTGAACGAGGGCCCTATAAAATCATTACTCCAATGTTATTTATATACTAATTTGTGCATATCCACCGTAGTCTCAGTGATTGAAGGAGGAGATGAACTATTCCTCAACCTTTATATGCATAGGAAAAGTTTTATCTCGACCGTGTGACAAGACGAATGTTTCTAGACTCGGCTACGGCATCATACTTGTCAAAAAAATAGAGGGTCTAAAGAGCCCTAATAAATTCAAAAAAATACTAAAAAGTAAACTAAAAAATTTTGAAGTGAAAGAAAACTTGAAAAAGCAATAGGAATTCAGCTTAAAAAAAATATAAAAAACATGAATTTAGAAAATTTTGACTAGAGGTTGGAGACATTTTAGAAAAATCTCAAAAAAATAGTATGAAAATAGGGCATTTGTCAATATAACTTACGTATCATTCTAAAAGATATCCAACTTATGTATATGGCTTTTATATATTCATCGTATAAATTTATATAGGCAAAGTATAACCATTTATTTTTTGTATAAGGTGGTCACAATTAATCTTGATCATTGGATGGCTACATTTATTTCATTGACCAAGCTCAAAGTTTATATATATATTATATATATATATATATATATAGTATATATAGTATATAGTATACGTATTAGACTACAACCTATATATACTTCATATGTATGGTATAAGT
>NW_006500356.1:2338409-2371517 GCF_000471905.2 Amborella trichopoda | reverse complement strand
AGGTCAAGAATTGACCAACAATTGTAAAGATAACATTCAATAAAATATCCATGGAAAGAGATACACAGCGAGAAGTACTCAAGAATACGATCAAACCGAAAAATAATTGTTGGATTGGTTGGGTGAAAAAGAGGGCAAAAAGAAAGCGAGCTAGAGGGAAAACCATGTTGTTTTTGGGCACGTATAGCATTTTCTCAAGACGGTATTTGCTCCATTCGAAGCTGTAAATGATGTGCATAAGGAAGGACAATTTGTTATCGTGATACTAAAAAACAAAAAGTTATCTTATTATGCTTCAAAGCTCTATGCACCCAAGCTTGAATTCCACTATGTAGAACACCTGAGTCTTGTATTTTTAGAGAGCGAAAGAGATAAAGTCCACTATGTAGAACACCCGAGTCTTGTATTTTTAGAGAGCGAAAGCGATAAAGCCCACTATGTAGAACACCCGAGTCTTGTATTTTTAGAGAGCGAAAGAGATAAAATGTGTAGAGCACTAGAGTCTTGTATTTTAGAGGGAGAAAGAGGTAAAAACGAATCGAGAGTGGGCTGTTGTTGCAAGCCTCTACAATCTCTTCAACAGTTAGTGACCGTTGGATGTCACATTGTAGAAGTAGATACATGCACACCCTTAATTGAACCCGATGTGCTTGGGCGAGGGGCAACTTCATGAAGAGACCAATTCTACACTTAAATATCACTCAATCCACACTCTTCTCTTCAATGTGAGACTAAAAAATCCCACAACTTTCTTTCTATACAAAACAAAGGCCTTAAAAAACACACAAAATACTATATACAAAGCGAAGCTTTAGAAAACAACACAAAATACTATGTTATATTTTGAAATGCATACAAATATCTTTCAAAACCAAAATACTCATATCCATAAAGATAGGGACCTAGAGAGAGAAAGGATATTCAAGAATAGGATTAAAGAGAGAGATATCCATAAAGAAAGAGACCAACGGAGAGAAAGGATAACGATATAATGCTCGAGATGGCGAACCAAATGGGCTCTGGATGGCTAGTATTCTTCTACGACACATGCCATCCTGACTTTTGTATGTCACCTCCCTTTCAATCTAAATGTTTTAGGTGTGAGATTGAAAGTGCTTTCTTAATTGTGGCTTCTCCTTTCTAAATAGAAGAAGGGACATCATGCGCGCAGGCTAGTACCAGTTCAACTCGGAAAATGGGCTCACGACGTGGTGGCACCCCACACCTTAGTCACCCTATTTTTATCACTGATGTCATTCTACTAACACCTTCAAATAAATTAATTTCTAATCTATTTGAAAAAACGGGCAATGACATGTCTTCCCTACCGAATTACCACAAAAAAAAAACAAAGTCTATAAGTCCTAGTCGCTTGAGACACCCTATTCTACTTTTTTTTTTTTTTTATTTAAAAAACTTGTGATATGTTCTACCGACAGTTTGTTTCGGTTAGGGTTCTGGTGTCCATGTGGCCACTTCACCCTAGTCATTTATCGGGGGTTAAATGCTGATTCTTCAAACTTGTAAAGGGACCACTAGACTTGAAAAACGATATTGAGATAGGCTAGTAAAGAGATTGAAAGAACAAAGAAAATACCAAAATGCGATGCAGTAAGTCAACAAAAGTGTTTTTTCTATATACGGTATCAATAAGGCACAGTCAAAGAAGATGTTTTAAAACTCCATGAAGCATCATCATAGAGCGAGATTCTGCAAATATTATCGATGGCAATTGACCCTGATGAAAAAATGCTAAACGTACAAGCCAGAAAGGTTATCTTTAATCATATCAACGGGAAAAAATGGAGAAGCATATAATCTACCTAAAATAGCTGCTCTCTGATGCCATTTTCCTCTTGCGCCAATCTTGTTCTCTGTCCTTTTCCCTTCCCACTTCTTTTCCTTTTCTTACTGTTAGCTCTCCCTTTCTATTTTCTTCGTTTGTTTTCAGTTGTAAACCTCCTTTGTAATCTTTTATTTACTCAATGAAGTCCTTGTTAACGCTTACAAAAAAAAAAAATTGCTTTTCCTAGAATTTGGGCAAGACTAAAAATCTTTTAGTTAAGGGAAATTCATCAAAATAACACAATAGATTAAGTATTTAACATTCTACTCATAACTTTTGATTTCATTTTAAAATACCATTAAATATACATGGCCATGTCGTGGAATAGTTGAAAAAAGGTCAATTACTAAATTATTAAAAATTCGGGTATATTTTGATGATTTCCCCTTTATTTCATTACAAAGAGGGAATCCTAAAACTTTCATGATGATCTCCAGAAGTTACAACCACATATATCAGTCTTATCAATTTAAAAGATGCTAAAAGTTTGGAAAATATTTGTTTTGGCTAAAGTTTCGGGCGAACTACGAGTTCTTATTATAATGTCCGGGATATAATCTCTTACTAAAATTTTATCTCCATAGAGGTAAACTTAAAGCTTTGTCAATTCTAGTTAAAGCATTTTATTCAAGAATTCAGTTTTACCATAATTCACAATATACCAATTTACCTGTTACAAAGAACCACTTCACCTGTTACAAATGGGTTGTTCGAAAGTTCAATTTTTTAACCACCCGCATATAGTTATTTTTTCGCTTTTTGATTTGTTAAGAGCAATTTAATGGTTCAACTTTCGAAATGAGCGTAAAATGGGAATTAAAAAACTCCAAATTTTGGGATCTCTTTCAAAAATGCTGCAAACTATGGACCACTTTTTTATTCCGTAAAGTTTGGGTCCATGCTTAAATTTGCCTCAAATTAATTTACTATTTACAAAATTCAGTCTATCTACATTAGACTCTATAAGATATTGCGAACTATAAACTTGTGAGGATTTTATAACCTTCGCCTGCATATTAGTCTCCCCCACAGAAATGAACAAATAGAATATCTAAGAGGAAAACAATTTTGAGTGGTTTTTGGAGTGGACCGTGCTGATAACTAGTATTTTATTTTCAGATAATATTGCATGTTGTTTCAAAATAATATTTTAAAAAAAAACTATATCCTTTTAAAGATATTTTTTTTTTTGTATTTATATATAGAGAAGAGTAGTGAATTGTTTGTCCCACATTAAGAAACACATGAAAGCTATTTTTAAATATACGTTTTGTCTAGAGTTAACAACCCAATGAAAGCTATTTTTAAATATAGGTTTTGTCTAGAGTTAACAACCCCTCAAATTACAAATGTTAATGTTAGAATGAGTTGTTGTGGGTGCATTTATAAAAAAATCATTGTTTTGTGTTTAAAAACTTATTTTAATAGGTAACTTAATCATTAGGTAATGACAAATTTGAATTTTTCATAAAAGTATAATGGCATTTGGGAAGTTAATGTCCTGAAACTTTATTTATAAAGTACTATTATCCTTTAGTAAAAATTTCAACTTGATCCCTTATGAAAATAACAAAAATACCTAATTATCTTTTAGTGATATTTAGATAAATACATTTACTTGATGAACAAGATATCACAAACAGTAATTTTTTTTAAAAAAACCCACATAGTTAGTATATCAACCATTCACAACTCACTATAATATTAACATTTATAATTTTAAAGTTTGTGAATTGTAGACTATTTGTTTAAATATAAAGAGACATTCATTTATTGTGTTTATGGAACTAGGGGAGAGAATGCGAGTATATGTTAAGGGAAAGCTTTCTATGCTTTTCCTATTGCATAAATCTTATATACTTCCCTCATCCAATTGTCCATTCTGAATGGACGGCTGATATGGCCCCAATCACAATGTCATGTCTCTATACTATTTTATTTTTAATCTTTTTTCAAAATATTTTGATACAAAATTTTAGGCGTCCACTCCTATTTTAAACTCATATCTATAAAAAATATAAAAAAATACTCTCAATAAAATAAAGTAACCAAAATACCCCTAAAAATTTCAAGAGGTATTTTGATCATTATTTTATTGAAAATTTATTTTTAATATTTTTTTAGGTGCGCATCATTGAGATGATGTCCCGTACCAAATTTCATATTTATATAATTTGTAAGAAAACCAAAAATAAAATATTATCAAATGTTGGATCTAGATCAAATGGTCAATAGCTCACTTGATCTAAATTGAACGGGGGATGATGGAGAGATATATATCTTCTATCAGGAAATGCGGAAGGAACAAGTTCATATAAGGATGCAACCTTTTAATGTTGAACTACGGATGCACCTCAAAAATCCATCGAAAAAGATAGGTTTAATGTTAAAAACCCTTTGATTGATTATCTCGACATCGAGATGTATGACTATAAAAAATAAAAAGATTTTAAGGCTCATAAATAACGCATTTTACAATATATTATCTACACCGTCCATTTTCAAGATTTTCATATGTTTATAGATTTACTTGATTTTAACCATCTTTTAAATTCAAATTTTATAGTTAGATATAAAAATAAATTTTGAGATAATCCTAAAAACAATTTACATCAAAATTATATACCAACATAAAATTTAAAGGTGCACCTTACCACTACAGCTGCGGAGGTATCCGTATGCCAACCGCACCTAATGTAGAAACCTTTCCATATGTTTAAATATTTGATATTTGTGGAGGTGCCGTCCACCTATGGGCCAGGCTCGGGTCTCAATAATATTTTTGTCGCACTCATAAGGTAATTGGGTTTCAGAATGTGAAAGTCGAGATCTACGATGTCGCACGTCAAGATGTAGCAAGATGGATATTTCACATCGCAAATGTTGTTAGTTGGACGTCATATGCCATGCACTACGACGTGGTCTACAGTGTGTAGAAATGTCACATGATCCGACTGAGACTTGACATCTATTAAACTTGATTTTGCTATCGTCACTAGCTCTACCTCTTGAACCTTGAAATTCCACTTCACTGTGAGGGTTCTTTGTTTGTTAATAAGAAGTGCTACAATGTACTCTTTTTTTTTTTGTGCGTCTTTTCTGGTTCCTTTATCTCTGTCTTTCACTAAACCTCTCAACCTCCTGTTTTTTACTCTGGCGATACTTTTCCCACTCTAAGTCATTTCTATTGGACCATCCACTTTCTTTGTATAACTCCTCTTGCTCTAACTGCGCCCTTTCTCTTCCTAGCACCTTTCTTTTGTAACCGTAACCTCTCTAACCATGTCATTTCTCTCTAACTCTATTGAAATACACCTTTTTTTCTCTCTACTTGCCCCTCTATCTTTAATTTCTCACTTTAACCGTAACTTTGTCTTTTTGACCCTCTAATTCCTTTCTCTCTACCCGCGTGATTTCTCTCTTTAAATCATCTCTTTCATTGTATTATTTCTCTCCCTAAATGTGTCATTCTCTCTTTTAGTCATCTCTTTCTAATAGTTTTCATTGTTCTCACTAAATTCTCTATCTAATTTTCCCTTTCTCCCTCTAACCCTTTTATCTTTTTAGCCATATCTTTTTTCTCTCTTATAGGTCTATCTCTCTCTAAATATGTCATTTCTCTCTCTAACTTGTCTTCTCTCTCTTAATGTACATATGTGTGTCTGAAAAGATGTGAAGTAAATTCAAGAACTTCTACGTATGTTCAAACAAGTATTTTAAAACTTCCCAACATTAACAGCTCTAGCTTGTAGGGAGAACTTGAAATTCTAAGGTTTGAGGAATCCTCAGCTACTTGTTGTATACTGATTTATTTATAATTTCCTCAACCAAACCGACATTTTTTTGTCCTTATTTCATCCAAAATTTCAACATTGATGGCATTGGTTATGTTTAGTAATCATTTTCCAACCAAAAAAAGCGCAACGGGGTTTTACATTTAGATTATATCTAGAGAACTACATTCCAAACAAGAGGCAAACCCGGATTCTTATTAACTTAATAAAGTCATTGTATCGCCTAACTCATGTTCCCTCAGGCCCCTATGCACATCAAGAGATCCACATACAGTCCACTTGAAATTTAGCCTGGGGTACTCCTTGCTCGTTTTTAGAAATTCTTCTTGAGTGCCTAAGTGGAAATAGAAATCTAGACCGGTAGCTTAGGCTATTGCAACCACCACGAGTTCAATCCCATTTTGGATTCATGTTTGTTGCCAAATAGTAAGTATAAAAGTTTTAAAATTTAGCGATTGAAATCGCTTGAGCCAAATCAGAAATCATCCTTGAAAATCCCGATCCTTCGATATATCGAATCCGGCAGCTTTTTTTTTTTAGAATCGTCCGGTTCTGTAACATAACCGATTTATGTTATTTTTAATATTTTTTAAAATTTTTATTTCGCTACTGGGACCTGGTACGCGGTATTCTTTAATATTTCACACAGCTTTTCTTTATTTGAAATGTCACGTTTTGTTTTAAGTTTTGTTTGAAATGTCTAAAAGATCTTAATAAATATAAGTGGGCCCCGCTCTATCATTTAGCTGTTATAAAAGGGCCCATAGATTGGCCACGCGTACACCACCTCAGTCCTGCTTTAATAAACATAGAGTTGTGCGGGACCCGCTCCATTGAGCTTTGGGAAAAGTTTGTATAACGTGCAACTTAAAAAAGTCGAGTCCCATAATATCGAAAATATTGGTTTAATGTTGAAAAGGCCCTCTAACCGATCAGCTCGATATCAAGATTTATGAATATATATATAAAAAAAATTTTAATTTCGAAAATAGTGCATCTTACAACACATTATTTAGACCATCTAATTTCAAAATTTTTATATACTTATAGATCTACTTGATTTTAACTATTTTTAAAATTTAAAATTTTCTAATTAGGCTTGAAAATAGATTTTAAAATAATACTAAAAATTTTTTACAACAAAAATACATGTTATGATAAATTTTTAAGGTGCCTCTTAATTAAATTGTTTAAGGTTGCAACCTTTAACTTTATATAAAGAGGCCCTAGATTGGCCACGCATACACCCACCTAAGTCCATATGTGTGGCTAAAGCAGTTTGAAAACGAGCATAATGGAGTGAAAAATATGGAAAATTGTTTCATGCTAGCTGCGCCTCGTCTCTACAATATGTGGTCTCAAAGTATAAAACATTTATCTTTAAGATGAATGCAAATAGGTGGCCTATTTAAAAGCAATTCAAACTAACGGTCCAAATGTTTTTTAATAGGATTATTATTTTTAATTTTAAAAATTTACTTTTTTTTTCATATTCGTGATCTCCATGTTAGAGATTACATGTCCTAAAAAACTAAGTCCATCGCAAAAATAGATTTTTAAGAGGTGACACATTTATGTTCAACTAGCATAAATAAACGGGAAATGTTTCTATGCTTCCCCTACCGCATAGAAGTTCTATCCTCTCCCTACCATCCAGCCGTCTAATTTTGATCAAGAGAGCCACTTAACCGTTTGATCTTAGATCCAACATCTCAAAATATTTTATTTTTTGTTTTTTTTTATACAAATTATATGAATATGAAATTTGGTACGTGTCATCTTCTCATTGGGGCACACCTATAAAAAATATTAAAAATAAATTTTCGATAAAATAAAATGACCAAAATGCCTCTTGAATCTTTCAAGGGTATGTTGGTTATTTTATTTTATTGAAAATATTTTTTTCTTTTTTTTGCTATTGCGAGTTTAATAGAGGAATGGACGTCCAAAATTTGATATCAAAATAGTTTATAAAAAAAAATTTAAAAATAAAATAGTATAGAGATGTGACATTGTGATTGGGGCAATTTTAGCCCTCCATTCAAAATAGACAGTTGGATAAAAATGAGGATATAACTTCTATGATGTAGGGAAAACATAGAAAGCTTGCCCTAAATAAATGAATTTTTATAGTAAAATTAACCCACCTTCTCCTTGTATCTGCCCGCCACCCAAAAAACCTATTCCAATAAATCTCTCTCACTAACTCTTTATTAACAACCTCATTCTCCTTTTCTCTCTTTACTAACAACCTACTCTATTAAATTTATTTTCGTATAGCTTATTTCAAAAATCAAAACTCTTAAATTAATAAAAAATAAAATAATAAATTAAGTTAAAAAAATTCATTTTGTTGCCTTAAGTTGCACTTTAACTTTTCGACTACAAAACAAATTTAATAAGTAGTAAACACTCCAGACATAAAACATGTTCTTAATATTTATGTATTTTTTATACAATAATGAAAAAGACAATGTACTTACCACTTTGCTTTTTGAGATCCAAAAAAGTAGATTTTTTTGAGAAATTATAGCTATTGTTTTAAAAATTTTGAAGCTAAAACCGGCTAGTTCTTTGATTCGGATCGCCGATCCATTGAACCAACGCGGATTTTGAAATGGTCGAATCCAAGTCACCAACCTGGTGTTTTTTTTTAACCGTGATAAAAAGGTATAGGAGGACAAGGAATAGTGTCTCTCGAAAATATAAGTAAAAAGGTAAAGAGAAATAGAGCAAAGGTCAAAAGTGAACTGACCAATCAAGCTAGAACAGCACGTACTTGTACCGTGAAAAGGTCAAAAAAAGTGAAAACTCAAAAGTAAAATAGGAACCAGAATGCATGACCTTTTATTAGTCTTTGCATCCTCCAAAGTTGACTAGAAAATGACCAGGTAATAAATAAAAATATTCCTACCATTGAAATATTGACCATGATTCTGAGCCACTACAGTTTGTGGTGTAGGGAAAATATGAGCAGGGATTATAAGTTTCATTAGCTACTTGTACTTTGAAAAGGTAAAAAAAGTGAGAACTCAAAAGCAAAATAGGAACTAGAATGCATGACCTTTTATTAGTCTTTGCATCCTCCAAAGTTGACTAGAAAATGACCAGGTAATAAATAAAAATGATCCTACCATTGAAATATTGACCATGATTCTGAGCCACCACAGTTTGTGGTGTAGGGAAAATATGAGCAGGGATTGTAAGTTTCATTAGCTACCTTCTCAAAAGTATATTGAACAACACTCAAATGCCTTACTTAGGGTTAGGAACTCTAAATCATCTTCATCATTGTAACTTCTTTTCATTAATCGGGTTTGGCTATATAAATTTTGACATACAATTCTGTTCTATTAATGGCCATACACTCATAAAACCATAATCTCCATATCTTTACTGAAATGTCCATATGTATTAAGAGTTATTTACACGGCATTACAGTAGTTTAAGCATTCTTGGAAATATCTTATGAGGATATATATGAATAAAATAAAATAATAAATAAACTCCAAAATGTTAATTGACATATTCGACCTATAGTAATTTTAGAGAGTTTTGGCCCCTCAAATGAAATTTCTCTTTAGCTAGTGGAGATAATTAGGAACCGGTCCATTATATAGCAGGGAGACTATTGCAGCAAAAATCTAAAAGGAATTATTGGTTCTTGACTTGATCTCCATTTCTTTGCCTTTTTTTTCCCTGTTGAAAGTTGGATAGTAAAGCTAACAAAGCATCACTTTTTTTCTCTTTCTATCTCTTTCTTCTCTCTCTTTCTCTCTCTTCTCTTTCTTTCTCTCTTTCTCTCTTTTTCTCTCTCTCTCTCTTTCTCTCTCTCTCTCTCTTATATATATATATATATATATATATATATATATATATATATTAAATGACATTCTTACAACTACTCATTTTGAAATTACAACATTGATTATGGCCTTTTTGTATAAAAGATAAATGATCTTTTTGTAGACAATCTTATGAATTAAAAAGAAACAGGCTTTGTGTATGATCCAAAGTTTAGGTAAGAATAACTTCGTATTTGTATGCTTTTTTTTCTTTTAGTTTGTTTTGTCTTTAAAGCTTATAAGTTTCCCGGGAGGATATCTTCTATTTCCTTTGGCGCTATTTAAGAGAATTATTATGACACCAAAGTCTGAAATGACATCCATAACTTTTAGTAAAATAGGTATTTCAAACACAGTATATGTGCCTAAAAAATAAATTACTAAGATTGGTCAGACATAGTCTAATTTCAGGTGGTCGAGTCTAAATTTTTAGGAACTCAAATGAACTATTTTCTTTTTTTTTCTTTGAAAATAGCCATGTAGAGGTTTTAAAGTGGATTTCGACATTTCAGTTCTAAAAAGATTTTAAGTTCGATCTCCAAATAAAAAAGGAAAACGTTATACGGACCCCAAATTTCCAAACTTATTACATGGTTCCCAATCCTCCCCCCTCAAAAAAAAAAAAAAAACAAAAAAAGGGAAAAAAAAAGAAAAAAATTCTTTGCAAATTATCCAAGTATATGCCGACAAGGTGTCGGTAATTTGATCATTACAAAGATTGCTGAACTATTAAACAAATGAGAGAGCAAGAGGCCAATTTTCAAGATGCACATGTTTTCAAAATTAAAAAATGTCTCTTTACCATTCATTCCTTCCCAATGAGTGAATACTCAAATCTGGTCAAAAGGCCCGTCAAATGTTTGTTTATCTTTCTAATTGAACGCCAATATTGCCTAAAATTTCGGTGGAATCAAAGCTTTTGGTCACATGCTTAGACAAAAAGTTGTAAAATTCTTGTCATGCACCCGTACAGTGGGAGGTTCTAGAACCATGGATCTTTTCATAAACTGTGAAATGGTATTATGAGGAATGTATATGAAACTGTGTAAAATTTTTTTTTTGTCGAAAAACGGAATATGTATAATAAAATCACTTACTTGGAAGTCATAATGATTTTTTGATGTTAGATTTAAAATAAGAAGGATAAATATACTATTGATCAGGCTTAAAATTCAAAAAATTTTATTGAACTTTGTGATATACTTTAAGTTATTCTATTCAATTTGACATTTAATGGCTGTGAGTTATAACCTCCTTAATCTAAAGATATAATGATCTTATAATATAGGATCCCTAGAATTAATCTCATGTAGGGAAAAGAGTTTTCTAGACTAGAGGTCCCAATCCTCTTGGATACCAAGTGAAGGCCTTAGTATTGTTTGTGGGCCTTCACAACTCTCAAATGATGTTTACATTCTCTAAGATCAATTCCACAAAAAATAAACTTAAATGATTTGGAGCTCAAAAAGTGCTCCAAATCAAATCGCATATCATCAATTGATCTGAAGTATTAGAATCACAATCTCTCTTTGATTTTTATTTTTCTTAGTTCCTTTTCTTTCTTAAAGTTTTCTTTGAGATGATTTTGGAACTTGTTTTGAAATGATTTTGGATCCTACAAATACACCCAAGCATGAGTTTTCCCTAAAAAAAGATCCTACACGCTCTATGGATTTGCTAAAAACAGAAAATATAATATTTAAAGATCTCACAAATGCCATCTAAGTGTTTCGGGACTCAAGATTCAATTTTATTAACTTTTCAAACACTCATCTAGCGATCCTAAAAGTGAATACAAAATATCTTGCCAAGAAAATCCATCGGATTAGGTATTTTGCCTTTTTTGGGAGTACAAATACAGTACATAACCGCACTCTCGACATATCTTTGCTATGTAATTCTTCCTTCCATGATGCTTTTGGAATCAATGTTATCCAATTCGCTTTGCTTCGTCAAAGAGGCCGAAGTTTTGGATTTTTGGTCTAGACCGAAGCAAAGCGAAGCTTCAGTCAGGTCACTTCGGGCCGCCGGCCAAAGCACATAATTGTCTTTTAAAAGGACAATTATGTTCGTCGGTCTGATTCGGCCTCTTTGGCCTAAGCACCGAATTGTCATTATTATTATTATTATTATTATTATTATTATTATTATTATTATTATTATTATCATTATTATCATTATTATCATTATTATCATTATTATTATTATTTTATTATTATTATTATTATTATTATTATTATTATTATTATTATTATTCAATATGAATAGCCAAAATAAAGGCAACAGCCCAATGGATCTTGTTCCCACTTCTTCAGTAGGATCACCTATTACGATCCTTTCACCTGTTTCTCCATCTAGCCCAGTTGATTACCCTGAATTTTCCAGTCAAATAGCCTATACCCAAAATACAATTCAATCCCCTCCCTATAAGAATATGTCATTTAGGAAAATCTCAATACAAAGAAACACTTTTTTGATTGATATAGTTATTGAAAATGAACATGCAGTATTGGACCCAAACCAAGTAGCCAGTATATACTTAAACAAACACCTAAACCCCTCAAACGGGAACAAAACCCGCGAATGGTATGAGGCAATACTGTTAGAAACTGATTCAATTTCTCTAATTCATTATTATCATAAGAATACAAATATGGTAGCCTACTCTAAGCTTCAGATAGAGCAGATCTTACCCTACAATGAGTGGGGATCCGATCCTTCTAAAACCAAGAAACTCCAGGCCCAGGAATTTTTCAATAAATTCTATAGGTATTCGGAGTATACAGAAGCTTGGTTCAAAATATTTACAATACAGAATGCGAATAATAACTCTCATACATGGTTCATACAATTCAAAATACCAATTATGACTCTTTTCTCAAACTGGTTTAGAAACTGGTTTACGGTATGGGGTTCTGGGTCGTAAATTTTGCTTGAAAAACTCCAACTATCTCAAGCCAGATTTGTTGAATACAATGGAAAAGACCCAAATACAGATTATCACTTATATTTTATATCCATATACCAAATACCTTGGATAATAAAATGGTGATATGACATTTCAGAAAATACCACCAACAATTTCGAATACATTCCCAGGATAGGGAAGAAAATAGCCATTAAGTGGTGGGATGTATTATTGTTAATTCGTTGTTTAAGTATACCTCCTAATCCAAGTTCTGAGGCATCACATTCAATAACTTTAAATGTATCTGGATTTGATAATGTTAAATAAGGTAATTCTTTTGCCTTGTTTTTTATTTTCTGGACTGCTTTAGTATGAACTTCAATCCATTTAGGAGGGTTCTTTTTTAATCTATCATATAACGGTTTAGCGTCTATTGCTAAATTTTTTTAAAAATCTGCAATGTAATTTACGCATCCTAAAAATCTATGCAATTCATTTTTATTGAGAATTATATCGGAAAATTTATCAGCAAATTGAATAGCTCTTTCGATTGGAACAATAGTTCCTTGATGAATATTGTGTCCAAGGAATTTAACTTTAGTTTGAAATAAACTTAATTTCTTTGCAGAAACTACCAAACCTGCATGCTTAACCGCATGTAAAAATGTATTGATGTGTCTGAAATGCTACTGAATGTCTTCTGAAAAAATCAGTATGTCATCAATATAAACTATCATGAATTTGATATAAGGATTAAACACATCATTCATTATCTTCTGGAATTCTGAAGGGGAATTCTTTAGTCCAAACGGCATGACATTCCATTCATATTGACCGAATGGTACGTTGAACGCTGTCTTGTATCTATCTTTTTCGGCTATTTGGATTTGCCAATAGCCTGATTTCATAATTTTGAAAAGATACAGGCATTAATGAGTCTGTCCAATAAGTCTTTTTTATTGGGTATTGGATATCTTATCCATTTTAAGACTTTATTTAATGGTTTATAATTGATCACAAGTCTTGGAACTCCTCGTTCCTTCTCAGCATTATTTCCTACATAGAATGCAGAACAGCTCCAAGGATAAGAGCTTTTTCTTATTAATCATTTCTTTAGTAATTCATCTATTTCCTGTTTACATATTTCTAAAAGTCTAGCATTCATTTGTATTGGTGTTGCTTTAGTAGGAATTTTACTTTCATTAAAGTCATCTTCATATGGTAGACTAACCATATGTTTTTTCCTTTCCCAAAAGGCATTGGGTAATTCATTACAAATTTCTTTCTCAATTTGGCTTCGAATATTTTCAATCCGTTGTTTGTTTTCAAGGAGTGATAACTGTTCTTCTATTATTTTATATTTTACTTCTATTTTCAAAGAACATAATTTTTTTTTTTTTTCTTTCTTTTCTTTCTGTTGTCTCATATTATTAATTTCTTTCAATTTTGTTTTTCAATAACTTCAAATTTAATTTTTTGTCCTATTATATTAGATTCTATATCAGTATTATCTATAGTTAAAGGATAAAGTAAGCTTAGGAGTGGTGTTCCAAAAATTACTGACTGACTTAGTCCCTTAACCATAATAAATGGTGTTGGAAATCAATGTCCATTGTTGCATACAACAGCATTAGACAATTTATAATTAATGATAAGTCTACTACCTTCAGCTGTATTAAGAATTTGAGTTGTTCTATCAAAATATTTAGTGGGAACTAATCTTTCATTAATGCAGTTTAAATCTGCACCTGAATCAATCAAAGCTAAGGATTGAAAATTATAGTCTTCATTTACAATAATTTTTATTATTGTAAACCATTTTTGAGTAATTACTTTGTTTATTAAATTTAAAGAATTATTACTTTCGGTTTCTTTTGTTCCAGAGGATTCAGGTTCTTCTTTGATAATCTTTTTTCTTTTTAATAATTTGTCGAATTCTAATTCATCACCTTCAGATAGATTTTTTGAAAATTTTGTGTGTAATTCTAAAATTCTAATTCTAGACTTCAATTGTTGAACTTCTATTTTTATTTCATTTATCTCGTGCTTTAGTTTTGAAATGGTAGGTTCACGTTGATCAATTTCTTTCTTGCTAATCCTTTTAAGTATTTCAGAGAGACTGTAGTCTTCTGACTGTAGTCTTCTGACTGTAGTCTTCTGATGGCTTTATTAAAGTATTAGGTTTATTTTTATTCTTTGCTATTGTTATGTATTGTGATATTATTTCTCGTTTGTCATCAGGATTAGAAATCTTGTCTATTATATCTAGAATTAAATTTTCTTCTTTAGTGAGAGTATTGCATAAACAATTTTTTTAATTTTTCTTCAGAACTGGTTTCTATTAAATTTTCATCTTCAACTATTCCTATTAATGATTCAGAATCTGATGAACTTTCTGTACTTGATTCTTCATTTAGTAATATAATATTATATATTTTAGATTGTAAATTTTCATCTAACATAAGAGCATCTATTTTTCTTTTGACTTTACAATTACTTTTATAGTGTCCAATTTTTTCACATTTATAACAGACTGGTAATTTTCTTTTACCTTTTCTATATTTGCTAGAATATTTCTTTGCAAATTTTTCTATTTTATTTTTCTTAGTTTTCCTCTGTTTTTCAGATTTATTTCTTCTCTCTAATTTTCTATGTTTTTTGTAAATTTTATTTGGAGAAGTATTTATATGGTATCCGAATTGTACGCAAAAATCACCTAGTTCTTTCTTGCCAGTCATTCTTTGCTTTTCTAATTGTTTTTTTAATTTTAAGTCTGTACATAGGGCTAATCCTTCTGCACATATCTCAACTGACAAATCACCTAAAGTGTTTTGAATAGGGTATCATTCCCCCATTTTTAGTTTTGAGTCTATTTTTGACTTTTTTAGCATAAAGATAATGTAAACCGCCAATAAATTTATCTTTCTAATGGTCAGCACTGCTATCTTCTCTGGTTAGCAGACGAGAGAAAAAGACGTCTTTATACCATTTGTAGTGTGATAAGGTAGGACATCTGAGGTTTGATAAAAAGTCTTCGGTTCTAACTTCTAAAAGTGAAGTACTACCAATGAAATGAAGAGTTATTGTGTATATGAGGGTATTAACGGCGTCACTTTCACTAAATGGTATATCTTGATTATGTTCATTTTTTACAACCCACTGTCTTGTGGCATTGAGAAATTGGCTTTTGGTGGTTTCACTCATGTAAAAATCCCATCATCCTCTAAGCCATTCTGTGAATCCACATACTATGGCTTTAGCAACCTCTTGGTCATGATTTCTTGCAATTTTACAGGTTGAGGCGTACATTGTCATGTGTTTCATTGTATCAAGTATTTGATGGTTAGACATACCATGAATATTCCAATTGACTATGGTTGTACCTGAATAGGATACCGTATGTGATATTAAATCTTCTTTGAATTGAATATCTATAGGGGTACGTCTAGTATGATACATTTTAGCCTAAGCTACAGGCCTCCACTTGGTTCCATATGTTATTTTATTGATATTTAAAATTTCTTTGCAGGCTTTTTCCATATTGTCAATAGAATTAGTATCTATTTGATTTATATCTGTTATTTGTTCTTCTTAAAGTGTCAGGGCTTCAGACTCTTGAAGCATTATACCTTTTCCTTTACTATTTTTTATTTGTAATTGAGATAATTTCGAGACTAATTGATTTATAAGTTCTTTATTGTCTTCTTTATCTCTTACAGTAAATCTATTTTTATTGATTTCAGGAGGTGGTTTGAATAAGATAGCCTTTTTCTTTTCTTCAATTATTTTTTGCGGCTGTCTAATTGAATTTTCTATTCTAGATGTTTGTCTTCTTATAGATTTCAAATATAAATTAGTATAGTTATTTTGTTCAATAATATGGGGTAATAATTCTATTTTATGCATATTTTCAGCAGGAGCCATTTTGTATGGTACAGCTTTAGTTTCTTGAAGGTCCTTAAAGTCTGAAGTCCCTTTTATCAAAATAGGTTTTTCAGGAGGATGTATGCTACTGCTATTTTCTTTTTCACTAATCTGAAACATCTGATATTGAGATTCCAAAGTATTTATTCCAAAATTAGGAGCATGAATATTTTTCACTTTTAATATTTGTATTAACCAATCAAAGAATCCTATAGTTTCTTTTTGTTTCTTTAAAAATTTATTATATCGTTTATGAAACATGTCTATTAATTCTTGAGAGAATTCTTATAAATACCATTCTCGTATTTCCGTATTTTGTTCAGACATATAATCATTTCATAGGTATTTATAATCTACCCTTTTTAATGTTTGCAGGGTTAGAATATGGAAATCTAAATCTGAGAAGGAGGGTGCATCCGAAGAACTGGATTCTATTGGTTTATATTCCGGGATATGTATATTACTATTGGTTCGAGTAAGTCTTTGAATACTTGGTTCTCTTCTAATTGGGGTAAGATTAGAAGTAGATTTTCGAGCAAGTATCATATTTGTGTGTGATTTTGAAGTGCTACTTGGGTTTTCTTATTCTATTATCATTAAATTGTAATTCTACACTTCCGTCAGGAAATTTTATAATTTGATCTGGATTTTTATTAATAGGCGTTTATATTTTTGATTTTCGTTTTGGATAGACCATCTTTTAGATAGTACAATTTGGAACCAATTTATGGTTTGCGGTAAGATAGTGTTAGATTTTTCAATATTTGTTTGAAAAAATATTGTTTTTCCCTTGGTATCAATCTGTACTACATTAGGATGTATAGTATTCATAACTTTATAGCAGATTCTGTATATTAAGGCTATGTTTTGTGATCCTGGGTTCATATCAAATCCCTGAGTTTTTAAATTGAGTGTTAAGACTTTCAGGATGTTAGGGTCACTAAGTGAAACTGAATAGTTAGGAAAATAGTTAAATATACTAGTCCGCTACAAAGACTAGATTCTACAATTCCTAATAATGAGTCATTAAATTGATTATGTCTAGTTACTCTTAAACATAATAATATAGAATTGTTAAGTCCTAATCTGGTCAGTGGTTTAACTGCAATTTGTATTAAACCTATATGCAAGTATTTATATTCTTTTTTCAAATGAGATTGAATTATTTTATTAGATAACAATTGGAAATTTTCCTGTTTGCTATGAACAGATATACTCTGTTCTACAGTTTTTATATAGTATCCACATTTGAATTCGAATGCATTTTTCTTATAAACATCAGTAACTGGAACTTTCGGCATTTTCCAGTTTTGGATTTGGTTTTCTTTGTGATCAATCATAATTTCTTCTTTATTTTTAATTCTTAGTTCACTACTAGGTGGGGCTAACATCTTATTAGATAAGTTCCTAATAAAATTATCCACTAAGGGCTGCGGATGAATACACCTTAGTCAACCTCTTACATCTCTACGTACTCAGAGGCTCTTCCTGGCCTAAACGGACAACTGACTGGGCGGCAACACGTTTCAACTCTCGGACCAACCTCTTAAGGGTAATTTTCTTCTGTTCTTACCTAATAGGGTATTAGTACCAACTCGTAATAATCTATGAATAAAAAATATTTAAGAAATTTTGTTTGAAGCATTCATGGCTCTGATACCAACTATAACCAAGATCTAAAACGGCTTCAACAACAACTAATTAAAACACTAATTAATCTATTAGAACTAAAACAATCTCATGTATCCTAGATATATCAAAATAGATATTATAATGAAGATCGAAAAGGGACCTATGTCAAGGATGATCCATGTAGTATAAGTAGCTTGTCTCACTTTAATACTAAAAATTGCTCTTAGTTGCATAATCAAAACACACATTCTTATAACAAGAAGATTTCATTTAACATTACAAAACGCCAAAGTCTAAAACAAAAGTGAACAACAGACAGTTTACTGTATAACAAACATCAGTCTACTGCATAGATTGTATTCTAACTTAATGTATAACAACGACTAAGAAAGCAAAAGAAAACACTTACAGTTTACATAAACAATAGCTAGCGAACAACTTCCATTCTTTTGGGACGAATCTTGAAACGTTGCCGAGATTACAATCACACAAAGCAGAGAGAGATTTCTTGCTCTGAAGGAGCACTCGATTCGTTCTCTTTGTGAATGGTATTCCTTTTATTTATAAGGGTCCGACTTCAACTTTGTATTAATTATTTTGAATTGCAGGGACAGATGGACGGTGCTGAACAAAGGATTCTTTTGGTAGGCCATGGGGCGTCAGTGGATTTTGTATTTTTCTAGGATAGCTGGCAAATGCGTGCCGGCAGTCTTGGTTTATTTGGGACAGGTGGCAAAGGAGTTTTGTTGTCTTTGGCTTATTCGGGACAGGTGGCAAAGGAATCTCCCTGTAGCTGGATGGGTGTCTTGTCACTGTTGCTAGTGGAGCATCTTCCTGTTGTGAGCTGGGCAGGTGTCTTGGTACTGTTGATAGTGGAGCATCTTATTGTGGCAATTCTGGATTATGTACACGTGGCTTCTAGAAGATGGGCTTCTGGGCTTTCTCGGGTCATCCTTCTTTCTCGGGTCATTCTTCAGGTATCTGAGAAAATTCTCCTCCGTACTGGCTCATGCCAGCGTGTTCTTCCTCCCCACTGTAATCCTCGTTTGTTTGTAGTGAAGCTTCCTTTTCTGCTTCTTCTTCAAAGATCTGCAGTAACTGCTTTTCGAGCTCCGCTTTTGTAGCTTGTGGATGTTGTCTTCTCATTTTCTTAAAAAATTCAGACAGATTACTTGGATGTTCTTAGGGGAGAGTAGATGGCCCTGGAATCTTCCTTAATTTTATTTTTTCAGGGTCGAGATTTTTCCAATCATTAAGTCTGTACATAGGGCTAATCCTTCTATACATATCTCACTTGACAATTCGCCTAAAGTGTAATTTGAATAGGGTATCAGTCCCCCATTTTTATTTTTGAGTCTATTTTTTACTTTTTCAGTCAAAAAGATAAGGTAATCCGACAATAAATTTCTCTTTCCAATGGTCAGCACTACTTTCTTCTCTGGTTAGAAGACGAGAGAAAAAGACGTCTTTATACCATTTGTAGTGTGATAAGGTAGGACATCTGAGGTTTGATAATAAGTCTTCGGTTCTAGCTTCTAAAAGTGAAGTATTACCAATGAAATGAAGAGTTATTGTGTATATGAGGGTATTAACGGCGTCACTTTCGCTAAATGGTATATTTTGATTATGTTCATTTTTACAACCCACTGTCTTGTGGCATTGAGAATTTGGTTTTTAGCGGTTTCACTCATATGAAAATCTCACCAGCCTCTAAGCCATCATGTGAATCTACATACGATGGCTTTAGCAACCTCTTGGTCATGATTTCCTGCAATTTTACAGGCTGAGGTGTACATTGTCATATATTTCATTGTATAAAGTATTTGATGGTCAGACATACCATGAATATTCCAATTGACTATGGTTCTACCTAAATAGGATACCGTATGTGATATTAAATGTTCTTCGAAATGAATATCTATAAGGGTAGGTCTAGTATGATACATTCTAGCCTGAGCTACAGGCCTCCACTTGGTTCTATATGTTATTTTATTGATATTTAAAGTTTCTTTGAAGGCTTTTTCCATATTGTCAATATAATTACTATCTATTTGATTTATATCGGTTATTTGTTCTTCTTAAAGAGTCAGGGCTTCTGACTCTTGAAGCATTATACCTTTTCCTTTACTATTTTTTATTTGTAATTGAGACAGTTTTGAGACTAATTGATTTATAAGTTCTTTATTGTCTTCTTTATCTCTTACAGTAAATCTATTTTTATTGATTTCAGGAGGTGGTTTGAATAAGATAGCCTTTTTCTTTTCTTCAATTATTTCTTGCGGCTGTCTAATTAAATTTTCTATTCTAGATGTTTGCCCTCCTATAGATTTCAAATATAAATTAGTATAGTTATTTTGTTCAATAATATGGGGTAATAATTCTATTTTATGCATATTTTCAGCAAGAGCCATTTTGTATGGTACAACTTTAGTTTCTTGAAGGTCCTTAATGTTTGAAGTCCATTTATCAAAATAGTTTTTCAGGAGGATGTATGCTACAGATATTTTCTTTTTCACTAATCTGAAACATCTGATATTGAGATTCCAAAGTATTTATTCCAAAATTAGGAACATGGATATTTTTCTCTTTTAATATTTGTATTAACTAATCAAATAATCCTATAGTTTCTTTTTGTTTTTTTAAAAATTTATTATATCGTTTATGAAACATGTCTATTAATTCTTGAGAGAATTCTTGTAAATACCATTCTCTTATTTCTGTATTTGTTTCGGACATATAATCATTTCTTAGGTATTCATAATCTACCCTTTTTAATGTTTGCAGGGTTAGAATATGGAAATCTAAATCTGAGAAGGGTGCATCCGAAGAACTGGATTCTATTGGTTTATATTCCGGGATATGTATATTACTATTGGTTCGAGTAAGTCCTTGAATACTTGGTTCGTTTCTAATTGGGGTAAGATTAGAAGTAGATTTTCGAGCAGGTATTATTTTTGTGTGTGATTTTGAAGTGCTACTCTCAGTATCATTGGGTTTTCTTATTCTATTATTATTAAATTGTAATTCTACACTTCCATAAGGAAATTCTATAATTTGATCTGGATTTTTATTAATAGGCGTTTTATATTTTTGATTTTCGTTTTGGATAGACCATCTTTTAGGTAGTACAATTTGGGACCAATTTATGGTTTGCGGTAAGATAGTATTAGATTTTTCAATATTTGTTTGAAAGAATATTGTTTTTCCCTTGGTATCAATCTGTACTACATTAGGATGTATAGTATTCATAACTTTATAGCAGATTATGTATAAAGGCTATGTTTTGTGATCCTGGGTTCATATCAAATCCCTGAGTTTTTAAATTGAGTGTTAAGACTTTCAGGATGTTAGGGTCACTAAGTGAAACTGAATAGTTAGGAAAATAGTTAAAATATACTACTCTGCTACAAAGACTAGATTCTACAATTCCTAATAATGAGTCATTAAATTGATTATGTCTAGTATCTCTTAAACATAATAGTGTAGAATTTTGAAGTCCTAATTTGGTCAGTGGTTTAATTGCAATTATTATTAAACCTATATGTAAGAATTTATATTCTTTTTTCAAATGAGATTGAATTATTTTATCGGATAATAATTGGAAATTTTCCTGTTCGCTATGAACAGATATACTCTATTCTACAGTTTTTATAGAGTATCCACATTTGAACTCGAATGCATTTTTCTCATAGACATCAGTAATTGGAACTTTCGGCTTTTTCCAGTTTTGCATTTGGTTTTCTTTGTTATCAATCATAATTTCTTCTTTATTTTTAATTTCTTAGAGTACTGCTAGGTGGCTAACATCTTATTAGATAAGTTCCTAATAAAATTATCCATTAAGGGTTGCGGATGATTACGCTTTAGTCAACATCTTACGTCTCTACGTCCTTAGAGGCTCTTCTTGGCCTAAACGGACAACTGACTGGGCGGCAATACGTTTCAACTCTCTGACCAACCTCTTAAGGGTAATTTTCTTTGGTTCTTACCTAATAGGGTATTAGTACCAACTCGTAATAATCTATGAATAAAAAATATTTAAGAAATTTTGTTTGAAGCATTCCTGGCTCTGATACCAACTATAACCAAGATCTAAAACGGCTTCAACAACAACTAATTAAAACACTAATTAAAACACTAATTAATCTATTAGAACTAAAACAATCTCATGTATCCTAGATATATCAAAATAGATATTATAATGAAGATCGAAAAGGGAGCTATGTTAAGGATGATCCATGTAGTATAAGTAGCTTGTCTCACTTTAATACTAAAAATTACTTTTAGTTGCATAATCAAAACACAGCTTCTTATAACAAGAAGATTTTATTTCACTATAACATTACAGAAAGTCAAAGTTCTAAACAAAAGTGAACAATAGACAGTTTACTGTATAACAGACATCAGTCTACTGCATAGACTGTATTCTAACTTACTGTATAACAACGACTAAGAAAGCAACAGAAAACACTTACAGTTTACATAAACAATAGCTAGCGAACAACTTCCATTCTTTTGGGACGAATCTTGGAACGTTGCCAAGATTACAATCCCACATAAAGCAGAGAGAGTATTAACTGAGAGAGAAAGAGTCTTGACAGAAAGAGAAGAGTATTGACAGAGAGAGATTTCTTGCTCTGAAGGAGCACTCGATTCGTTCTCTTTGTGAAAGGCCTTCCTTCTATTTATAAGAGTCGGACTTCGACTTCGTATTAATTTTTTTGAATTGCAGGGACAAATGGACGGTGCTGAACGAAGGAATCTTTTGGTAGGCCGTGGGGAGTCTGTGGATTTTGTATTTTTCTGGGACAGCTGGCAAATGCATGTCGGCAGTCTTGGTTTATTTGGGACAGGTGGCAAAGGAGTGTCGGTGGCTTTAGCTTATTCGGGATAGGTGGCAAAGGAGTGTCAGCGGCTTTGGCTTATTCGGAACAGGTGGCAAAGGAATCTCCTTGTAGCTGGACGGGTGTCTTGTCACTGTTGCTAGTGGAGCATCTTCCTGTGGTAAGCTGGACAGGTGCCTTGGTACTGTTGATAGTGGAGCATCTTATTGTGGCAATTCTGGATTATGTACACGTGGCTTCTAGAAGATGGGCTTTTGGGCTTTCTTGGGTCATCCTTCTTTCTCGGGTCATTCTTCAGGTATCTGAGAAAATTCTCCTCCGTACTGGCTCATGCCAACGTGTTCTTCCTCCATACTGTAATCCTCGTCTGTTTGTAGTGAAGCTTCCTCTTCTGCTTCTTCTTCAAAGATCTGCAGCAATTGCTTTTCGAGCTCCGCTTTTATAGCTTGTGGATGTTGTCTTCTCATTTTCATAATAAATTCAGACAGATTACTTGGATGTTCGTAGGGGAGAGTAGATGGCCCTAGAATCTTCCTTAATTTTATTGTTTTAGGGTCGAGATTTTTCCAATCAAATACATCCCACCACTTAATGGCTATTTTCTTCCCTATCCTGGGAATGTATTCGAAATTGTTTGTGGTTTTTTCTGAAATGTCATATTTCCATTTCATTATCCAGGGTATTTGGTATATGGACATAAAATATAAGCGATAATCTGTATTTGGGTCTTTCCCATTGTATTCAACAAATCTGGCTTGAGATAGCTGGAGTTTTTCCGGCAAAATTTGCGACCCAGTACCCCATACCGTAAATCAGTTTCTAAACCAGTTTGGGAAAAGAGTCATAATCGGCATTTTGAATTGTATGAACCATGTATGAGAGTTATTCGTAGTCTGTATTGCAAATATTTTGAACCAAGCTTCTGTATACTCCGAGTACCTATAGAATTTATTGGAAAATTCCTGGGCCTGGAGTTTCTTGGTTCTAGAAGGATCGGATCCCCACTCACTGTAGGGTAAGATCTGCTTTATCTGAAGCTTAGAGTAGGCTACCATATTTGTATTCTTATGATAATAATGAATTAGAGAAACTGAACCAGTTTCTAGCAGTATTGCCTCGTACCATTCTTGGGTTTTGTTCCCGTTTAAGGGGTTTAGGTGTTTGTTTAAGTCTATACTGGCTACTTGTTTTGGGTCCAATACTGCATGTTCATTTTCAATAACTGTATCAATCAAAAAAGTGGTTTCTTCGTATTGAGATTTTCCTAAAGGAGATATTCTTTTAGAGATTGGAGATGGTATGAATATTGGGGATTGAACTGTATTTTGGGTATAGGCTATTTGACTGGAAAATTCAAGGTAATCAACTGGGCTAGATGGAGAAGCAGGTGGAAGGATCGTAATAGGTGATCCTACTGAAGAAGTAGGAACAAGATCCATTGGGCTTTTGCCTTTATTATTATTAAAATATTTTAAAAAATTCCCAAGTCGTCATCTGAATCATCCAAAACATTGAATTGCTTCATTTTTCCGACCAAACTAAAGAAAGCTCCAAAGAAAATCTAACTAGCTTGCAATGCTCTTTAAATTGAGAAGTATAGAAGATATAATAAACCATGTGACACAACCTCATTGCAATTCCAACCATAGTTCAAAAACTCGATTCGACTGAGGTACTCGGCCATTGCGCGAGCCAAATTACTCTGGCGAGTCCAAGTAACTCACTCGAGTACAGTTCAAGTTGTTGTTTTAAAAAAATTCAACACAAAGTTATATGTATAGGGAAAAGATCCTGTCAGCCCATGGGCTGACACCTACAGTATCAGCCAACGACCTAGAATGAGTCTGGACCCATTCCAATGGTCACGACCTCATTTCCTATTTGAATTTTAATTTTTTTTATACAAATGCAAATCACTTGAAATTTTAAACGTCTATTCTTAAAAATAGTAGAATCTAATAAAAATATTAAAAAAATAATTCGAAAAATATAAATTGACTAAAATACCCTCGAAACTTTTCGGAGGTATTTTGGTCAATTTATATTTGCAAATTTTTTTTTTGATATATATTTTTATTAGGTGTGTCTTGATGAGTATAATGGATAACTAAATTTTCTAGTGATTTGGATTTGTAAAAAAAAAAATTCAAATTCAAATATGAAATAAGATTGTGATCGTCAAATCGATACATATTTAATTTTTGCCATTGGCTAATAGTGTAGCAGTCAGCCTGGGGGTTGACAACATCCATTCTTATATATATATATATATATATAAATAAATAAAAGTTCGAATCCTCTTGGATAATTTTCTTGGACATTGCAAATGAAATTTGGATATATCTCGAGGACAGGTTTTCTCAAGAAAATGGTCCAAAGATTTATAATCTCAAGAGGAGGCTCTCTACGATCCAACAAGGGCAGTCCTTAGTTGTCTCTTACTTTACTTCTATGAAGGCCATCTGGGACAAACTCTCACTTCACTTCTATGAAGACCATTTGGGATGAACTAGCCTTGTACGTGAAAATTCCTACGTGCACTTGTAGATCGTTTAAGAAGATGCATGCCCAACAACAACTCGAACAAGTGTACCAATTTCTAATGGGATTCAGTCTTTTGGGATTGTTTGTAGTCAAATCTTGGCTATGGACCCTCTTTCCAATATCAGCAAAGTTTATTCTTTTGTCTTGCGAGAAGAACATCAAAAGTGGTTGCAAATTTGAAATGGTCCGAAGATTTATAATCTCAAGAGGAAGCTCTCTACTATCCAACAAGGGCAGTCCTCAGTTGCCTCTTACTTTATTTCTTTGAAAGCCATCTAGGACGAACTCTTACTTCACTTCTATGAAGGCCATCTGGGACGAACTAGCCTCGTACGCGAAAATTCTTACGTGTACTTGTGGATCGTTTAAGGAGATGCATGCCCAACAACAACTCGAATGAGTGTACCAGTTCCTAATGGGATTGAGTAAGTCTTTTGGGATGGTTCGTAGCCAAATCTTGGCTATGGACCCTCTTCCTAATATCAGCAAAGTTTATTCTTTAGTCTTGCGAGAAGAACATCAAAAGTCAATTTTTTCAACCCTTGCTAGGAGAAGTAGTTGCTCTTGGGGCTCATTCAAATTTGGAGCAGAAAGAAGCCACATCAAAGCAAAGTGTTACCAGTTAGTGGGGTACCCTGTTTGCCATCCCAAGGCCAAGGATCAGCCACACGCTCACAACTCAGCCATGCAGTCAGCCAACCAAGGCCAACAGAACATCAACACTAATTTGGGTGTAGAGTTCATCAATAATAGAGCAATTATCTCAAGTTCATCCAAGATGAACTTTCATTCCTTAAGCCCGAGCCAATATCAACAGTTGATGCCCATACTAAATCTTGAAACCCAACCTACTGTCGCAAAATTTGTAAGTATGGAAGTTTGTCTCTCAAGTCCCAAAAACAATCAATGAGCCAACTCTTCCTAGTGTTGATAATATATCACCTCCCACAGCAACTTCGGTGCTGTCTTCGTAAGTTTGTTCCTCCTGATCGCCTTAACTTGCCAATGTGCTGCCTATCCCATACATGTTTTCCAACAACCACCACTAACTGTTTCTCTCATGAGCCATCCTCTTATTTTTAAGCATCTAAACTCCAATGGTGGCACATGACTATGAATGAAAAATCACAACTTTAGAGGTGAGTAACACTTGGGATATAGTTCTGTTGCCCCCTGACAAGCATGTCATTGGTAGTAAATGGTTTATAAGGTTAAGTTATGAGCTGATGGAACTTTTGACTGGCATAAAGTACGATTAGTTGCACAAAATTATGCATAAGAATATGGCATTGAGTGTGAAGAAACCTTTGCTCCTATTGCTAAGATGACTACAATTCGTACTCTTCTTGTACTAGCATCAATTCATGACTGACCTATATGACAGATAGATGTCAGAAATGTCTTTTTTAATGGAGAGCTTCAAGATAAAGTTTATATGCGCTAGCCACTTGGGTTTGTTGCTCAAGATACATCATTGGTCTGTTGACTATGTAACGCAACTTATGGTCTTAAACTAGCTCCTCGTGTATGGTTTGAGAATTTTCGGGCTGTCATTCTTGCAACTTGTTCATTCAAAGTAAGCATGATCACTCCATGTTTATTTGTACTACAAAACATGGCGTTTGTATTATTTTCTTATATGTTGATGATATTTTCATCTTTGGAGGTGATTTCACTTCTACTAAAGATGTGAAGCTATGATTGCAAAAAGAATTTCAAGTGAAGCTCAATGTTATTTATATTCACCAATAAAAATATGCACTTGGCCTTGAGATCACTCATTCTAAGCATGATATTTTTATTCATCAACAAAAATATGCACTTGATCTGATTTCCAGTGCCCGATTGAATCATGAAATGTTGTTAATACATCCATGGAGCTCAATGTTAAACTTTTTGTACATGTTAGAGATCTTTTTAGTGAGCTTACAATGTATCGCAAACTCGTAAGCTCCCTCATCTATCTCACTATGACATGCCCAGATATTGCATACGTTGTCCATATTGTGAGCCAGTTTGTTTCAAATCCTTGATGACCACATCTATCATTGCTTCACCAAATTTAATTCTATGTTCGAGGGACTTCCAATTGTAGATTATATTTTACCTCCAAGTTCTCTTTAGATCTCAGTGTATATGTAGATGCAGATTGGGCATGAGATCCAGACACTTGCCACTCTACTACAAGATATTGCATATTTCTCGTATCTCCTTAATATATTGGAAAAGCAAAAAACAAGACATTATCCTCAAGTCAAGCACTGAAGCTAAGAATCGTGCTATGTCTTATGTTGCTAGTGATATTATTTGGGTTCATGCTCTTCTCAATGACTTCGGTATCTCAATTTCAGATCCTACACCTTCATATGTAGATAACTAAAATGCGATTAAAATTACATCTAATTCAGTCTTTCATGAGCGAACAAAGCATAGTAATGTGGATTGCCATTATGTTCGAGACCGCTATCTTGACGGCACATTATCTCTCCCTTATATTTCTTCTAGGGCGTAAAAGGCTAATATTTTCACAAAATTTGTTACTAAAAAACCCCATGTTTTTTTGTGGATAAGCTAATGCTTTACCCATGTCCGCATCAACTTGAGGGGGTTAATAACGTGTGTGTAATAAATAAAAGAGTGATTTACATACTACCCTTAAATAAGTTAGGGAAAATGAGTTGCTTCCCTTATACCTGATTATTACAAAGATGGTTGGTCTGCTAGGCCTTTTTTCTTTCTTGTTTTTTTTTTTTTTTTTCAAATTTGCCTTTCGATTCGAGAATGTTATTCTTGGACAAACTTTTAAATTCTTTTTTTCTTTTTGTTATTTTTTAGTAAGGTACTGCCTTGAGATTTAGGGGCAGTGCCCAAACAGTTCAAGGTTGGAATCCTCGAACCGTAGTGTTTTTTAAAGTAAAAATAGCGGTTCGAGCTTCAAATCCTCAAGTCGATCTTCCAATTCAGTTAGAAAAAAACTGAGGTTTGAGGATTGAGATCTCGAACCGATCTTCTCATTTAGTTATGGAAAAAAACTGTGGTACGAGAGTTGAAACTCGAACCGATCTTCTCATTTAGTTATGGAAAAAAACTGTGGTACGAGAGTTGAAACTTTGGACCGCTTGTTATTATTCGATAAAAAAGTCAATCCGAGAATTTAAACCTCAGATCGCTCTCTCGTCACATTTAAACTTCAGAACCCTATTTCGTTTTCATTCTCTTTTAACCCTATTTTGATACGATATATATTATTTCTCCACCACTTTCTCGCTCTAAAACGAAACTGAAATCATCAAATACAAAATCAAGTTAAATAAAGAAATTAGTTGTATCCAATTGCAGCCAAAGCTTAAGGCTCTCCACCTAATTGTAATTGTATATAAAAGCAAGTCGTGGCCATTTCTGATAATTTAAGTGACTTCAACGGGTCTGAGAATGCCATCTTCAGACCCCTTTAAGTTTTGGGGTTTGAGAATGCCATCTTCAGACCCCTTTGAGTTAATATGTGAACTTCGGGTCCGTTTGAGAATGGCATTCTCAAATCGACTTTGACATGAACTCGGTTCCATCCAAGGGGCGTCTAAAGTTCTCATCCTTGGACTGGTATTTTTATTAAAAAACATAACGGTCCAAAGATTTCAACCTTGGACTACCTAGGACACTGCCCCTAAAATTCGGGACACTGCTTTACTCAATAAAAATTTAAAAAATTAAAATGCAGGATGACATACTCTGACCAAGAAGTAATTTTCTAAAAACAAAATTTAAACCGTGCGTTGACAGTTATTTCTGATAATTTTTGGCTAAAAAAAGAGCATCCAATATTTTTCGTAATTTTTGAACGTCCAAACATAATTTTCTCAAAATAAAATGTATAATGTTTTGTATGTACTTCATTTGTCCTTTATTACATTGTATATTTGTGTATGGATAGTTTGATCTAAACTAAATATATATTATACATAAACTCTTTTAGGGTTTCATTCTCGATATGTAAAATTGGCCTCAAATTCCATTCCTCTCTGTTTCTCCCTCGACCATCTATACTCCCTCAAAATCTATCAAAATAGTATTTTTTTTATTTTTTTTCACTGCAATAGCTAAGGGCACATTTTTCATATTGTGTTGAACAGTTAATTGTTAAAGGTCATGTGTGTGATTCTTGCTCTTCTTCTTTCCAACTCAGTTCAAAATGGTGGGAACATCTCATGGCATAGCTTTTTCTGGAAAAAGAATAACATAGATCTGGTGCTATTTGGCTGACTCCTCATGACAAGCAGCATGTTCCTGATTCCCTACTAACACACAATGAAATTATCCAAGTTTCCGTTTGATAATCTTTCAAATCTTTTACACCTGCTTGAATGGTGTGGTAAGTCACATTGGCATCAGTAATATCTTTAACTATTTTTCCTAAAAGTAAAGATATATTATTTTCTACAATTTTAGTAGGCATTTTGAAGTTCACACATTAATATCCGAACTGGGGAGACTTTGACCTAGGAGAGCTGCTTCTTCAAATGTCGTAGCCCTAAAGCTACCTAATGGTACATTTTGTGCAGCATGATCAAAGTTCATATAGAAAATGAATGTTCATGCATTCATATCTAGCCAGACTTTGGGCTAGGCGAGCTGCTTCATCAAATGCAGAAGCCTTAAAGCTCTCTAATGGTAAATCCGGGGTCTTGGATTTGACTTGGGTCCGGGTTGGTTCCAAGTTCGGATGAGACTAGACAGGTTGGGTCCAAGCAGGGCAGTCCCATTTACACCCCTAATGAGGATATCCTTATGTGATATAAGCAATGTTGTTAGATTCACTTCGGAGTCGTCTTCGATTTGGTGAGAAAAATGTAGCAATTCGGTGCTTCAGCCGATTCGGGGATGAGGTATTACAGGGATAGTTTTAGGATTAGGAGAAATTTAATGCTGCTAAATAAATTTTTAGAAGGGTTACCACAAAATAAGTTTAAAAAAAATATAGAAACCCATACAATATTTTCTCAATAAAAAAACCGCTCCTTTACGCGAAAGGAATAAATACAAATTGGTCTCGGGAGCACGCCATGCGATAAAACTGACAACTACCCTTTGCAAATTATTCAAGTATGCTGATAAGGAGTCGGCAATTCGATCATTGCAAACATAGAAAAAGAACCTGAGCTTAATTGGTTAGCTCTTGAGATTTACAACGCTACGTCGTATGCTCAATTCCTACTTAGGGTAGAAGCCCTCTCCCCACAAACTCATCCAGAAAAAACATGGTTGAACAATTCGGCAAATGAGGAAGCACATGCCCAAATCTCAGCATGCACATGTATTCAAATCTCAAATGTCTCAAATTCTCTCAACAGACACCACTTAGCCATTTATTCCATCTCAATGAGTGAATACTGAAATCCGGTCAAAAGGCTCGTCCAATGTTTGTTTATCTTCCAAATTCGACGACAATATTACCCGACGACAATATTACCCAAAAATGTCGGTGGAGTTAAAGATTTTGGAAACATAGATAAAAAAATTGTGAAACTTTTATCATGCAAACGTATAGTGAGAGATTCTAAACCAATGGATCTTGTCGTAAAATGTGAAATGGTATTATAGGGAACTGTATATAAAAATTTGTTTTAAAAAACAAATCTCAAAAGAAATATATCTAATAACACCTTTTACCTTTTGAAGTCGACCATTTTTTTATTGTCAAATTTGAAATCAGAAGGCTGAGAGAATGCTATTGACCAACCTCAAAATTCAGAGAGCTTTCTCGAGGTTTTGTGATATATTCTAAGCTGTTTGATTGGACATTTGACGGCTAAGAGAGTCATTAGTCTAAAGAAATGAACTTATAGTACATAATCCCTTAAAATAATCACATGTATACTCTAAGATATTCGATTATACATTTGATGGCTAGAAATTATGACCTTCTTATTCTAAAAATAAATTGTCTTATGAGTGATTTACGTATGAGCCTTAAAATTTTAAGTAAAATACGAAATGTTCCACTTATATGAGAAAATTATAAAGAAAGTTGGTCAAGTCTTTTTTTTTTTTTCAAGTCTTTTTTTTTTTGTTTAGTTCTTTTCAATTTATTTGTTACTAGGGCAGTGCATTAAAGTTTGGACCACTGCCCCTACTAATGGCAAAACTAAGAAAAATTAAAAAAAAATAAAAATAAAATTCAGGTTGATTGAGAGGTAATTTTGAAAAAAAAAAGAGGGTTGACCGGCTTTCTTTGTAATTTTCATATATGGGTGAGCATTTTATATATTACCTAAAATTTAAGTTCTGTGCCTAAATCACTCTAGTCATATAGTATATAATTCCTCGTATTAATCTCATGTAGGAAAATGTTTTAGACACCTGAGGTCCCAATGTTCTTGGGTAGCCAGTGAAGGTTTTAGTATTGTTTTTGGGGCTTCGCAACTCCTAGATGATGTTTACACACTCCAAAGATCAATTACACAAAAAATAATCTCAAACGATTTGGAGCTCAAGTAGTGCTTCATATCAAATCCCAAACAATCCATTGATCTAAGTTTTTTTTGGCATCAAAATCTTTATTTTCTTTTCCTCTTAGTTTCTTTGCTTTCTTAAATTGTTCTTAGAGTAGATCAAACTTGTTTTGAAATTATTTTGGATCCACAAATATACCCAAGCATGAGTTTTCTTCGTTAATGAGCCCACAGGTCTATCTCATACAGGCCTTTACTGTAATGACTTTTAGATATTCAAGTTCACATGCATATATTCGAAGTGTTCCAAAGATTAGGAGTGACATGTAAGAGATTCTCTGTCACGGGTAAAACGTTGAGTACTTAGGAGTGCATTTAGGTCATTAAATTTTGGAAAATTATTTCTTGCAGGCTGGAACGCATTTCTATATATAGTATAAAGCATCCATCTTAAAGATGGATGCAAATATATAAGGTCCATCTAAAAACAATTGAAATTAATGGTCCAAATGTTTTTTTAATAGAATTATTGCTATTTTTTTTAAATTTATTTATTTATTTATTCATATTCATGTTTTCCATGTTAGAAATTACATATCTGTAATAATTAAGACAAAAAATCCATCTAAAAATAATTTTATTAAAGGGCCTGCATTTCTACATTTACGGGCTTGGGCGGCATGCTAACCGCGTCCTTAAATTTTAATGCTGTAACCTTCTCACTCTATTATGGCTCTGATAATACCTCAGAAAAGGTCCTACACGGTCTATAGATTTGCTAAAAAAAAGGGATAATATTTTACGATTTCACAAATGCCCAGAAAGTTTTAGACAGTCAGATATAAATGATTTTGACTCATAATTCAATACTTTCCCCTTTCCAAATACTCATCCAGCGATCCTAAAAGCGAATACAAATTTTTTTTATCAAGAAAATCCATTTTGGGGAGCACATATCCAATATACTCATATGGGATCATGTTATAACCTCTCTCTGGACATACCTCGGCAATCTAATTCTTTCCTCCATCATGTTTTAGGAATCAATGCTATCAGATTTGTTTCGCTTCGGCCAAAACGGCCGAAGTCTTTGGATTTTTGGTCTAGACCAAAGTGAAGCTCCGGAGCATCCGCTTTGACCTGCTAAGGGCTGATTCAGCCTCTTCGGTCCAAGCTATGAGCTCTTATGCTAAAGCACACAATTGTAGTTTTAAAAGATAATTATATGCTTTGGCCAATCCGATGGTGCACGATTGGTATGGGTTTTCGCACATCTAAAAAATTGCAAATTCTAAGGTATAAACTTATCGAATGGAAGAAAA
>NW_006500356.1:2263510-2338389 GCF_000471905.2 Amborella trichopoda | reverse complement strand
AAAACTTATCGAATGGAAAAAAACAAGAGGGGCTAATTTCAAAAATATTAGAGAGTTTGTTATTTACATGCAAGGAATTAGATACGCTTCAAGAAGTACATAAGTGGTTTGACTATCAAACGAAGTGCGGAGAAGTTGGAAAACAACTAGGAATTAAATGAATGTACGAGACCGGACCTGATTTGATTTATTGGAGGAACCGGTTAAGAGTGAAATGGTTAAGGCCTAGGGATCTTAACATTAAATTCTTTCATGTCATAACAAATTCAAAGATAACTATTAGCGGGATCAAGATATCTAATGTGGAAGAGGGAGATACAACATTCTTAGAGGATGCAATATGATCCTTTCAAGGCAGAATTGCGATTAAGGCCAAACTTTGTTCAAGTTCCCTTCAAAAAATTACCTAGTAATTTAGCAAGAGACCTTGAAAAGCCTTTCTCGAAGCAACAGCTTTATGATGCAGTCCATAAGATAGCGAAAGACAAAGAATTAATGGATTCCCTCTCGCCTTAATGGAGATTTTTAAAGATATAGGATGTTTGAATGATAACAACCCAATAAGCTTGCTAATCTGCTTATATAAGATCATTGCTAAAGTGTTGGCAAATAGGCTAAAATATATTCTCCATTATGCAATTTCTACGCGATAAGTAGTATTCATTTGGGATAGGCAAATTATTGATAGGGTTTTTTTGGGTGATCAGTGGGGAGAGCGCTCCTACCCTTGATAGGAACTGAGCCTAGGATGATTTGCTGAGCCTAGGATGCAGTGTCGCAAATTGTCAAGCGCTAACCAATTAAGCCTAGGCTCTTTTCCTAAATTATTAATAGGGTTTTTTTTGGGTGATTAGTGGGGAGAGGGCTCCTACCCTTGATAGGAATTGAACCTAGGACGCAACGTTGCAAATCATCAAGCGATAACCAATTAAGCTTGGGCTCTTTTCCTAAATTATTGATAGGGTTGATAATGAAAGAATGCATTATTGTTAGAAAGATGAAGAGAAAACCTAAAATCATGTGTAAAATTGATTTAGAAAAACCTTATTATAGAAAACCCTACGTTAGCTAAGGAAAATCCTAAGTACCGTTAGCCCTAAACCATATGACCCAGACCCAGGCACCTTTGTAGACCAATTTGAGACCTAATACCAACTTTCTTCCCATCTTGACACCATAATACTAACCTAAACCATTCTAGGGACTACACCAGCCAATAGTCCATAGTGCACATACCTTATGATCATCCTAAAAATGCCAGAGAAACCTCCATCATTAGGGAACCCAAATTACTTAATCATAAAATGGTTAACTAGGCCTAAACCTTCACAATGAGCTAGGCCCATTAAAGCAAGCATTACGAATTAGGCTAGCCCTCCGTTAAGACCTACCTAATTAGGTCAACCTACCCTTAAACTCCTTCCCAATTAGCCTAAACTCCTGGATTAGGAGTTTTCAGCCTAGATCAAGCCCGTAATCACCATTAAGACAACATAATTAGTCCAAACCTCATTTTTTATCCATAAAATCATAGAATAATAAAATAAATATTAGAAATAGCTCATATGTTCACGAAACTCCCCAAAAACCCCACATTCAAAAACCTATAACCACCCACCTATTGTCCAGGGTGCCATGCGGTTGTGTCGTTGGGCCATTGATGGCTCAGATCGCACAGTAGTGGTGGTTTAACCCCATTTTCCTATGAATTCTCCCTCGTACAATTTTGGTTCCACCTGCACTTTTACCCTAATCCCTAGAATTTGCTGAAATGAATATTTTGCCCCTCGAACTCTAGAAACTCTAAGGTAGAGTTTGATAACTTTCACTGCAGTCTCCTTAGAAATTACCACTGCTGCTCACTTCTTAGATTCTGGAATGCAGATGAAGATTAGGAATTACCACTGCTGCTTACTTCCTAGATTCTGGAATGCACGTTAAAATTGGTAGATGAATCTAGAAACTCTGTTTGATAAACTTTGGTGTGGGTAATTTCCCCTGTTTGATAATGGGAAAGCTGGAAACTGCCTATAGTACTTGTAAATTATGAATTTCATTGATATGATGTGCGACATGCAGTTTTTTTTAAATATTATGTAATTAAATAAGATTACTTCCATTCATCCAATATATTATAAAAAATGTAAATAGATTCAAGGAATACCAATATTTACATAAATATTGAAGAATATTGTCATCAAGTCCATGCCCATCTAATGCGCTCTTTACACCCCCATGTTACATGAAAACATCTCACCCGATAACTTTACCTTCCCCTATGGACTTAGTAGGTAATACAACAGTGATGCAGGGAACAAAGTCTACTTGTATAGAATATTATCAATCCAAAAAAAAAAAAACCTAGAAGTTCAATAAACTAGTAAAAAAAATGGTGCACTTGAGAGTTAATGTAACAAAAGAGAGACTAAATTATGTAACAAAAGAGAGACTAAATTGTGAATATTAAGATGGGAAAAGGAGATTATTCAAGGAATATCGAACCCAGAAACTAGTAAGAGACAAACTGAAACTGTGTGTGTGAGAGAGATAGAGCCCAATCCTTCACTCCAATTTTTGCAATAATGAGCTATAGAGATTGCAATAATAAAAAAGTGTTAAAAGTAAGAGATCTACAAATGATGGTGTTGATACACCATGGAATTAAACCCTAATTTATAGGTACCTTCGAAACCAAATTAAGAAGTGCTCGAGCACATTTATCACACCATAACAAAGCACAAATAAAAAAAAAAAACAAACATAAAAAAAAAAGAAAAAGAAAAACAAAAACAAAAAATGACCCAAATTTGGAAAACATGGACAGTTCGAGATCCATCAATAGTGATATTAGCTATAAATAAAAAAAAAAAACTGAGAAAAAAAAAACAAAAAAATATTGAAAATAAAATACTGAAAAATTGAATATATTGATCATGTAAAGGGATGAATCAAGAAAAATCGCACCAGATTTCAATGGATTTGAATGCAAATCGAGAGAGAAATCCATGTTTAGGCGGGTTTGTTCAATATGCAGCTCTTTTCACCAAAAATCATTGAATAAATCCCCAATCATAAGTTTTGATCCAAAATAATCGAAGAACAGAGAAAAAAACCCGAACTCCTTAACATGAATCTTTACATTGAGAATAACCAGAAAAAAAAAAGAAAAAGAAGAAAATAATACAAATTAACTTAACCGAAAATGATTTTTTGCGGGTTTATCAGTGAGTTACAAATTAACAGTGGGTTTACCTGCTTAATAAACAGTAAAAAAGATAAAAAACTCACTGATTTTTGCGGATTATCTTCTTCATGATGCTTTTAGCACCGGTAGAGCTCTCTGACGGAGAGAGAGCGGGTGAGGAGCGAGTGAGCTTTTATTATTATTATTATTATTATTATTATTATTATTTATTTATTTATTTATTTATTTATTTCAAAAAGTTTAGCGTTTAAAAAGAAGTGGCGTCTGTGCGTTTTAAAGGAGGGATGGTGAAAGTTAGGAAAACATTTAGGGTGAAAGTTGTCGCTCACGAAACCCTCGCGCGGTAACTTTGTTAAGGTAAATAGTGAAGGGACAGCTGTTCCCTACAACATAGGAGTTCTCTCTTCTCCCTTATTCAACCTGTCTATTTTTTAATAGAGAGCTAAGTTATTTTTAATTTTTTTTTACAAAGTATTTTGATATCAAATTTTGGACGTCCATTTTTTTATTAAATTCGCATTAACGAAAAGTATAAAAAAAGTATTTTTAATAAAATAAAATGACCAAAATACTTTTAAAAGTTTCAAAAGATATTTTGATCATTAATTTTTATTGAAAAATTACTGTTAATATTTTTTTATAGTTTCGCCCCAATGAGAAGATGACATGTACCTAATTTCATATTCAGAAAAATTGTATTAAAACAACTAAAAATAATAATTTGAGATGTTGGATCTAAGATCAAACAGTGAGTGACTATCTTGATAAAAAATGGACGGCTAGATGGTAGGGGAGGATAGAACTTTTATGTTATAGGAAGAACATAAAAAGCTTTTCCTAGAGTAAAAATGGGAAAAAGGTTTTTCGACTTTCTCCTTTAATTTTTTTATCAAACGACTCTCATTGAGCAGTATGTAAAAGTCGGGTACTTTCCCCACTTTATTTACGTGGTTATCAAAGGCCACCTAAGCTCAATCAAACCCTAAAACTAGGCTTCCAAAACCTCCCTGCAGCTCCAGGGCTTCAGTCTTACTTTTTTATGACCAAAAGCCCTCCAAAAGACGCCAACCTCACCTATGGACCATGATTACGTGAACCTTAGACCACCGTAATCTTCTTGCTTCTAAGGCTCTCATATCTCCAAAGAACTCTGCCAAACTGTGCGTATGTTTTGAAGACTATGGGCATTGTCTCATTCTAGCCCCAACACATACTGTTAGGCATGTGGGTCAAGTTATCCCATACTCTCTCCATTTCTTTTTATTTTTTTTAATTGTATTTACTTATTTTTGTTCTTCTTCGTTTGTGAAGTCTTTTAAGACCTTTGTCTTTGTTTTGAACTCTTTCCAAAGCATTTTCTCGATTCTTAAGAACCTTAGTCGGCATAGCCCGCTGACAATGGAAGGAGTATCAAATTCTTTGATTTTGTTTCTCCTATATAGAGGTAGATGATTTTTCACTCTTTTTCAATTCCCATTTTCATGCGTAAACACTTCAGATGGGGAGATCTTTTCAAATATAATGGATGCAATGGGTTTTAGAGCAAGGGGGAGATTGGATGAGGGGATGCTTATCATAAATTATTTCTCAATCATAATAAATAGTTGCCCAACATGTTTCTTAAAAAGATTTATAAGGGAATTAGGAAAGGACATCCCATTGTCCCATTCTTTTTTAATGAATTATTTTTTTTAGGATCAAAGGTAGATGGACACAGTGCCCCATTCATTCACTTATAACATTAGGAACTTGAGATTTCTTCAATGATACGAGGTTGTATTAGGATTAAGAGTGAACTTAACTAAACCAAAAATAATTGGTGTCATACATGGGAAGATGTTTTTAGACTGGTTAACAAACTAGGGTGGCACTCCCGCTCCAGAACCTAGCTCCGGTGATTTGGAGCCACGATCTCGACCGGAGCTCATTCCAAATTTTTTGAGAGCTCGCTCCTATTTATACGATTCTTGATCCTATTCACAATGGAGCTAAATCCCATTATCGTTTGGATCTCGATCCCACTATTGCACAGAACATGTTCCTTAGAATTATAGATCTCGTTCCCGAACAAATTAGATCCATGCTCCCAGAATTTTAGGAGCACGATCCCGACGTTCTCGGAACTCGCTTCCGAAAAAATTACGTTTATTTCAAAGATAAAAATTTGTTTGAAATCTTAAATAAATTTATTTTACCAATTTATAACTTTCTAAAAGAAACTTCTTAAATAAAAGCAACTTTTAAATTTTAAAAATTATATTTTAAGTAAAATTTTCATATGGTTTTTTCAACCCAAAATAAAGATAATGCATTTCCTGAATTCAAGCCAAACAGTAGCCAAGTAGCCATATATGCCTAGGTTGCATCCAAATGATACCAAATTTTGGGCAGCCGTCGACCCGATGCTTTTGCTCCCGGAACCGGAGCCGTACTTGTTCCCTCTCCCAGTAATTACGGTAGGGACAAGTTTACAAACAAAACTAATGGTCAAAAGATTTTAGAAAAAACTTTTATTTTTTATATGGGATCTAATGATAAAGATTTCGGACAAAACTCTGATTAATGGAAGATAACATTAGAATGTCATGGTGGCATAATTACCTTGATCAAGTCTATATTTTGTGAATTTTCCAACCTATGTCCTTTCTCACGATGCGAAATGATATAGTAAGAAGAAGATAAGATTACTATCTCATGGTGGCATAATTACCTTGATCAAGTCTATGCTTTATGAATTTTCCAACTTACCTCCTTTTTTAAGATGCGAAATGATATAATAAGATATTGGTGAGAGAGGTTTCTATGTAAACCAACTTACCTCCTTTTTTAAGATGCGAAATGATATAGTAAGAAATTGGTGAGAGAGATTTCGAAATGATATCGTAAGAAATTGGTGAGAGAGGTTTCTATCTAAACCACTTAATATAGAACAAAAGATTTCATTTGGTAAGATGAGATAGCATGATTTCTAACCTATGTCCTTTTTGAAGATGTGAAATGATATTGTAAGAAGATGACAAGAGAGGTTCGATCAAATAGAACAAAAGATTTCATTTGGTAAAATGAGATAGCATGAGATAAGATATGTACGTCTAAGAGAGAGATAGGTCAACTTGCGACTCAGTACAACTATTAGTTACATAAGATATGAATAAGGAAGATAGTGCAAATACGTGGGGAAATTTCACATCAGATTTGAATAATACTATAATTTCACATAAGCTTTGATTTGAATAATATTAATAAATTTACATAAGCTTTTGATTAGAAGAAAGACGGTAGACGGTCCCAATTAAAAATAATTTTTAAAATTGGAATGAAAAAGTTCTCATAAGCTATAAAAAATCGTGAAAAGAAAGAAGTGATACACAAAGTTAATATGTATTTAAAAATGTATTTAAAAATATGAAAAAGTGATAGAGTATGCAATTTGAATTTAGATGATAACTTTCGTTTAGTGGTAGGTTTTGGTACAACTTGGTTCCATCCATTTTCTCTTTTTTACGTTCTCTCTTTGTATTTATGCCTTCTCTCTTTGCCTTTAGTTTTTACATTCCCTCTTTGCGTTTACGACTTCTCTTTTTGCATTTATTTTCTCTCTTTCTGCATTGTTATCTCCACCTATTTTTGTTTGCCTTTTTTTTTTCTCACTCCGCATTCTCGAGTTGCCTTTTGCATTTATGTCTTTTTGTAGTTATTTTTTACATTCTCTCTTTACATTTATGTCTTCTCTCTTTCCATTTATTTTCTCTCTTTCTGTATTATTCTTTCCACATTTTTTTTGTTTGCCTTTTCTTTTTCTCACTCTGCATTCTCTAGTTGCCTTTGTTTCGTCTGGCCGGAACCTCTCACCTTCCATTGCCTTATTACATAAATGGTCTTTTGAGCTAGTGATGTCGGGAACCCATTCTATATATTCTGATCAACAAAACAATGATTTTCGAAGTGTTATAATCGAGACGAAAACATCCCTTATTCCAATTATTGCAAAGACAATGGAGATTTAAAGTATTCTAATAGAAAATCCTAGAGAATGAGCTCATTGTCTTTTAAACTAAATGTAAGATGGGTTCATTTTTGACAAATACAGTACGAGAAAAATAAAACAAGCAAGAAGCACGAAAAATAAAACAGAAAATAAATAACAGAAAAAAAAACACTAGTATTTACGTGTTCGACTACATCTATGGATGAAAACAATCAATGTTTTGCACTATTAAAAAAAAAAAAATTCACGAGTAAAGACAATCGATGTTTTTCACTATTAAAAAAAAAAAATCACATGGCACTTACTTGATAGAACTATTAAAGAAAAAAAATTAAAGGTACTTGAAAGAACTAGACACACATAACTCAATCTCCCACTAAGCTTTATTCTCTATACAATTTTCTCTCTTTGATGCCCTAAAAGTTTTTATCTAATTTTTTTTTTCAGTACTTTCTAAATTTTATCATTTTCCCTCTCTAAAGTTATACGTTTTTAACTATTTTTTGTTGTACTTTCTAAATTTTATCCTTTTCAAAAACATCCCTCTACGAAACACCCAAAAGATATAGTTAACATTTATATGCTCATATGTGCTCATATTTTGCGAGAGATATTAAAAAAAAATTGCAGCTCATATCTGTTGGCAAGTTAGAGATATTAAAAAAAATTCTAAATAAGATTCCAAATAGAACTCATAGATAACGTAAACCGCAGTGGACAAGCTAGAGATATTAAAAAAATTCTAAATATGATTCCAAATAAAAATCATTGATAACATAAAAAGCAGTGGACCAGTTAGAGATATTAAAAAAATTCCAAATAGTATAAATGAAACACCCAAAACGATATCGGTAAAATTTATAGGCTGATAAATGAAACACCCCAAACGATATCGATAAAATTTATATAAGATATTAAAGAAAATTCCAAATAAGACTCAAAAGATAAAGAAAGATCCCAAAAAATATAGGTAAATTTATATGCTCATATCGGTTAGCAAGTTAGAGATCTTAAAAAAACAAATTTGTTTCTTAAAATTAGGGATTCACAACCCACTAAATATGTAAACCTAAAATTCACTATCTCACTTATTTGTAATACAATACCAATAAAAAAAATACAAGATGAAACCAAGAAATTAGTCAGAATGTTATCCCATGACCTCTCACACATGCCATGTGCTTTACTCGTCTCCTTATCTGAATCCTCAAAAATTTTCCCATCTATACCACGTCTACCCAATATTAGTATAAATTTCCCATATATACCACATCTACCCCAATATTAGTATCTGGAAGTATATTTTTCAATAGTAAATAGCATAACATTAGTATAAATTTTCCCCATATATATCACATCTACCCCAATATTAGTATCTGGAAGTACGTTTTTAATATTGAGTAAATATAAGTAGAGCACCATGATTAATGAAATAGATGAGATCACAAATTAATTCTCTGAAGAAGTTGTCTCTCACAAAGTCATAAACAATTTAGAAAAATAAAAATTTTAAACGCTATAAAATATGACTGCTTAAAGCAATTTCTAATCAAATAAATTAGTAATTTTTCTTGAAATATAGATATTTGCATACTTTAAACTTGATTAGATATCAGAGAAAATAAATAGAATGATATTCAATGATAAATAATATAATATAATCAAAATAGAAAATAATACAAAATAAATCCAAAAACTATATAAAAAACATAATAAGAAACTAATAAAAAATCAATTAACTTTAATGTACCTCTTTAGTCTTCTCCATTGTCCTAACATATATCTCATCCAATCTAATTGCCAATTTTTTTAGTTCGTTAAACAAACTTTTCTCTACTTTAACCTCACAAATTAGTTGGGAGTTACATAGACGAAATAATTGAAAGGATTTTATAGCAAAAATAGATAAAATAGAAAAAATAAAGACTCGTCACACTAAAAGTATATTATTCTAAAGTGTTTTCGTATTAAAAGCGTGTGATACCAAAACAAGAGTCAAAGGCATACAAATGGTTTGACAAGTTCATATGCATGTACACTTATAAATTTAATCTATATTTTAGTGTAATTTCTGTTTATATCAAATTTTTCTAGAGTAAAAAACATAGGTGAAGATAGTTCAAAATAATGGTCTAAAAAGTGTAAAGCATCCATCTTAAAGATAGATGCAAATAGGAATTCCATTTAAAAACAATGTAAACTAATGGTTTAAATTTTTTCTTACTAGAATTTTTATTTCTAGTTTTTAAAATTTATTTATTTATTTATATTCATCATCTCCGTGTTAGAGATTACATGTCTTTAAAAATTAAGTCCAAAAACTCGTCTCAAAAATATATTTATTAATAGGCCCTCATTTCTACATATGCAGGCTTGGCCGCATAGAAACCAGGTCCAAACAATATTTAAGATGTGAGTTTGCAAGTATTTGAACACACATACATTAACTTTTTTCAAGAGAACTCAAATCATCGTCTGGTTTCAACAGACGGTGGATAGATAGAAGGAACTACAAAAAGAATTCACTCCATGCAGATCATTTTGGGAGTAAAGAATGAAAGAGCTAGCATATATATACATGCATAAATCTTATTTTTAAGTATCTCTCGCTTTTTTTTCCTCATATTGAATTTTTAAATTTGTAATTAAATAGGAATCCTAATTATAGAGAATGAGACTCCAATATATGAAGTAGAACATGAAAATAACCATAAAGAAAAAAAGAGACATTACATGAAGGGGGATTGGTTTAGAGACATCATAACCAAATTAAAAATTTTATCTATTTCTTTCTCTAACTGCCTTTCGCTCCCTACAAAATTATTAAAATGTCTCTCTAACATTGAAGATTCCTATAATATCTAACCTAAAAGATTTCCAAGAATCTCTCTTTAACTTAAAGAAACTCCTGAACAAAATGGAGTTGGCGAAAGAAAACATCAGCATATCCTTGAAACACTCTCTCTCTCTCTCTCTCTCACACACACACACACATACTCTCTCTCTCTTTCTTTCTTATAAGCTCTCATTCTCCAAATAATATGTGGGCGGAAGTAATCTCCACTATTGTATATCTTGTTAATCTTGTTGCAACTCTTATTTTGCACAATGTTTCAACTTTTCATAAGCTTTTTCAAAAAATGGCTTCACTAATCACACTGAATTGTGTTTAGGTGTACTTGTTTTGTTCTTCTTCCTATCTCTTGCACGAGATAAACTCTCAGCTAAATTTGTCAAGAACATATTTGTGGGCTATGCAACCAATCAAAAGGGGTATTGTTGCTTTGAACCTACTATTAATCGTGTGAGAATCTCACGACATACTACATTTTATAAAAGTATATCCTTTCATCAACACAGCTACACGCAACTACACCCACACATGCACCAAATTTTTAACCCTCCCTAGAGTCAACATTCCTAGTTCTCAAGAATGTAACTCTAATGAGCCAACTCTTTCCAGTGCTGATCATATATCATCTCTAATTGTTGATCATCCTATTTATTTCATTGGCCATTTTCTTATTTTCAAGCATCTAAACTCTAAAATTGGCACATGGCTATGAATGTGGAATCGCAGCATTAGAGGCGAACCACACTTGGGATTTAGTTTCGTTGCCTCCTGACTAACATGTTATTGGTAGTAAAATGGTGTACAAGATTAACGTACGAGTTGATGGCACAATTGACTGGCATAAAGCACGATTAGTTGCACAAATATTAAGCCAAATAATATGGCATTGATTATAAATAAACCTTTGCTCTTGTTGCTAAGATGACAACAATTTGTACTCTTGTTGCACTAGCATCAATTCATAACTAGCCTATATGGCAAATGAATGTCAAAAATGCTTTTCTTAATGGAGAGCTTCAAGAGGAAGTTTATATGTGCCAACCACCTAGGTTTGATGCTCAAGATATATAATTGATTTGTCGATTTCGTCAGGCAATTTATGGTCTTAAACAAGCTCCTCATACATAGGTTGAGTATTTTCGGGCTGTCATTTTTTAATTAGTTTCATTCAAAGTAAACATGATCACTCAACATTTATTTGTACCATAAAGTATGGCATTTGCATTATTTGACTACATGTGGATGATATTTTCATCTTTGGAGATGATTTCACTTCCATCAAAGATGTGAAGCTATATTTGCAAGTAGAATTTCAAATGGAGGACCTTCGAGAGGTATCTTACTTCCTTAGCATTGAGATCACTCGTTCTAAGTGTGTTATTCATATCCATCAACAAAAGTATGTACTTATTTCCAATGCCTGATTAAATGATGCGAAGGTTGTTGGAGCTCAATGTTAAATTTTCTGCACATGTTGGAGATCATCTTCCCGAGCCTACAATGTGTCTAAAACTTGTAAGCTTCCTCATCTATCTCAGTATGGCATGCCCAGAAATTGCATATGTTGTCCATATTGTGAGCTAGTTTGTTTCAAATCCTCGACCACCACATCGATCAGTAGTTCATTGAATTTTATGCTATGTTCGAGGTACTTTCAATTGTGGATTATTCTTTTCCTCCACGTCTTCTTTAGATCTAGTGCATATGCCGATGTAGATTGGGCAGGCATTTGCCGGTCTATTGCAAAATATTGTGTATTTCTTGGATCATATTTAATAACCTTGAAAACCAAAGTATGAGACACTATCTCCAAGTCAAGCACTGAAGCTGAGTATCGTACTATGTCCTCTGTTGCTAGTGAGATTATTTGGTTCATGCTTTTCTGAACGATATTGGTATCTTTATTTCAAATTCCACACCTTTATATGCAGATAACCAAAGTGCGATTAAAATTGCATCTAATCTAGTCTTTCATGAGCAAACAAAACATTTTAATATGAATTTCCATGATGTTTGCTACTGCTATCTTGATGGCACATTATCTCTCCTTATGTTTCTTCTATTGCACAAAAAGCTGATATTTTCTCGAAATCGTCGGAAATGAGATGATTTTCTTGTGGACAAGCTAATGTTTTACTCTTGTCTGCTTGAACAGGGGAAATAATGCTTAAATAATAAATAAAATATATAAGTTTTTGTCTACATTTCATTTGTCTTTATTGTCATTGTATATTTGTATAAAGATAATTTGGTCGAAACTAAATTTGTATTGTATATAAATCCTTTTAATCAAGAAAATCCATTTTGGCTAGTACATATATAATATAATCATGTGGGATCATATATAATATACTCATGTGGGATCATGTTATAACCTCTCTCTGGACACACCTTGGCCATCTAATTCTTTCCTCCATGATGTTTTTCCAATTAATGTTATCGGATTTGCTTCCTTGTGGCCAAAGAGGCTGAAATATTCAGATGTTAGGTCTAGATCGAAGCAAAGCAAAGCTCTGGTGGATCTGCTTTGGCCTGCTTCAGGTTAATTTGGCCTCCTCAGCTGAAGCTCCAGCCTCTTTAGTCTAAGCTCCAGGCTCTTGAGCCAAAGTACAAACTTGTAGTTTTAAAAGACAATTGTATGCTTGGGACTGCTTCGGTCTGTGTCGGCCTCTTTGCCCAAAGCACATATTGACTTTCTTTTTCTCCAATTATTTTAATTTTAATTTTTTATTTTTTATTGGAAAATTTGTATTATTGCAATATATTTCAATATATAATATGTATTATATATCCTTTATTTATAATATAAATGGAAACCACAATGTGGTGACAAGGAGAATTAGTTTTTTGAAAGTATTAGTGGGGTAGTGTTAGTGGTGGGAATAGCAACCACAATGTGGTAACTAGGGTGAGGCTTGCTACCACCACGATCCTTGCTCCTTTCCGCAATGGCTCCTTAAATTGAGGAGTAAAGAAGACATAATAAACCATGTGACCCAGTTTCGCTGCAGTTCCCAACGGTTAAGTGGGGTTTTAAAAAAAAACTAGGTGGGTGAGGTTTGTATAAAATGTCAACCTCATACTAATAAAATAAGGCACACCTAAAAACTATGCCAAAAGATGCAGTCTATGTGTCAGAAAGCCTTGTAAATGAAAATTTGTTGTCATCCCTAACTAAGAAATTTAATGGTCCAAAATCGGTGACGATCAAGTAGATCTACAAACATTTCAAAGTGGTCCATCCAAATATTGTGTTAGAAGGTAAACCGTTTATATCACTTGAAATCCCCTTTTTTTTATATCTATGAATCTTGAGGTCGAGATGATCAGTTGGAGGGTTTTCCGGCATTAAATTTTTTAAGTGCACCTTACTTCTATAATTTAAGGTGGGCACCTTATATAAACTTTTTCCAAACAAGAACCGTAGAAGGCACCTGAGCTTTTAACATCATATGAAACCAAGTTATCCGCGTTGGATCTTCAGAATGCACAATCGGAGTGGAGTAGGCATTCCTTTAGATCATAGGTACGGACTTTTTCAATCAATCTGGTGGTTTAAGGGATCCATGTGTTGTTGATAATTTCCTTTTATAGTTGGTGAAATAATAATGTCTGGTTTTTTGTGAGGTCCAAAATAGGACATCAAGGGGTTGTTAACTAATGCGATTGGGCCTAATTGCCATTCTGATAGATGGCCTTTCTAGAATGAATTTACTAATAATGTGAATTAATAATATTTGCCTTGGTGTATAGGGGGAGATTTCATACTAAAGTGACTCACTGTATGCGGGGTTTTAATGAATCTATCACAACACATGAACTCATTAATTGCACTTTGCATAAGTCTCAATTTCATGGTCCGACAATTTACATGGTTAAACACTTGGTAATCCTACGAACTGTTGGTGCATTGCAAGTCCTTCATTTAATTACTGACCATATTCCAATTTTATTGGTATCAGAAGCAAATGAATCGGGATCCACCCCTTAGGTTGGAGAATGCCTAGCTGCTGCATAGGAAGCGTCTGAAATAGTTAAACATGTTTGGGTTTCGCATATCGAAGATTGGTATGGGTTTCCCATATCGAAGAAGTTGCAAATTCTAAAGCATAAACTTACTGAATGGGATAAAGTGTGGAGTGCTAGAATCTGAATGTCTCATAAGAGGACTCTCAATATATTGAATATACAATCTCTCTGTTAAATGCATCGAGACATGACAAGAATAGGATCGTGAGCTCGGACATATTATTAACATAGATAATCTATGATGCAAGAGGGAAATCATCATCAATAGTAGTTTGTTGAGCGAGGAAGATACGGACAATTTTGACCATCTATTTATTCACTGTTCTTTCATGGGGGGACGGGACAATGCAGGAGATGGGCTTGCAAGGACCTATCCTCTTTGAGGTTCTCAAATTATAGATGATTTGCTCAATCCTTGGATTAACAAAAGTTAGGGGTTTTTCCAATGGAGGATCTTCAGAGCTTTGGTTGTATGGGAGATGGAAAAAAAGAAACAGGAGATGCTTGGTAAGGGAAGTGCACACGTTAATGTTCAAAAGAAAAAAGAAAACTCCGAAGTCAATTTTCACAAGTAAAGATAATTTTATAAAAAAAGTCCTCATTACTACACTTTCACTCACATGGACACATACGGAAAGTGCATTAGACCAACTTCACGAAAAGTGTCCAGTCCAGATCATGTGGACGATGAAACGGTGCATATGTACACCTCCTATGGTTTAGATTCAACCAGGTCATTTCCAATAGCAAGCAATTATTTTTGTATTTTAATTATTATTTTCTTTAAAATTTATATTTTACATTAAATTTGTAGTGCAGATTCATTTTTATAGAGTGCATCAAAGAGAAATAACAAAAAATTTCAGCAAAAAGTAATCAAAATGCCTCTAAAATATTCATCGTTGTTTGGTTATTTTCTGTTCAAAATAATTCTTTACTATTTTTATTAGATCTGCCATGCAATAAGAAATCAAGAATTCTATTGAATGAAGGTTGTCAAAGGCAATTATGGCGATTTTGCTCTCAAGGTGGAGATTGTTTGGTTTAGTGATAATCAAATCACTATACCTATATATTGTTTTAAAAGATTATGGATATTATCATAAAAATAAAATGTATTTTTTTTGAAAAGCAAGAAAGTGATATCTACATAAGGGAGTCAAAGAAGACATAATACCCCTCCTTTTGAGAGTCACTTTTTTGGGAGTTATGGGAATAGATCTCCAAAGATGGAGATTGGTTTCCAAGAGAGATAGACATTGCCTTCGAGAGAGAGGCGACATTCTTATGAGTTGTGGGTTCGTAAGGCCTCCACTTCTAGAAAGAGAGAAAATCTATCGGTTGCCTTTAATGTTATCTTTTTAGTAGCGGTAGAGAGGTGGGAAAAAATGTATTGATCAACGACGTTGCACGGTTGGGAAAACGAGTTTAGAAGGGAAGAAGAAAATAATACAAATTAACTTAACCGAAAATGATTTTTTGCGATTTTCTCAGTGAGTTACAAATTAACAGTTAACAGAAAATAATACAAATTAACAGTGGGTTTACCTGCTTAATAAACAGTAAAAAAATGGTAAAAAACTCACTGATTTTTGCAGATTATCTTCTTCATGATGCTTTTCAGCACCGGTAGAGCTCTCGGACGGAGAAAGTGCTGGTAAGGAGCGAGTGGGCTTTTTTTTTTTTTGGAAGAAGTTTAGCGTTTAGAAAGAAGTGGCGTCCGTGCGTTTTACAGGAGGGCGAAGAAGCATACTGAAAGTTAGGACAAAATTTAGGGTGAAAGTTGTCGCTCACGAAACCCTTGCTCGGTAACTTTGTTAAGGTAAAATAGTGAAGGGAAAGCTGTTCCCCACAATATAGGAGTTTTCTCTTCTCCCTTTCCAACAATCTTTTTTTTAATGGAGGGTTAAGATGGTTTCAAGCACAATGTCATATCTCTACATTGTTTTATTTTTAATTTTTTTTTCTATAAACTATTTTGACATCAAATTTTGGATGTCCATTCCTCTATTAAACTCGCATTAACGAAAAATATAAAAAAAATATTTTTAATAAAATAAAATGACCAAAATACCTCTCAAAGTTTCAAGGGGTATTTTGATCATTATTTTTTATTGAAAAATTACTGCTAATATTTTTTTATAGGTTCGTCCCAATGAGAAGATGACACATACCTAATTTCATCTTCAGAAAAATTGTAGTAAAACAACTAAAAATAATACTTTAAGATGTTGGATCTAAGATCAAACTGTGAGTGGCGCTCTTGATAAAAAATGGATAGCTGGATGGTAGGGGAGGATAGAACTTCTATGTTGTAGGAAGAACATAGAAAGCTTTCCCGAGAGTAAAAAAGGGGAAAAAGGTTTACGACTTTCTCCTTTAATTTTTTTATCAAACGACTCTCATCGAACAGTATGTAAAAGTCGGGTACTTTCCCCACTTTACACCCGTTTTCGTGGTTATCAAAGGCTACCTAAGCTCAATCAAACCCTAAAACTAGGCTTCCAAAACCTCTCCGCAGCTCCAGGGCTTCAGTCTTACTATTTCAAGACCAAAAGCCCTCCAAAAGACGCCAACCTCACCTATGGACCATGATTACGTGAACCTTAGACCACCGTAATCTTCTTGCTTCTAAGGCTCTCATATCTCCAAAGAACTCTGCCAAACTGTGCGCATGTGGCTCAAAACTTTGAAGACTATGGGCATTGTCTCATTCTAGCCCCAACACATACCGTTAGGCATGTGGGTCTGCTTGTCAATTTATCCCATACCCTCTCCTCCATTTCTTTTTATTTTCTTAATTTTATTTACTTATTTTTGTTCTTCTTCGTTTGTGAAGTCTTCTAAGACCTTCGTCTTTGTTTCGAAGTCTTTCCAAAGCATTTTCTCGATTCTTAAGAACCTTAGTCGGCATAGCCCGCTGACAATGGAAGGAGCCTCTTTTGTACCAAATTCTTGTATTTTTTTTCTCCTATATAGAGGTAGATGATTTTTCACTCTTTTTCAATTCCCATTTTCATGTGTAAACACCTCAGATGGGGATATCTTTTCAAATATAATGGATGCAATGGGTTTTAGAGCAAGGGGGAGATTGGATAAGAGGATGTTTATCATAAATTATTTCTCAATCATAATAAATAGGTTCCCAACATGTTTCTTAAAAAGATTTATGAGGGAATAAGGCAAGGAGATCCCATTCTCCCATTCTTTTTTAATGAATTATTTTTTTAGTATAAAAGGTGGATGGACACGGTGCCCCATTCCTGCACTTATAACATCAGGAACTTGAGATTTCTTCAATGATACGAGGTTGTATTAGGATTTAGACTGAACTTAACTAAACCAAAAATAATTGGTGTCATACATGGGAAGAAGTTTTTAGATTGGTTAACAAACTAGGGTGGCGCTCCAGCTCCAGAACCTAGCTCCGGTGCTCCGGAGACAGGAACTCGACCGGAGCTCGTTCCAAATTTTTTGGGACCTTGTTCCTATTTATAGGATTCTCGATCCTATTCACAATGGAGCTAAATTCAATTATCGTTTGGATTACGATCCCACTATTGCACAGAACATGTTCCTTAGAATTGTAGATCTCGTTCCCGAACAAATTAGATCCCTTCTCCCAGAATTTTAGGAGCATGATCCCGACGTTCTCGGAACTCGCTTCCGAACAAATTATTATTTCAATGACAATAATTCGTTTGAAATCTTAAATAAATTTATTTTACCAGTTTATAGCTTTCTAAAAGAAACTTCTTAAATAAAAACAACTTTTAAATTTAAAACATTATATTTTAAGTAAAATTTTCATATGGTTTTCTCAACCCAAAATACGGAAATGCATTTCCTGACCTCAAGCCAAACAATAACCATATATGCCTAGGTTGGATCCAAATGATACCAAATTTTGGGCAGCCGTCGATCCAATGCTTTTGCTCCCAGAACCGGAGCCATACCTACTCCCTCTCCCGGTAATTACGGTAGGGAGAAGTTTACAAACAAAACTAATGGTCAAAAGATTTTAGAAAAAACTTTTATTTTTTATATGGGATCTAATGCCAAAGATTTCGGAATAAACTCTTATTAACGGAAGATAACATTAGAATGTCATGGTGGCCTAATTACCTTGATCAAGTTTATATTTTGTGAATTTTCCAACCTACGTCCCTTCTCATGATGCGAAATGATATAGTAAGAAGAAGATAAGATTACTATCTCATGGTGGCATAATTAGCTTGATCAAGTCTATGCTTTATGAATTTTCCAACTTACCTCCTTTTTTAAGATGCGAAATGATATAATAAGAAATTGGTGAGAGAGGTTTCTATGTAAACCAACTTACCTCCTTTTTCAAGATGCGAAATGATATAGTAAGAAATTGGTGAGAGAGATTTCTATACGAAATGATATCGTAATAAATTGGTGAGAGAGGTTTCTATGTAAACCACTTAATAGAAGAGAAGATTTCCTTTGGTAAGATGAAATAGCATGATTTCTAACCTACGTCCTTTTGGAAGATGTGAAATGATATAGTAAGAAGATGATAAGAGAGGTTCGACCAAATAGAACAAAAGATTTCATTTGGTAGGATGAGATAGCATGAGATAAGATATGTACTTCCAAGAGAGATAGGTGAAAGTCAACTTGAGACTCAGTACAATTATTAGTTACATAAAATTTGAATAGGGAAGATGGTGCCAATGCGCATTAAATGGGGAGATTTCACATAAGATTTGAATAATACTAATAATTTCATATATTCTTTTGATCAGAAGAAAGGTCCCAATTAAAAATAATTTTTAAAATTGGAATGAAAAAGTTCTCATAGGCTATAAAAAATGGTAGAAAGAAAGAAGTGATACTCAAAGTTAATACGTATTTAAAAATATGAAAAAGTCATAGAGTATGCGATTTAAATTAAAAATATGAAAAAGTGATAGAGTATGCGATTTTGAATTTAGATGATAACTTTAGCTTGGTTGTAGGTTTTGGTAGAACTTGGCTCCATCCATTTTTTCTTTTTTACATTCTCTCTTTACATTTATACCTTCTCTCTTTGCATTTATTTTTTATATTCTCTCTTTGCGTTTATGTCTTATCTCTTTGCATTTATTTTCTCTCTTTCTGCCTTGTTCTCTCTCCTTTTTTATGTTTGCCTTTTTTTTTCACTCGGCATTCTCTAGTTGCCTTTTGCAGTTATGCTTTCTCTCTTTGCATTTATTTTTTACATTCTCTATTTGCGTTTGTCTCTCTCTTTGCATTGCCTTTTTTTTTCACTCGGCATTCTCTAGTTGCCTTTTGCAGTTATGCTTTCTCTCTTTGCATTTATTTTTTACATTCTCTATTTGCGTTTGTCTTCTCTCTTTGCATTTATTTTCTCTCTTTCTGCATTGTTCTCTCCACTTTATTTTTTGTTTGCCTTTTTTTTCTCATTCCGCATTCTCTAGTTGCCTTTGTTTCGTCTAGCTGGAACCTCTCGCCTTCCATTTCCTCATGACATAAATGGTCTTTTGAGCTAGTGATGATGGGAACCTATTCTATATACTCTGATCAACAAAGACAATGATATTCGAAGTGTTATAATCAAGACGAGACCATCCCATATTCCAATTATTGCAAAAACAATGGAAATTTAAAGTATTCTAATAGAATCTTAGAGAATAAGCTCATTGCCTTTTAAAGTAAGTGTAAGATGGGTTCATTTTTGACAAATACAGTATGAAAAAAATAAAATAAGCAAGAAGCAGGAAAAATAAAGCAAAAAATAAATAACAAAAAATAGAACACTATTATTTACGTGTTCAACTACATCTATGGATGAAAACAATCGATGTTTTGCACTATTAAAAAAAAAAAAATCCACGAGTGCAGACAATCGATGTTTTTCACTATTAAAGAAAAAAAATCACAACGTACTTACTTAATAGAACTATTAAAGAAAAAAATTAAAGGTACATGAAAGAATTAGAGACACATAACTCTATCTCCCACCTAGCTTTATTCTCTATACAATTTTCTCTCTCTGAAGCCCTAAAACTTTTTATCTAATTTGTTTTTAGTACGTTCTAAATTTTATCATTTTCCCTCTCTAAAGCTATACGTTTTTATCTATTTTTTGTAGTACTTTCTAAATTTTATCCTTTTCAAAAACATCCATCTACCAAACACCCCAAAACATATAGTTAACATTTATATGCTCATATGTGCTCATATTTTGCGAGAGATATTAAAAAAAATTGCAGCTCATATCTGTTGGCAAGTTAGAGATATTAAAAAAATTCTAAATAAGATTCCAAATAGAGCTCATAGATAACATAAACCGCAGTGGACAAGTTAGAGATATTAAAAAAATTCTAAATATGATTCCAAATAGAAATCATTGATAACATAAAAAGCAGTGGACCAGTTAGAGATATTAAAAAAATTCCAAATAGGATTCCAAATAGTATAAATGAAACACCCAAAACGATATCGGTAAAATTTACAGGCTGATAAATGAAACACCCCAAACGATATCGATAAAATTTATATAAGATATTAAAGAATATTCCAAATAAGACTTAAAGAAAGATCCCAAAAGATATAGGTAAAATTTATATGCTCATTTCGGTTAGCAAGTTAGAGATATTAAAAAAAAAAATTTGTTTCTTAAAATTAGGGATTCACAACCCACTAAATATGTAAACCTAAAATTCACTATCTCACTTATTTGTAATACAATACCAATAAAAAAAAATACAAGATGAAACCAAGAAATTAGTCAAAATGTTATCCCATGACCTCTCACACATGCAATGTGCTTTACTCGTCTCCTTAGAATCTGAATCCTCAAAAATTTTCCCATCTATACCACGTCTACCCAATATTAGTATAAATTTCCCATATATACCACATCTACCCCAATATTAGTATCTGGAAGTATATTTTTCAATAGTAAATAGCATAACATTAGTATAAATTTTCCCCATATATATCACATCTACCCCAATATTAGTATCTGGAAGTACGTTTTTAATATTGAGTAAATATAAGTAGAGCACCATGATTAATGAAATAGATGAGATCACAAATTAATTCTCTGAAGAAGTTGTCTCTCACAAAGTCATAAACAATTTAGAAAAATAAAAATTTTAAACGCTATAAAATATGACTGCTTAAAGCAATTTCTAATCAAATAAATTAGTAATTTTTCTTGAAATATAGATATTTGCATACTTTAAACTTGATTAGATATCAGAGAAAATAAATAGAATGATATTCAATGATAAATAATATAATATAATCAAAATAGAAAATAATACAAAATAAATCCAAAAACTATATAAAAAAAAAAAAAGAAACTAATAAAAAACCAATTAACATTAATGTACCTCTTTAGTCTTCTCCATTGTCCTAACATATATCTCATCCAATCTAATTGCCAATTTTTTTAGTTCGTTAAACAAACTTTTCTCTACTTTAGCCTCACAAATTAGTTGGGAGTTACATAGACGAAATAATTGAAAGGATTTTATAGAAAAAATAGATAAAATAGAAAAAATAAAGACTTGTCACACTAAAAGTATATTATTCTAAAGTGTTTTCGTATTAAAAGCGTGTGATACCAAAACAAGAGTCAAAAGCATACGAATGGTTTGACAAGTTCATATGCATGTACACTTATAAATTTAATCTATATTTTAGTGTAATTTCTGTTTATATCAAAATTTTCTAGAGTAAAAAACATAGGTGAAGATAGTTCAAAATAATGGTCTAAAAAGTGTAAAGCATCCATCTTAAAGATGGATGCAAATAGGAGTTCCATTTAAAAACAATGTAAACTAATGGTTTAAATTTTTTCTTACTAGAATTTTTATTTCTAGTTTTTAAAATTTATTAATTTATTTATATTCATCATCTCCGTGTTAGAGATTACATGTCCTTAAAAATTAAGTCCAAAAATCCATCTCAAAAATATATTTATTAATAGGCCCGCATTTCTACATATGCAGGCTTGGCCGCATAGAAACCCGGTCCAAACAATATTTAAGATGTGAGTTTGCAAGTATTTGAACTCATATATATTAACTTTTTTCAAGAGAACTCAAATCAACTTCTGGTTTCAGCAGAGGGTGGATAGATAGAAGGAACTACAAAAAGAATTCACTCCAATGCAGCTCATTTTGGGAATAAAGAATGAAAGAGCTAGCATATATATACATGCATAAATCTTATTTTTAAGTATCTCTCTTTTTTTTTTCCTCATATTGAATTTTTAAATATGTAATTAAATAGGATTCCTAGTTATAGAGAATGAGACTCCAATATATGAATTAGAACATGAAAATAACCATAAAGAAAAAAAGAGAAATTACATGACGGGGGATTGGTTTAGAGACACCATAACCAAATTAAATATTTTATCTATTTCTTTCTCTAACTGCCTTTCGCTCCCTACAAAATTATTAAAATGTCTCTCTAACATTGAAGATTCCTATAATATCTAACCTAAAAGATTTCCAAGAATCTCTCTTTAACTTAAAGAAACTCTTGAACAAAATGGAGTTGCCGAAAGAAAACATCAGTATATCCTTGAAACAACTCTCTTTCTCTCTCTCTCTCTCTCACACACACACACTCTCTCTCATTCTCCAAATAATATATGGGCGGAAGTAATCTCCACTATTGTATATCTTGTTAATCTTTTTGCTACTCTTGTTTTGCACGATGTTTCAACTTTTCATACGCTTTTTCAAAAAATGGCTTCACTAATCACACTGAATTGTGTTTAGGTGTACTTGATTTGTTCTTCTTCCTATCTCTTGCACGAGATAAACTCTCACCTAAATTTGTCAAGAACATATTTGTGGGCCATGCAACCAATCAAAAGGGGTATCGTTGCTTTGAACCTACGTGTGAGAATCTCACGACATACTATATTTTATAAAAGTATATCTTTTCATCAACACAGCTTACACGCAACTACACCCACACATGCACCAAATTTTTAACCCTCCCTAGATTCAACATTCCTAGTTCTCAAGAATGTAACTCTAATGAGCCAACTCTTTCCAGTGCTGATCGTATATCATCTCTAATTGTTGATCATCCTATTTTTTTCTCTGGCCATTTTCTTATTTTCAAGCATCTAAACTCTAATATTGGCACATGGCTATGAATGAGGAAATCGCAGCATTAGAGGCGAACCACACTTGGGATTTAGTTTCGTGTCCTCCTGACCAACATGTTATTGGTAGTAAAATGGTGTACAAGGTCAACTTACGAGTTGATGGCACAATTGACTGGCATAAAGCACGATTAGTTGCACAAATATTATGCCAAATAATATGGCAATGATTATAAATAAACCTTTGCACTTGTTGCTAAGATGACAACAATTTGTACTCCTATTGCACTAGCATCAATTCATAACTAGCCTCTCTGGCAAATGAATGTCAAAAATGCTTTTCTTAATGGAGAGCTTCAAGAGGTAGTTTATATGTGCCAAGCACCTAGGTTTGATGCTCAAGATACATAATTGATTTGTCGATTTTGTAAGGCAATTTATAGTCTTAAACAAGCTCCTCATACATAGGTTGAGTATTTTCGGGTTGTCATTTTTTGAATTAGTTTCATTCAAAGTAAACATGATCACTCAATATTTATTTGTACCATAAAGCATGGTATTTCATTATTTTAGTACATGTGGATGATATTTTCATCTTTGGAGATGATTTCACTTCCATCAAAGATGTGAAGCTATATTTGCAAGAAGAATTTCAAATGGAGGATCTTCGGGAGGTATCTTACTTTCTTGGCATTGAGATCACTCTTTCTAAGTATGTTATTCATATCCATCAACAAAAGTATATACTTATGTCCAATGCCTGATTAAATGATGCGAAGGTTGTTGGAGCTCATTATTAAACTTTCTGCATATGTTAGAGATCATCTTCCTAAGCCTACAATGTGTCTAAAACTTGTTGGCTTCCTTATCTATCTCACTATGGCATGCCCCGAAATTGCATATGTTGTCCATATTGTGAGCTAGTTTGTGTCAAATCCTTGACCCCCACATCGACCAGTAGTTCATTGAATTTTATGCTATGTTCGAGGTACCTTCAATTGTGGATTATTCTTTTCCTCCACGTCTTCTTTAGATCTAGTGCATATGCCGATTCAGATTGGGCAGGCATTTGCCGGTCTACTACAAGATATTGTGTATTTCTTGGATCATATTTAATAACCTTGAAAACCAAGGAACAAGACACTATCTTCAAGTCAAGCACTAAAGCTGAGTATCGTGCTATGTCATCTGTTGCTAGTGAGATTATTTGGTTCATGCTCTTCTGAACGATGTTGGTATCTTTATTTCAAATCCCACACCTTCATATGCAGATAAACAAAGTGCGATTAAAATTGCATCTAATCTAGTCTTTCATGAGCAAACAAAACATATTAATGTGAATTGCTATTATGTTTGCTACCGCTATCTTGATGGCACATTATCTCTCTTTATGTTTCTTCTATTGCACAAAAAGCTGATATTTTCACGAAATCGTCGGAAATGAGATGATTTTCTTGTGGACAAGCTAATGTTTTACTCTTGTCTTCTTGAATAGCGGAATAATGTTTATATAATAAATAAAATATATAAGTTTTTGTCTACATTTCATTTGTCTTTATTGTCATTGTATATTTGTATTAAGATAATTTGGTCTAAACTAAATCTGTATTGTATATAAATCCTATTAAGATTTCATTCTCGTTACGTGAAATTGATCAAATATTCCATTTCCTTTCTATTTCTCTCTCTACCGTCTATACTCCCTCAAAATCTATCAAAATAATAACAATTTTTTTTTTTTGGTCAGTTTTGCACTGCAATAGCTCAGAGCACATCTTTCATATTGTGTTGAACAGTTAAGGCAGATCTTGTAAAGTTCATCTGCGTGATTCATGCTCTTCGTCTTTCCAACTTAGTTCCAAATGAATTGAGAACATCCCATGGCAAAGTCTTTTTCCCTTTTTTTTTGGAGAAACATCACATATATCTGGTGCTATTTAGCTGGCTCCTCATGACAAGCAACATGTTCCTGATTCCATACTAAGCCACGATGAAATTATCCAACTTTGCCTTCGATAATCTTGCAAAGCATTTACACCTGCTTGAATGGTATGGTAAGTCACATATCCATCAGAAGTGTCTTTAACTATTTTTCCTAAAAGATAAAGAGATATTATTTTTTACACTTTTAGGAGGCATTTTGAGGTGCGCACATTTATATCCGATCTGGCGAGACTTTGGGCAAGGCCTTCTTCTTCAAATGTGGAAGTCTTAAAGCTATATAATGGAACATTTTGTGCAACATGATCAAGTTCATATAGAAAACGAATGTTCACGCATTCATATCTAGCCACAGTTTGGACTAGGCGAGCCCCTTCTTCAAATGTGCAAGCGTTAAACGCGCACTAACGGTGCATCCAGGGTCCTGGACTCGACCTAGGTCCACGTTGGTTCCAACTCTCGATGAGACCTAGTCAACTTGGGTTTGGGTTGGGGTCGACCCCGACCCGATTCAACCCGTTCCGTTTACACCCTTAATGAGGATATCCTTATGTGGTATAAGAGAAAATGTTATTGTCAAGGTTCATGTAAAAAAAGTGAGGAAAAGGCGGATGGATAGGATGATGCGTTATATGATAGTTTTAGGATTAAGAGAAATTTAATGCTGCTAAAGAAGATTTAGGAGGCGTTGACATAAAATAAGTTTAAAAATTAAAATTCATGCGATATTTTTTCAATAAAAAAAAAGTTCTTTAACCCAAAAGGAATAATTACAATTTTATTTATTTTTGGATAATTCAGTGGGGAAGATATTCCCTACCCATTTCTTCAAATAGTTTAAGAGTTAGTTTTTTGAAGGTTTTAATTAGTAATTTTGACGGTGTTAATTAGTAATGTTAGTGAGAATAAAAACCACAATACGATGATTAGGATGTTGGGGTGCTACCAATTTTCAAGATGCACATGTTTTCAAAATTCAAATGTCTCAAACTCTCTCAACCGACCCCACTTTACCATTCATTCCATCACAATGAGTGAATACTCAAACCCGGTCAAAAGGCTCATCAAATGTATGTTTATCATCCTAATTGAACGACGATATTGTCTAAAAGGTCGGTGGAGTCGAGGATTTTGAAAACATGCTTAGATAAAAAGTTGTGAAACTTTTATCATTCGGCCATATAGTGAGAAATTCTAGACTAATGGATCTTTTTGTAAACTGTGAAATGGTATTAAGAGGACCTGTATATAAAAATTTGTTAAAAAAAAAATTCAAATATATATATATATATATATATATATATATATATGTATCAAGACAATTTACCTTTTGAAGTCATAACCACTTTTTTGGTGTTTGATCTGAAATCGGGAAGGCTAAGAGTGTGCTATTGACCCGGCTCAAAGTTCAAAAAATTATTTGGAGTTTTGTGATATACTCTAAACTATTTGATTAGACATATGATGATTAGGATTTATGACCTCATTATTCTATAGATAAATGATCTATAGTGCATAATCCCTTAAAATAATCTCATGTATACTCTTAAGCTATTCGATTTGACATTGGATGGCTAGGAGTTATGTCCTTCTTATTCTAAAAATAAATAGTCTTGTATATGCTTATTCTAAAAATAAATAGCTTTCGATACAATCCCTCATATTAATCTCATGCAGGGAAAATTTTCTAGACCTGAGGTCCCAATATTCTTGGATAGCCGGTGAAGGTCCTAGTATTGTTTTTGGTGCTTGACAACTCTCAAGTGATGCTTACACACTAGAGACCAATTCCAACAAAAAAAAAAAAAACTTAAAAAGGATTAGGAGCTCAAGAAGCGCTCCAAATCAAAACCCAATTCATCCATTGATCCAAAGTTTTTCTAGCACCAAATTATCTGTCTTTTCTTTTTTTCTTAGTTTCTTTGCTATCATAAATTGTTCTTAGAGGATATCAAACTTGGGTCGATCTTATACGTGCCTTTACTATAATGACTTTTAGATATTTAAGTTCAGATGCATATATTCAAAGTGTTCCAAAGATTAGACCTGGATGAACCTATATGTTCATACATTCTAGCATGCTTCCTAGATTCACTGTCTCGGTTAAAACCTTGAGTACTTAGGTGTGTATTTAGGTCATTAAAGTTTAGTAATGACCTTGAGTATTTAGGAGTGTATTTAGGTCATTAAATTTTAGTAATGTGACCTTCTTACTCTATTCTGACTCTAATAATACCTCAAAAAAGATCCGATACGCTCTATAGATTTGCTAAAAAAAAAGGATAATATTTTAAGATTTCACAATAACAACAAAGTTTCAGATAGAGAGGTTTTTTATTCAGAATTCATTACTTTCCACTTTCTAAATACTCACCTAGAGATCCTAAAAGTGAATACAAAACTTTTTATCAAGAAAATCCATTTTGGCTAGTACATATATAATATACTCATGTGGGATCATGTTATAACCTCTCTCTGGACATACCTTGGCTATCTAATTCTTTCCTCCATGATGTTTTTCCAATTAATGTTATCGGATTCGCTTCCCTGTGGCCAAAGAGGCTGAAATATTCAGATTTTAGGTCTAGATCGAAGCAAAGCGAAGCTCTGGTGCTTTTGGTTTGGCCTGCTTCAGGTTGATTCGGCCTCCTCAGCCGAAGCTCCGGCCTCTTTAGTCCAAGCTCGAGGCTCTTGAGCCAAAGTACAAACTTGTAGTTTTAAAAGACAATTGTATGCTTAGGATTGCTTCGGTCTGTTTCGGCCACTTTGGCCAAAGCACAAATTGACTTTCTTTTTTTCCTATTATTTTAATATTAATTTTTTATTTTTTATTTGAAAATTTTTATTATTGTAATACATTCTATATAAAATATATATAATATATACTTTATTTATAATATAAATAGAAACCACAACGTAGCGACAAGAAGAATTAGTTTTTTGAAAGTATTTGTGGGGTGGTGTTAGTGGTGGGAATAGCAACCACAGTATTGTGTGGTAACTAGGGTGTGGCTTGCTATCACCACGATCCCAACTCCTTTCCGCAATGGCTCCTTAAATTGAGGAGTAAAGAAGACTTAATAAACCATGTGACCTAGCTTCGCTACAGTTCCCAACGGTAAAGCGGGGTTTTCAAACAAAACCAGGCGGGTGAGGTTTGTATAGAATGTCAACCTCATACTAATAAAATAAGGCACACCTCAAAACTACGCCAAAAGATGCCGTCTACATGTCAGAAAGCCTTGTAAATGAAAATTTGTTGTCATCCCTAACTAAGAAATTTAATGGTCCAAAATTGGTGACGATCAAGTAGATCTACAAACATTTCAAAATGGTCTGTCCAAATATTGTGTTAGAAGGTAAACCGTTTATAAGACTTGAAATCCCCTTTTTTCTATATCTATGAATCTTGAGGTCGAGATGATCAATTGAAGGGTTTTCCGACATTAAATTTTTTAAGTGCACCATACTTCTATAATTTAAGGTGGGCACCTTATATAAACTTTTTCCAAACAAGAGCTGTAGAAGGCACCTGAACTTTTAACATCATATGAAACAAAGTTATCACCGTTGGATCTTCAGAATGCACAATCGGAGTGGAGTAGGCATTCCTTTAGATCATAGGTACGGATTTTATCAATCAATCTGGTGGTTTAAGGGATCCATGTGTTGTTGATAATTTCATTTTATATTTGGTGAAATAATAATGTCTGGTTTTTTTTGAGGCCCAGAATAGGACTTCAAGGGGTTGTTAACTAATGCGATTGGGCCTAATTGTCATTCTGATAGATGGCCTTTCTAGAATGAATATACTAATAATGTGAATTAATAATATTTGCCTTGGTGTATAGGGGGAGATTTCATAGTAAAGTGACTCACTGTATGCGGGTTTTTAAGGAATTTATCACAACACATGAACTCATTTATTGCACTTTGCATAAGTCTCAATTTCATGGTCCGACAATTTACATGGTTAAAGACTTGGTAATCCTACAAACTGTTGGTGCATTGCAAGTCCTTGATTTAATTACTGACCATATTCTAAAGCATAAACCTACTGAATGGAGTAAAGTGTGGAGTGCTAGAATCTGAATGTCTCATACGAGGACTCTCAATATATTGAATATACAATCTCTCTGTTAAATACATCAAGACATGACAAGAATAGGATCGTGAGCTCGGACATATTATTAACATAGATAATCTATGATGCAAGAGGAAAATCATCATCAACAGTAGTTCGTTGTGCCAGGAAGATAAGGACAATTATGACCATCTATTTATTCACTGTTCTTTCATGAGGGGACGGGACAATGCAGGAGATGGGCTTGCAAGGACCTATCCTCTTTGGGGTTCTCAAATTATAGATGATTTCTCAATCCTTGGATTAACAAAAGTTAGGGCTTTGGTTGTATGGGAGATGGAAAAAAAGAAACAGGAGATGCTAGTTAAGGGAAGTGCACACGTTAATGTTCAAAAGAAAAAAGAAAACTCCCAAGTCAATTTTCACAAGTAAAGATAATTTTATAAAAAAAGTCCTCATAACTACACTTTCACTCACATGGACACATACGGAAAGTGCATTAGACCAACTTCACGAAAAGTGTCCCGTCCAGATCATGTGGATGATGAAACGGTGCATATGTACACTTCTTATCGTTTAGATTCAACCAGGTCATTTCCAATAGCAAGAAATTATTTTTGTATTCTAATTATTATTTTATTTAAAATTTATATTTTACATAAATTTGTAGTGGAGATTCATTTTTATAGAGTGCATTAAAGAGAAATAATAAAAAATTTCAGCAAAAAGTAATCAAAATAGCCCTAAAATATTCATCGTTGTTTGGTTATTTTCTTTTCAAAATAATTCTTTACTATTTTTATTAGATCTGCCATGTAATAAAAAATCAAGAATTCTATTGAATGAAGGTTGTCAAAGGCAATTATGGTGATTTTGCTATCAAGGTGGAGATTGTTAGGTTTAGTGATAATCAAATCACTATACCTATATATTTTTTTAAAAGATTAAGGATATTATCATAAAAAAAATATATTTTTTTTTGAAAAGCAAAAAAGTGATATCTACATAAGGGAGTCAAAGAAGACATAATACCCCTCCTCTTGAGGGTCACTTTTTTGGGAGTTATGGGAATAGATCTCCAAAAATGGAGATTCGTCTCCAAAAGAGAGAGACATTGCCTTCGAGGGAGAGGCGACATTCTTATGAGTTGTGGGTTCGTAAGGCTTCCACTTCTAGAAAGAGAGAAAATCTATCGGTTGCTCTTAATGTTATCTTTTCAGTAGCGGTATGGCGGTGGGAAAGAAGGTATTGATCGACGATGTTACACGGTCGGGAGAGCAAGTTTAGAAGGGAAGAAAAAAATAATACAAATTAACTTAACTGAAAATGATTTTTTGCAGCTTTATCAGTGAGTTACAAATTAACAGTTAACTGAAAATAATACAAATTAAGAGTCGGTTTACCTGCTTAATAAACAGTAAAAAAGGTAAAAAAATCACTGATTTTTGCGGATTATCTTCTTCATGATGCTTTTTAGCACCGATAGAGCTCTCTGACGGAGAGAGAGCAGGTAAGGAGCGTGTGAGCTTTTTTTTTTTTTGCAAGAAGTTTAGCGTTTAGAAAGAAGTGGCGTCCGTGCGCTTTACAGGAGGGCAAAGAAGCATGGTGAAAGTTAGGACAAAATTTAGGGTGAAAGTTGTTGCTCACGAAACCCTTGCGCGGTAACTTTGTTAAGGTAAATAATGAAGGGAAAGTTGTTTCCCACAACATAGGAGTTCTTTCTTCTCCCTTATGCAACCATCTATTTTTTAATAGAGGGTTAAGTTATTTTTAATTTTTTTTCTATAAATTATTTTGACATCAAATTTTGGACGTCTATTTCTCTATTAAACTCGTATTAACGAAAAATAAAAAAAATATTTTTAATAAAATAAAATGGCAAAAATACTTCTAAAAGTTTCAAAGGGTATTTTGATCATTAATTTTTATTGAAAAATTACTACTAATATTTTTTTATAGGTTCGCCCCAATGATAAGATGACATGTACCTAATTTTATATTCAGAAAAATTATATTAAAACAATTAAAAATAATAATTTGAGATGTCGGATCTAAGATCAAACAGTGAGTGGCTCTCTTGATAAAAAAATGGATTGCTGGATGGTAGGGAAGGATAGAACTTCTATGTTGTAGGGAGAACACATGAAGCTTTTCCAAGAGTAAAAAAAGGGAATAAGGTTTTTCGACTTTCTCCTTTAATTTTTTTATCAAATGACTCTCATCAAACAGTATGTAAAAGTCGGGTACTTTCCCCACTTTACACCCATTTACGTGGTGAAAGAGGTTTCCATGTAAACCACTTAATAGAATAAAAGATTTCATTTGGTAGGATGAGATAGCATGATTTCTAACCTACGTCCTTTTTGAAGATGTGAATGAAGATGTGAAATGATATAGTTAGAAGATGATAAGAGAGATTCGACCAAATAGAACAAAAGATTTCACTTGGTAGGAAGAGATAGCATGAGATAAGATATGTACTTCCAAGAGAGAGATAGGTGAAATTCAACTTGAGACGCAGTACAACTATTAGTTACATAAGATTTGTATAGGGAAGATAATGCCAATACGCATTAAATGGGGAAATTTCATATAAGATTTGAATAATACTAATAATTTCACACAAGCTTTGATTTGACTAATACTAATAATTTCACATAAGCTTTTGCTTAGACGAAAGACGGTCCCAATTAAAAATAATTTTTAAAATTGGAATAAAAAAGTTCTCATAGCTATAAAAAATGGTGGAAAGAAAGAAGTGATACTTAAAGTTAATATGTAATTAAAAATCTGAAAAAGTGATAGAGTGTGCAATTTTGAATTTAGATAACTTTAGTTTGGTTGTAGGTTTTGATGGAACTTTGGTTCCATCTATTTTCTCTCTTTTTATATTCTCTCTTTTGCCTTCTCTTGTTGCATTTAGTTTTTACATTCTCTCTTTATGTTTAAGTCTTCTCTCTTTCTCCATGGTTCTTTCCAACTTTTTTTTGTTTGCCTTTTTTTTTTTCTCACTCCGCATTCTCTAGTTGCCTTTTACATTTATGCCTTTTTGTATTTATTTTTTACATTCTCTCTTTACATTTATGCCTTCTATCTTTGCATTTCATGTGTCTCTTTCTGCATTGTTCTTTCCACTTTTTTTGTTTGCCTTTTTTTTTTCTCACTCCGCATTCTCTAGTCGCCCTTTTTCGTCTGGCCGGAACCTCTCACCTTCCATTTCCTCATGACATAAATGGTCTTTTGAGCTGATGATGGGAACCCATTCTATATATTCTGATCAACAAAGAAAATGATATTCGAAATGTTATAATCAAGTCGAGAACATCCCATATTCCAATTATTGCAAAGACAATGGAGATTTAAAGTATTCTAATAGAACATCCTATAGAATGAGCTCATTGCCTTTTAAACTAAGTGTAAGATGGGTTCATTTTTGACAAATACAGTATGAGAAAAATAAGACAAGCAAGAAGCACGATAAATAAAGTAGAAAATAAATAACAGAGAAAAGAACATTAGTATTTACGTGTTCACTATTAAAGAAAAAAAATCACAAAGCACTTACTTGATAGAACTATTAAAAAAAAAAATTAAAAGTACTTGAAAGAACTAGAGACACATAACTCAATCTCCCACCAAGCTTTATTCTCTATACAATTATCTCTCTTTGAAGCCCTAAAAATTTTTATCTAATTTTTTTTTCAGTACTTTCTAAATTTTATCATTGTCAGTCTCTAAAGCTATACGTTTTTATCTATTTTTTGTACTACTGTCTAAATTTTATCCTTTTCAAAAACATCCATCTACCAAACACCACAAAAGATATAGTTAACATTTATATGCTCATCTGTGCTCATATTTTGCGAGAGATATTAAAAATAATTGCAGCTCATATCTGTTGGCAAGTTAGAGATATTAAAAAAAATTCTAAATAAGATTCCAAATAGAACTCAGAGATAACATAAACGGCAGTGGACAAGTTAGAGATATTAAAAAAATTCTAAATACGATTCCAAATAGAAATCATTGATGACATAAAAAGCAGTGGACCGGTTAGAGATATTAAAAAAATTCCAAATAGGATTCCAAATAGTATAAATGAAATACCCCAAACGATATCGGTAAAATTTTAGGCTGATAAATGAAACACCCCAAACGATATCGATAAAATTTATATAAGATATTAAAGAAAATTCCAAATAAGACTCAAAAGATAAAGGAAACATCCCAAAAGATATAGGTAAAATTTATATGCTCATATATGTTAGCAAGTTAGAGATATTAAAAAAAAAAATTGTTTCTTAAAATTAGGGATTCACAACCCACTAAATATGTAAACCTAAAATTCACTATCTCACTTATTTGTAATACATTACAAATCAGAAAAAAATACAAGATAAAACAAAGGAATTAGTCAGATTGTTATCCCATGACCTCTCACACATGCAATGTGCTTTACTCGTCTCCTTAGAATCTGAATCCTCAAAAATTTTCCTCATCTATACCACGTCTACCCAATATTAGTATAAATTTCCCATATATACCACATCTACCCCAATATTAGTATCTGTCTACCCAATATTAGTATAAATTTCCCATATATACCACATCTACCCCAATATTAGTATCTGTCTACCCAATATTAGTATAAATTTCCCATATATACCACATCTACCCCAATATTAGTATCTGGAAGTATATTTTTCAGTAGTAAAAAGCATAACATTAGTATAAATTTTCCCCATATGTATCACATTTACCCCAATATTAGTATCTGGAAGTACATTTTTAATATTGAGTAAATAAAGGTAGAGCACAATGATTAATGAAGTAGATGAGATCACAAATTTATTTTCTAAAGAAGTTGTCTCTCACTAAAGTCATAAACAATTTAGTAAAATAAAAATTTTCAAAGCTATAAAATATGACTACTTGAAGCGATTTCTAATCAAATAAATTAGTGATTTTTCTTGAAATATAGTTATTTGCTTACTCTAAACTTGCTTAGATATCAGAGAAAATAAATAGAATGATATTCAATGATAAATAATATAATATAATCAAAATAGAAAATAATACAAAATAAATCCAAAAACTATATAAAAAACATAATAAGAGACTAATAAAAAATCAATTAACAGTATTGTACCTCTTTAGTCATCTCCATTGCCCTAACATATATCTCGTCCAATCTAATTGCCAATTTTTTTTAGTTCGTTAAACAAACTTTTCTCTACTTTAGCCTCACAAATTAGTTGGGAGTTACATAGACGAAATAATTGAAAGGATTTTAGAGCAAAAATAGATAAAATAGAAAAAATAAAGACTTGTCACAATAAAAGTATATTATTCTAAAGAGTTTTCATATTAAAAGCATGTGATACCAAAACAAGAGTCAAAGGCATACAAATGGTTTGACAAGTTCATATGCATGTACACTAAAAAATTTTATCAATAATTTAGTGTAATTTTCTTTTTATATCATATTTTGGTAGAGTAAAAAATGTAGGTGAAAATAGTGCAAAATAATGGTCGAAAAAGTGTAAAGCATCCATCTTAAAGATGGATGCAAATAGGTGTTCCATTTAAAAACAATGTAAACTAATGGTTTAAATTTTTTCTTTCTAGAATTTTTATTTCTAGTTTTTAAAATTTATTTATTTATTCATATTCATCATCTCCGTGTTAGAGATTACATTTCCTTAAAAATTAAGTCCAAAAATCCATCTCAAAAATATATTTATTAATAGGCCCGCATTTCTACCTATGCAGGCTCGGCCGCGCAGAAACCAGGTCCAAACAATATTTAAGATGTGAGTTTGCAAGTATTTGAACACACATACAATAACGTTTTTGAAGAGAACTCAAATCAACTTCTGGTTTCAACAGAGGGCGGACAGATAGAAGGAACTACAAAAAGAATTCACTCCAATGGAGCTCATTTTGGGAATAAAGAATGAAAGAGGTAGCATATATATACATGCATAAATCTTATTTTTAAGTATCTCTCTCTTTTTTTACCCCATATTGAATTTTTAAATATGTAATTAAATAGGATTCCTAATTATAGAGAATGAGACTCCAATATATGAATTAGAACAAGAAAATAACAGAAAAAAAGAGACATTACAGGAAGGAGAATTGGTTTAGAGACACCATAACCAAATTAAAAAGTTTATCTATTTCTTTCTCTAACTGCCTTTCGCTCCCTACAAAATTATTAGAATGTCTCTCTAACATTGAAGATTCCTATAATATCTAACCTAAAAGATTTCCAAGAATCTCCCTTTGACTTAAAGAAACTCCTGAACAAAATGGAGTTGCCGAAAAAAAACATCAGTATATCCTTGAAACAGCTCTCTATCTCTCTCTCTCTCTCTCACACACACACACTCTCTCTCTTTCTCTCTTATAAGCTCTCATTCTCCAAATAATATATGGGCGGAAGTAATCTCCACTATTGTATATCTTGTTAATCTTGTTGTAACTCTTGTCTTGCACAATGTTTCAACTTTTCATAAGCTTTTTCAAAAAATCGCTTCACTAATCACACTGAATTGTTTTTAGGTGTACTTGATTTGTTCTTCTTCCTATCTCTTGCACGAGATAAACTCTCACCTAAATTTGTCAAGAACCTATTTGTGGGCTATCCAACCAATCAAAAGGGGTATTGATGCTTTGAACCTTCTATCAATCATGTGAGAATCTCACGACATACTACATTTTATAAAAGGATATCTTTTCATCAACACTGCTTACACACAACTACACCCACATATGCCCCTAATTTTTAACCCTCCCTAGATTCAACATTCGTAGTTCTCAAGGATGTAACTCTAATGAGCCAACTCTTTCCAGTGCTGATCATATATCATCTCTAATTGTTAATCCTCCAATTTTATTCATTGTAAATTTTCTTATTTTCAAGCATCTAAACTTCAATATTGGCACATGACTATGAATGAGGAAAGTGCAGCATTAGAAGCGAACCACACTTGGGATTTAGTTTCGTTGCCTCCTGTCCAACATGTTATTGGTAGTAAAAGGGTGTACAAGGTTAACTTAGGAGTTGATGGCACAATTGACTAGCATAAAGCACGATTAGTTGCACAATATTATGCCAAATAATACGGCATTGATTATAAATAAACCTTTGCTCTTGTTGCTAAGATGACAACAATTTGTACTCCTATTGCACTAGCATCAATTCCTAACTAGCCTATATGACAAACGAATGTCAAAAATGTTTTTCTTAATGGAGAGCTTCAAGAGGAAGTTTATATGTGCCGACCACCTAGGTTTGATGCTAAAGATACATAATTGATTTGTCGATTTCGCAAGGCAATTTATGGTCTTAAACAAGCACCTCATACATAGGTTGAGTATTTTTGGGCTGTCATTCTTTTAATTAGTTTCATTCAAAGTAAACATGATCACTCAATATTTATTTATACCATTAAGCATGACATTTGTATTATTTTACTACATGTGGATCATATTTTCATCTTTGGAGATGATTTCACTTCCATCAAATATGTGAAGCTATATTTGCAAGAAGAATTTCAAATGGAGGACCTCCAAGAGGTATCTTACTTCCTTGGCATTGAGATCACTCGTTCTAAGTTTGTTATTTATATCCATCAACAAAACCTTCGGGAGGTATCTTACTTCCTTGGCATTGAGATCACTCGTTCTAAGTGTGTTATTCATATCCATCAACAAAAGTATATACTTATTTGCAATGCCTGATTTAATGATGCGAAGGTTGTTGGAGCTCAATGTTTAACTTTTTGCACATGTTGAAGATCATCTTCCTGAGCTTACAATGTGTCTAAAACTTGTAGGCTTCCTCTTCTATCTTACTATGGCATGCCCAGAAATTGCTTATGTTGTCCATATTGTGAGCTAGTTTGTTTCAAATCCTCGACCACCACATCGATCAGTAGTTCATTGAATTTTATGCTATGTTCGAGGTACTTTCAATTGTGGATTATTCTTTTCCTCCACATCTTCTTTAGATCTAGTGCAAATGCCGATGCAGATTGGGCAAGCATCTGTCGGTCTACTACAGGATGTATTTCTTGGATCATATTTGATAACCTTGAAAACTAAGGAACAAGACACTATCTCCAAGTCAAGCACTGAAGCTGAGTATCGTGCGATGTCCTATGTTGCTAGTGAGATTATTTCGTTCATGCTCTTCTGAACGACGTTGGTATCTTTATTTCAAATACCACACCTTTATATGCAGATAACCAAAGTGCGATTAAAATTGCATCTAATCTAGTCTTTCATGAGCAAACAAAACGTATTAATGTGAATTGCCATTATGTTTGCTACCGCTATCTTGATGGCACATTATCTCTCCTTAAGTTTCTTCTATTGCACAAAAAGCTAATATTTTCACCAAATCGTCAGAAATGAGATGATTTTGTTGTGGACAAGCTAATGTTTTACTCTTGTCTGCTTGAACAGGGAAAATAATGTTTATATAATAAATAAAATATATAAGTTTTTGTATACATTTCATTTGTCTTTATTGTCATTGTATGTTTGTATAAAGATAATTTGGTGTAAACTAAATCTATATTGTATATAAATCCTTTTAATCAAGAAAATCCATTTTGGCTAGTATATATATATACTCATGCTGGATCATATATAATATACTCATGTGGGATCATGTTATAACCTCTCTCTGGACATACCTTGGCTATCTAATTCTTTCCTCCATGATGTTTTTCCAATTAATGTTATCGGATTCGCTTCCCTGTGGCCAAAGAGGCTGAAATATTCAGATTTAGGTCTAGATCGAAGCAAAGCGAAGCTCTGGTGGATCTGCTTTGGCCTGCTTCAGGTTGATTTGGCCTCCTCAGCCGAAGCTCCGGCCTCTTTAGTCCAAGCTCCAGGCTCTTGAGCCAAAGTACAAACTGGTAGTTTTAATAGACAATTGTATGCTTGGGACTGCTTCGGTCTGTTTCGGCCTCTTTGGCCAAAGCACAAATCGAATTTATTTTTCTCCAATTATTTTAATTTTAATTTTTTATTTTTTATTTGAAAATTTTTATTATTGTAATATATTTCTATATATAATATATACTTTGTTAATAATATAAATGTAAACCACAATGTGGTGACAAGGAGAATTAGTTTTTTGAAAGTATTAGTGGGGTGGTGTTAGTCGTGGGAATAGCAACCACAAAGTGGTAACTAGGGTGTGGCTTGCTACCACCACGATCCCAACTCCTTTCCGCAATGGCTCCTTAAATTGAGGAGTAAAAAAAACATAATAAACCATGTGACCCCGATTCGTTGCAATTCCCAACGGTAAAGCGGGGTTTTCAAACAAAACCAGGTCCGTGAGGTTTGTATAAAATGTCAACCTCATACTAATAAAATAAAGCACACCTCAAAACTACGCCAAAAGATGCAGTCTATGTGTCAGAAAGCCTTGTAAATGAAAATTTGTTATCATCCCTAACTAAGAAATTTAATGGTCCAAAATTGGTGACGATCAGATAGATCTACAAACATTTCAAAATTTTGAAAATGGATCGTCCAAATATTGTGTTAGATGGTAAACCGTTTATAAGACTTGAAATCTCCTTTTTTCTATATCTATGAATCTTGAGGTCGAGATGATCAAGTGCACCTTACTTACTATAATTTAAGGTGGGCACCTTATATAAACTTTTTCCAAACAAGAACTGTAGAAGGCACCTGAGCTTTTAACATCATATGAAACCAAGTTATGACGGTTGGATCTTCAGAATGCACAATCGGAGTGGAGTAGGCATTCCTTTAGATCATAGGTACGGATTTTATCAATCAATCTGGTGGTTTAAGGGATCCATGTGTTGTTGATAATTTCATTTTATATTTGGTGAAATAATAATGTCTGGTTTTTTGTGAGGTCCAAAATAGGACTTCAAGGGGTTGTTAACTAATGCGATTGGGCCTAATTGTCATTCTGATAGATGGCCTTTCTACAATGAATTTACTAATAATGTGAATTAATAATATTTGCCTTGGTGTATAGGGGGAGATTTCATACTAAATGGACTCACTGTATGCGGGTTTTTAATGAATTTATCACAACACATGAACTCATTAATTTCACTTTGCATAAGTCTCAATTTCATGGTCCGACAATTTACATGGTTAAACACTTGGTAATCCTACAAACTGTTGGTGCATTGCAAGTCCTTGATTTAATTACTGACCATATTCTAAAGCATAAACCTACTGAATGGAGTAAAGTGTGGAGTGCTAGAATCTGAATGTCTCATAAGAGGACTCTCAATATATTGAATATACAATCTCTCTGTTAAATACATCAAGACATGACAAGAATAGGATCGTGAGCTCGGACATATTATTAACATAGATAATCTATGATGCAAGAGGAAAATCATCATCAACAGTAGTTTGTTGTGCGAGGAAGATACGGACAATTTTGACCATCTATTTATTCACTGTTCTTTCATGAGGGGACGGGACAATGCAGGAGATGGGCTTGCAAGGACCTATCCTCTTTGGGGTTCTCAAATTATAGATGATTTCTCAATCCTTGGATTAACAAAAGTTAGGGGTTTTCCTATGGAAGATCTTCAGAGCTTTGGTTGTATGGGAGATGCAAAAAAAAGAAACAGGAGATGCTTGGTAAGGGAAGTGCACACGTTAATGTTCAAAAGAAAAAAGAAAACTCCCAAGTCCATTTTCACAAGTAAAGATAATTTTATAATAAAAGTCCTCATAACTACACTTTCACTCACATCGACACATACGGAAAGTGCATTAGGCCAACTTCACGAAAAGTGTCCCGTCCAGATCATGTGCACGATGAAACGGTGCATATGTAGACCTCTTATCGTTTAGATTCAACCAGGTCATTTCCAATAGCAAGAAATTATTTTTGTATTCTAATTATTATTTTATTTAAAATTTATATTTTACATAAAATTTGTAGTGGAGATTGATTTTTATAGAGTGCATCAAAGAGAAATAATAAAAAATTTCAGCAAAAAGTAATTAAAATACCCCTAAAATATTCATCGTTTTTTGGTTATTTTCTGTTCAAAATAATTCTTTACTATTTTTATTAGATCTGGCATGTAATAAAAAATCAAGAATTCTATTGAATGAAGGTTGTCAAAGGCAATTATGGTGATTTTTCTCTCAAAGTGGAGATTGTTGGGTTTAGTGATAATCAAATCACTATACTTATATATTTTTTTAATAGATTAAGGATATTATCATAAAAAAAAAATGTATTTTTTTGAAAAGCAAGAAAGTGATATCTACTACATAAAGGAGTCAAGGAAGACATAATACCCCTCCTTTTGAGGGTCACTTTTTTGGGAGTTATGGGAATAGATCTCCAATGACGGAGATTGGTCTTCAAGAGAGAGACACATTGCATTCGAGAGAGAGGTGGCATTCTTATGAGTTTTGGATTCGTAAGGCTTCCACTTCTAGAGAAAGAGAAAATCTATGGGTTGCTCTTAATGTTATCTTTTCAATAGCGGTATTGTGGGGGGAAAGAATGTATTGATCAACGACGTTGCATGGTTGGGAGAAAAAGTTTAGAAGGGAAAAAGAAAATACTACAAATTAACTTAACCGAAAATGATTTTATGCGGGTTTATCAATGAGTTACAAATTAACAGTTAATAGAAAATCATACAAATTAACAGTGGGTTTACCTGCTTAATAAACAGTAAAAAAAACTAAAAAACTCACTGATTTTTGCGGATTATCGTCTTCATGATGCTTTTTAGCACTGGTAGAGCTCTCTGACGAAGAGAGAGCAGGTGAGGAGCGAGTGAGTTTTTTTTTTTTTTGGAAGAAGTTTAGCGTTTAGAAAGAAGTGGCGTCCGTGCGTTTTACAGGAGGGCGAAGAAGCATGGTGAAAGTTAGGACAAAATTTAGGGTGAAAGTTGTCGCTCACGAAACCGTTGCTCAGTAACCTTGTTAAGGTAAAAGAGTGAAGGAAAAGCTGTTCCCCACAATATAGGAGTTTTCTCTTCTCCCTTATCCAACAATCTATTTTTTTAATAGAGGGTTAAGATGGTTTCAAGCACAATGTCATATGTCTACACTGTTTTATTTTTAATCGTTTTTTCTATATACTATTTTGACATCAAATTTTGGATGTCCATTTCTCTATTAAACTCGAATTAACGAAAAATATAAAAAAAATATTTTCAACAAAATAAAATGACCAAAATACCTCTCAAAGTTTCAAGGGGTATTTTGATCATTATGTACCTAATTTCATATTAAAAAAACTTGTATTAAAACAACTAAAAATAATACTTTGAGATGTCGGATCTAAGATCAAACTGTGAGCGGCTCTCTTGATAAAAAATGGACAGCTGGATGGTAGGGAAGGATAGAACTTCTATGTTGTAGGGAGAACATAAAAAGCTTTTCCGAGAGTAAAAAAGGGGAAAAAGGTTTTCGACTTTCTCCTTAAATTTTTTTATCAAACGACTTCTCATCTAGCAGTATGTAAAAGTCGGGTATTTTCCCCACTTTACACCCATTTACGTGGTTATCAAAGACCACCTAAGATCAATCAAACCCTAAAACTAGGCTTCCAAAACCTCCCTGCAGCTCCAGGGCTTCAGTCTTACTTTTTCAAGACCAAAAGCCCTCCAAAAGACGCCAACCTCACCTATGGACCATTGTCTCATTCTAGCCCCCACACATACTGTTAGGCATGTGGGTCAAGTTATCCCATACTCTCTCCTCCATTTCTTTTTATTTTTTTAATTTTATTTACTTATTTTTGTTCTTCTTCGTTTGTGAAGTCTTCTAAGACCCTCGTCTTTGTTTCGAAGTCTTTCCAAAGCATTTTCTGGATTCTTAAGAACTATAGTCGCAATAGCCCGCTGACTATATAAGGAGCCTCTTTTGTACCAAATTCTTTAGTTTTGTTTCTCCTATATAGAGGTAGATGATTTTTCACTCTATTTCAATTCCCATTTTAATGCGTAAACACTTCAGATTCTTTTCAAATATAATGGATGCAATGGGTTTTAGAACACGGGGGAGATTGGATAAGGGGATGTTTATCATAAATTATTTCTCAATCATAATAAATAGTTGCCCAACATGTTTCTTAAAAAGATTTATGAGGGAATAAGGCAAGGAGATCCCATTGTCCCATTCTTTTTTAATGAATTATTTTTTTAGTATCAAAGGTGGATGGACACGGTGCCCATTCATTCACTTATAACATCAGGAACTTGAGATTTCTTCAATGATACGAGGTTGTATTAGGATTAAGAGTGAACTTAACTAAACCAAAAAAAATTGGTGTCATACATGGGAAGAAGTTTTTATATTGGTTAACAAACTAGTGTGGCGCTCCAGCTCCAGAACCTAGCTTCGGTGCTCCGGAGACAGGAACTCGACCGGAGCTCGTTCAAAATTTTTTAGGAGCTCGTTCCTATTTATACGATTCTCGATCCTATTCACAATGGAGCTAAATCCCATTATCGTTTGGATTACGATCCCACTATTGCACAGAACATGTTCCTTAGAATTGTAGATCTCGTTCCCGAACAAATTAGATCCCTGCACCCATAATTTTAGGAGCACGATCCCGACGTTCTCGGAACTCGCTTCCGAACAAACTACGTTTATTTCAATGACAATAATTTGTTTGAAATCTTAAATAAATTTATTTTACCAGTTTATAGCTTTCTAAAAGAAACTTCTTAAATAAAAACAGCTTTTAAATTTAAAACATTATATTTTAAGTAAAATTTTCATATGGTTTTCTCAACCCAAAATAACGAGAATGCATTTCCTGAATTCAAGCCAAACAGTAACCATATATGCCTAGGTTGCATCCAAATGATACAAAATTTGGGCACCCGTCGATCCGATGCTTTTGCTCCCAGAACCGGAGCCGTACCTACTCCCTCTCCCGGTAATTACGGTAGGGACAAGTTTACAAACAAAACTAATGGTCAAAAGATTTTAGAAAAAACTTTTATTTTTTACATGGGATCTAGTGCCAAAGATTTCGGACAAAACCCTGATTAATGGAAGATAACATTAGAATGTCATGGTGGCCTAATTACCTTGATCAAGTTTATATTTTGTGAATTTTCCAACCTACGTCCTTTCTCACGATGCGAAATGATATAGCAAGAAGAAGATAAGATTACTATCTCATGGTGGCATAATTACCTTGATCAAGTCTATGCTTTATGAATTTTCCAACTTACCTCCTTTTTTAAGATGCGAAATGATATAATAAGAAATTGGTGAGAGAGGTTTCTATGTAAACCAACTTACCTCCTTTTTCAAGATGCGAAATGATATAGTAAGAAATTGGTGAGAGAGATTTCTATATGAAATGATATCGTAAGAAATTGGTGAGAGAGGTTTCTATGTAAACCACTTAATAGAAGAGAAGATTTCATTTGGTAAGATGAGATAGCATGATTTCTAACCTACGTCCTTTTGGAAGATGTGAAATGATATAGTAAGAAGATGATAAGAGAGATAAGATATGTACTTCCAAGAGAGATAGGTGAAAGTCAACTTGAGACTCATTAGAACTATTTACATAAAATTTGAATAGGGAAGATGTGCCAATGCGCATTAAATGGGGAGATTTCACATAAGATTTGAATAATACGAATAATTTCACATAATCTTTAATTTGAATAATACTAATAATTTAAGATATGTACTTCCGAGAGAGATAGGTGAAAGTCAACTTGAGACTCAGTACAACTATTTACATAAAATTTGAATAGGGAAGATGTGCCAATGCGCATTAAATGGGGAGATTTCACGTAAGATTTGAATAATACGAATAATTTCACATAATCTTTAATTTGAATAATACTAATAATTTCATATAATCTTTTGATTAGAAGAAAGACGGTCCCAATTAAAAATAATTTTTAAAATTGGAATGAAAAAGTTCTCATAAGCTATAAAAAATGGTAGAAAGAAAGAAGTGATACTCAAAGTTAATATGTATTTAAAAATATGAAAAAGTGATAGAGTATGCGATTTTGAATTTAGATGATAACTTTAGGTTGGTTGTAGTTTTTGGTAGAACTTGGTTCCATCCATTTTTTCTGTTTTACATTCTCTCTTTGCATTTATACCTTCCCTCTTTGCATTTATTTTTTATATTCTCTCTTTGCGTTTATGTCTTATCTCTGCATTTATTTTCTCTCTTTTTGCATTGTTCTCTCCCCTTTTTTATGTTTGCCTTTTTTTTTCATTCCGCATTCTCTAGTTGCTTTTTGCAGTTATGCTTTCTGTCTTTGCATTTATTTTTTACATTCTCTATTTGCGTTTGTCTTCTCTGTTTGCATTTATTTTCTCTCTTTCTGCATAGTTCTCTCCACCTTTTTTTTTGTTTGCCTTTCTTTTCTTATTTCGCATTCTCTAGTTGCCTTTGTTTGGTCTAGCTGGAATTTCTTACCTTCCATTTCCTCTTGACATAAATGGTCTTTTGAGCTAGTGATGATAGGAACCTAATCTATATACTCTGATCAACAAAGACAATGATATTCGAAGTGTTATAATTAAGACGAGAACATCCCATATTCCAATTATTGCAAAGACAATGGAGATTTAAAGTATTCTAATAGAACATCTTAGAGAATAAGCTCATTGCCTTTTAAACTAAGTGTAGGATGGGTTCATTTTTGACAAATACAAGATGAGAAAAATAAAACAAGCAAAAAGCACGAAAAATAAAGCAGAAAATAAAAAACAAAAAATAGAACACTAGTATTTACGTGTTCGACTACATTTATGGATGAAAACAATCGATGTTTTGCACTATTAAAAAACAAAAAATCCACGAGTACAGACAATCGATGTGTTTCACTATTAAAGAACAAAAATCACAACGCACTTACTTAATAGAACTATTAAAGAAAAAAAATTAAAGGTACTTGAAAGAATTAGAGACACATAACTCAATATCCCACCAAGCTTTATTCTCTATACAATTTTTTCTCTCTGAAGCCCTAAAAGTTTTTATCTAATTTGTTTTTACTACGTTCTAAATTTTATCATTTTCCCTCTCTAAAGCTATACGTTTTTTATCTATTTTTTGTAGTACTTTCTAAATTTTATCCTTTTCAAAAACATCCATCTACCAAACACCCCAAAAGATATGGTTAACATTTATATGCTCATATGTGCTCATATTTTGCGAGAGATATTAAAAACAATTGCAGCTCATATCTGTTGGCAAGTTAGAGATATTAAAAAAAATTCTAAATAAGATTCCAAATAGAACTCATAGATAACATAAACGGCAGTGGACAAGTTAGAGATATTAAAAAAATTCTAAATATGATTCCAAATAGAAATCATTGATAACATAAAAAGCAGTGGACCAGTTAGAGATATTAAAAAAATTCCAAATAGGATTCCAAATAGTATAAATGAAACACCCAAAAGGATATCGGTAAAATTTACAGGCTGATAAATGAAACACCCCAAACGATGTCGATAAAATTTATATAAGATATTAAAGAAAATTCCAAATAAGACTCAAAAGATAAAGAAAGATCCCAAAAGATATAGGTAAAATTTATATGCTCATATCGGTTAGCAAGTTAGAGATATTAAAAAAAATAATTTGTTTCTTAAAATTAGGGACTCACAACCCACTAAATATGTAAACCTAAAATTCACTATCTCACTTATTTGTAATACAATACCAATAAAAAAAAATACAAGATGAAACCAAGAAATTAGTCAGATTGTTATCCCATGACCTCTCACACATGCAATGTGCTTTACTCGAATCTGTATCCTCAAAAATTTTCCCATCTATACCACGTCTACCCAATATTAGTATAAATTTCCCATATATACCACATCTACCCCAATATTAGTATCTGGAAGTATATTTTTCAATAGTAAATAGCATAACATTAGTATAAATTTTCCCCATATATATCACATCTACCCCAATATTAGTATCTGGAAGTACATTTTTAATATTGAGTAAATATAAGTAGAGCACCATAATTAATGAAATAGATGAGATCACAAATTTATTCTCTAAAGAAGTTGTCTCTCAAAAAGTCATAAACAATTTAGTAAAATAAAAATTTTAAAAGCTATAAAATATGGCTACTTAAAGAATTTTCTAATCAAATAAATTGGTAATTTTTCTTGAAATATAGATATCTGCATACTTTAAACTTGCTTAGATATCAGAGAAAATAAATAGAATGATATTCAATGATAAATAAAATAATATAATCAAAGTAGAAAATAATACAAAATAAATCCAAAAACTATATAAAAAACATAATAAGAAACTAATAAAAAATCAATTAACATTAATGTACCTCTTTAGTCTTCTCCATTGTCCTAACATATATCTCACCCAATCTACTAGCCAATTTTTTTTAGTTCGTTAAACAAACTTTTCTCTACTTTAGCCTCACAAATTAGTTGGGAGTTACATAGACGAAACAATTGAAAGGATTTTATAGCAAAAATAGATAAACTAGAAAAAATAAAGACTTGTCACACTAAACGTATATTATTCTAAAGTGTTTTTGTATTAAAAGCATGTGATACCAAACAAGAGTCAAAGGCATACAAATGGTTTGACAAGTTCATATGCATGTACACTTATAAATTTAATATATATTTTAGTGTAATTTCTGTTTATATCAAATTTTGCTAGAGTAAAAAACGTAGGTGAAGATAGTTCAAAATAATGGTCTAAAAAGTGTAAAGCATCCAGATAGGAGTTCCATTTAAAAGCATCCAGATAGGAGTTCCATTTAAAAACAATGTAAACTAATGGTTTAAATTTTTTCTTTCTAGAATTTTTATTTCTAGTTTTTAAAATTTATTTATTTATTTATATTCATCATCTCCGTGTTGGAGATTACATTTCCTTAAAAATTAAGTCCAAAAATCCAACTCAAAAATATATTTATTAATAGGCCCGCATTTCTACATATGCAGGCTTGGCCATATAGAAACCAGGTCCAAACAATATTTAAGATGTGAGTTTGCAAGTATTTGAACACACATACATTAACGTTTTTCAAGAGAACTCAAATCAACTTCTGGTTTCAACAGAGGGTCGATAGATAGAAGGAACTACAAAAAGAATTCACTCCACTGCAGCTCATTTTGGGAATACAGAATGAAAGAGCTAGCATATATATACATGCATAAATCTTATTTTTAAGTATCTCTCTTTTTTTCCCCATATTGAATTTTTAAATATGTAATTAAATAGGATTCTTAATTATAGAGAATGAGACCCCAATATATGAATTAGAACATGAAAATAACCATAAAGAAAAAAACAGACATTATATGAAGGGGGATTGGTTTAGAGACACCATAACCAAATTAAATATTTTATCTATTTCTTTCTCTAACTGCCTTTCGCTCCCTACAAAATTATTAAAATGTCTCTCTAATATTGAAGATTTCTATAATATCTAACCTATAAGATTTCCAAGAATCTCTCTTTAACTTAAAGAAACTCCTGAACAAAATGGAGTTGCCGAAAGAAAACATCAGTATATCCTTGAAACAACTCTCTTTCTCTCTCTCTCTCTCTCACACACACACACTCTCTCTCTCATTCTCACTTATAAGCTCTCATTCTCCAAATAATATATGGGCGGAAGTAATCTCCACTATTGTATATCTTATTAGTCTTTTTGCAACTCTTCTTTTGCACAATGTTTCAACTTTTCATAAGCTTTTTCAAAAAATGGCGTCACTAATCACAGTAAATTGTGTTTAGGTGTACTTGATTTGTTCTTCTTTCTATCTCTTGCTTGAGATAAACTATCACCTAAATTTGTCAAGAACATATTTTTGGGCCATGCAACCAATCAAAAGGGGTATCGTTGCTTTGAACCTACTATTAATCGTGTGAGAATCTCACGACATACTAAATTTTATAAAGGTATATCTTTTCATCAACACAGCTTACACCCAGCTACACCCACACATGCACCTAATTTTTAACCCTCCCTAGATTCAACATTCCTAGTTCTCAAGGATGTAACTCTCATAGCCAACTCTTTCCAGTGCTGATCATATATCATCTCTAATTGTTGATCATCTTATTTTTTTCATTGGCCATTTTCTTATTTTCAAGCATCTAAACTCTAAAATTGGCACATGGCTATGAATGAAGAAATCACAGCATTAGAGGCGAACCACACTTGGGATTTAGTTTCGTGTCCTCCTGACCAACATGTTATTGGTAGTAAAATGGTGTACAAGGTTAACTTATGAGTTAATGGCACAATTGACTGGCATAAAGCACGATTAGTTGCACAAATATTATGCCAAACAATATGGCATTGATTATAAATAAACCTTTGCTCTTGTTGCTAAGATGACAACAATTTGTACTCTTGTTGCACTAGCATCAATTCATAACTAGCCTATATGGCAAATGAATGTCAAAAATGCTTTTCTTAATGGAGAACTTCAAGAGGCAGTTTATATGTGCCAACCACCAAGGTTTGATGCTCAAGAGACATAATTGATTTGTCGATTTCGTAAGGCAATTTATGGTCTTAAACAAGCTCCTCATACATAAGTTGAGTATTTTCGGGCTGTCATTTTTTTAATTAGTTTCATTCAAAGTAAACATGATCGCTCAATATTTATTTGTACCATAAAGCATGGCATTTGCATTATTTTACTACATGTGGATGATATTTTCATCTTTGGAGATGATTTCACTTCCATCAAAGATGTGAAGCTATATTTGCAAGAAGAATTTCAAATGGAGGACCTTCGAGAGGTATCTTACTTCCTCGGCATTGAGATCACTCATTCTAAGTGTGTTATTCATATCCATTAACAAAAGTATATACTTATGTCCAATGCCTGATTAAATAATGCGAAGGTTGTTGGAGCTCAATATTAAACTTTCTGCATATGTTGGAGATCATCTTCCTGAGCCTACAATGTGTCTAAAACTTGTAGGCTTCCTTATCTATCTCACTATGGCATACCCCGAAATTGCATATGTTGTCCATATTGTGAGCTAGTTTGTTTCAAATCCTTGACCACCACATCGATCAGTAGTTCATTGAATTTTATGCTATGTTCGAGGTACTTTCAATTGTGGATTATTCTTTTCCTCCACATCTTCTTTAGATCTAGTGCATATGCCGATGTAGATTGGGCAGGCATTTGCCGGTCTACTACAAGATATTGTGTATTTCTTGGATCATATTTAATAACCTTGAAAACCAAGGAACAAGACACTATCTTCAAGTCAAGCACTAAAGCTGAGTATCGTGCTATGTCATCTATTGCTAATGAGATTATTTGGTTCATGCTCTTATGAACGATGTTGGTATCTTTATTTCAAATCCCACACCTTCATATGCAGATAAACAAAGTGCGATTAAAATTGCATCTAATCTAGTCTTTCATGAGCAAACAAAACATATTAATGTGAATTTCCATTATGTTTGCTACCGCTATCTTGATGGTACATTATCTCGCTTTATGTTTCTTCTATTGCACAAAAAGTTGATATTTTCACGAAATCGTTGGAAATGAGATGATTTTGTTGTGGACAAGCTAATGTTTTACTCTTGTCTGCTTGAATAGCGGAATGCTGTTTATATAATAAATAAAATATATAAGTTTTTGTCTACATTTCATTTGTCTTTATTGTCATTGTATATTTGTATTAAGATAATTTGGTCTAAACTAAATATGTATTGTATATAAATCCTTTTAGGATTTCATTCTCGTTAAGTGAAATTGATCAAATATTCCATTTCCTTTCTATTTCTCTTTCCACCGTCTATACTCCCTCAAAATCTATCAAAATAATAACATTTTTTTTTTTTGGTTAGTTTTGCACTGCAATAGCTCAGAGCACACCTTTCATATTGTGTTGAACAGTTAAGGCAGATCTTGTAAAGTTCATGTGCGTGATTCATGCTCTTCTTCTTTCCAACTTAGTTCAAAATGAATTGAGAACATCCCATGGCAAAGTCTTTTTCCTTTTTTTTTTGGAGAAACATCACATATATCTGGTGCTATTTAGCTGGCTCCTCATGACAAGCAACATGTTCCTGATTCCATACTAAGCCAATGAAATTATCCAACTTTGCCTTCGATAATCTTGCAAAGCATTGACACCTGCTTGAATGGTATGGTAAGTCACATATCCATCAGAAGTGTCTTTAACTATTTTTCCTAAAAGATAAAGATATATTATTTTTTACACTTTTAGGAGGCATTTTGATTTTCGCACATTTATATCCGATCTGGCGAGACTTTGGGCAAGGCCTGCTTCTTCAAATGTGGAAGCCTTAAAGCTATATAATGGAACATTTTGTGCAGCATGATCAAGTTCATATAGAAAACGAATGTTCACGCATTCATATCTAGCCACATTTTGGACTAGGCGAGCCCCTTCTTCAAATGTGGAAGCGTTAAAAGCGCACTAACATTGCATCCAGGGTCCTAGACTCGACCTAGGTCCACGTTGGTTCCAACTCTGGATGAGACCTAGTCAACTTGGGTTTGGGTTGGGGTCGACTCCGACCCGATTCAACCCGTTCCGTTTACACCCCTAATGAGGATATCCTTATGTGGTATAAGAGAAAATGTTAATGTCAAAGTTCATGTAAAAAAGTGAGGAAAAGGCGGATGGATAGGATGATGGGTTATATGATAGTTTTAGGATTAAGTGAAATTTAATGCTGCTAAAGAAGATTTAGGAGGCGTTGACATAAAATAAGTTTAAAAATTAAAATTCATGCGATATTTTTTCAATAAAAAAAAAGTTCTTTAACCCAAAAGGAATAAATACAATTTTATTTATTTTTGGATAATTTAGTGGGAAAGATATTCCCTACCCATTTCTTCAAATAGTTTAAGAGTTAGTTTTTTGAAGGTTTTAATTAGTATTTTTGAAGGTGTTAATTAATAATGTTAGTGAGAATGAAAACCACAATATGATAATTAGGGTATTGGGGTGCTACCAATTTTCAAGATGCACATGTTTTCAAAATTCAAATGTCTCAAACTCTCTCAACCGAACCCACTTTACCATTCATTCCATCACAATGAGTGAATACTCAAACCCGGTCAAAAGGCTCATCGAATGTATGTTTATCATCCTAATTGAATGACGATATTGTCTAAAAGATCGGTGGAGTCGAGGATTTTGAAAACATGCCTAGATAAAAAGTTGTGAAACTTTTATCATGCGGCCATATAGTGAGAAATTCTAGACTAATGGATCTTTTTGTAAACTGTTAAATGGTATTACGAGGACCTGTATATAAAAATTTGTTAAAAAAAAATATCAAATATATATATATATATATATATATATATGTATGTATCAAGACAATTTACCTTTTGAAGTCATAACCACTTTTTTAGTGTTTGATCTGAAATCGGGAAAGCTAAGAGTGTGCTATTGACCCGGCTCAAAGTTCAAAAATTTATCTGGTGTTTTGTGATATACTCTAAGCTATTTGATTAGACATATGATGATTAGGATTTATGACCTCATTATTCTATAGATAAATGATCTATAGTACATAATCCCTTAAAATAATCGCATGTATACTCTTAAGCTATTCGATATGACATTGGATGGCTAGGAGTTATGTCCTACTTATTCTAAAAATAAATAGTCTTGTATACAATCCCTCATGCTAGGAGTCATGACCTTCTTATTCTAAAAATAAATAGCTTCGATGCAATCCCTCATATTAATCTCATGCAGGGAAAATTTTCTAGACCTGAGGTCCCAATATTCTTGGATAGCCGGTGAAGGTCCTAGTATTGTTTTTGGTGCTTGACAACTCTCAAGTGATGCTTACACACTAGAGACCAATTCCACAAAAAAACAAAAAAAACTTTAAAAGGATTAGGAGCTCAAGAAGTGCTCCAAATCAAAACCCAATTCATCCATTGATCCAAAGTTTTTCTAGCACCAAAATATCTGTCTTTTCTTTTTTTCTTAGTTTCTTTGCTATCATAAATTGTTCTTAGAGGAGATCAAACTTGTTTTGAAATGATTTTAGATCCCACAGACACCCATGCATAAGTTTTTTACGTTAATGGGCCTTTGGGTCGATCTTATACGTGCCTTTACTATAATGACTTTTAGATATTTAAGTTCAGATGCATAAATTCAAAGTGTTCCAAAGATTAGACCTGGATGAACCTATATGTTCATACATTCTAGCATGCTTCCTAGATTCACTGTCTCGGGTAAAACCTTGAGTACTTAGGTGTGTATTTAGGGCATTAAATTTTAGTAATGACCTTGAGTATTTAGGAGTGTATTTAGGTCATTAAATTTTAGTAATGTGACCTTCTTACTCTATTCCGACTCTAATAATACCTCAAAAAAGATCCTATACGCTCTATAGATTTGCAAAAAAAAATGGATAATATTTTAAGATTTCACAATAACAACAAAGTTTCAGATAGAGTGGTTTTTTATTCAGAATTCATTACTTTCCACTTTCCAAATACTCACCTAGCGATCCTAAAAGTGAATACAAAACTTTTTATCAAGAAAATCCATTTTGGCTAGTACATATATAATATACTCATGTGGGATCATGTTATAACCTCTCTCTGGACATACCTTGGCTATCTAATTCTTTCCTCCATGATGTTTTTCCAATAAATGTTATCGGATTTGCTTCCCAGTGGCCAAAGAGGCTGAAATATTTGGATTTTAGGACTAGATCGATGCAAAGTGAAGCTCTGGTGCATCTGCTTTGGCCTGCTTCAGGTTGATTCGGCCTCTTCAGCCGAAGCTCAGGCCTCTTTAGTCCAAGCTCTTGGCCATTGAGCCAAAGTACAAACTTGTAGTTTTAAAAGACAATTGTATGCTTGGGACTGCTTCGGTCCGTGTCGGCCTCTTTGCACAGATTGACTTTCTTTTTTTCCTATTGTTTTAATTTTAAATTTTTAGTTTTTATTTGAAAATTTTTATTATTGTAATACATTCTATATATAATATATATAATATATACTTTATTTATAATATAAATAGAAACCACAACGTGGTGACGAGAAGAATTAGTTTTTTGAAAGTATTTGTGGGGTGGTATTAGTGGTGGGAATAGCAACCACAATGTGGTAACGAGGGTGTGGCTTGCTACCACCACGATCCCAGCTCCTTTCCGCAATGGCTCCTTAAATTGAGGTGTAAAGAAGACATAATTAACCATGTGACCCAGCTTTGCTGCAGTTCACAACGGTAAAGCGGGGTTTTCAAACCAAACCAGGTGGGTGAGGTTTGTATAAACGCCAACCTCATAATAATAAAATAAGGCACAGCTCAAAACTACGCCAAAAGATGCCGTCTATGTGTCAAAAACCCTTGTAAATGAAAATTTGTTGTCATCCCTAACTAAGAAATTTAATGGTCCAAAATTGGTGACGATCAAGTAGATCTACAAACTTTTCAAAATGGTCCGTCCAAATATTGTGTTAGAAGGTAAACCGTTTATAAGACTTGAAATCCCCTTTTTTCTATATCTATGAATCTTGAGGTCGAGATGATCAATTGGAGGGTTTTCCGGCATTACATTTATTAAGTGCACCTTACTTCTATAATTTAAGGTGGGCACCTTATATAAACTTTTTCCAAACAAGAGCTGTAGAAGGCACCCAAGTTATGACCGTTGGATCTTCAGAATGCACAATCGGAGTGGAGTAAGCATTCCTTTAGATCATAGGTACGGATTTTATCAATCAATCTGGTGGTTTAAGGGATCCATGTGTTGTTGATAATTTCATTTTATATTTGGTGAAATAATAATCTCTGGTTTTTTGTGAGGTCCAAAATAGGACTTCAAGGGGTTGTTAACTAATACGATTGGCCCTAATTGTCATTCTGATAGATGGCCTTTCTAGAATGAATTTACTAATAATGTGAATTAATAATATTTGCCTTGGTGTATAGGGGGAGATTTCATACTAAAGGGACTCACTGTACGCGGGTTCTTAATGAATTTATCACAACACATGAACTCATTAATTGCACTTTGCATATGTCTCAATTTCATGGTCCGACAATTTACATGGTTAAAGACTTGGTAATCCTACAAACTGTTGGTGCATTGCAAGTCCTTGATTTAATTACTGACCAATCTTGGCTTTCTCTCCGTAACTCTCTCTTCTTTCTACATGGGCTCTCTCTATCCATTCTCTCTCAATGTACATATCTCTCTAACTATTTCTCTCTGCCTTTTTGCCCTCTCTAAATTCTCTCTACAACCATGGCTTTCCCTCTCTAACTCCCTCTCCTATATGGGTGCTCTATTTTTCTGTCTCTTTTCTTTGTAGCCATGCCTTTTTTCCCTCTTTAACTTCTCTCCACGATCATGGTTTTCTCTCTCTAACTCCCTCTCTCCATATGGGCACGCACTCTGTCTATTGCTCTTGCTTATGTTATTGTCATTCACTATACAATGTTTGTTTTTTATGTTTGTGTTGAGTCTCTTTACTGATCTCCTGATACAGAAAGAGCTTAGGAAAATTAAAAATTTCAGTTTTTATTAATTTTTTTTGTTTTGTTTATTTCTTTTTAGGAATAGAAAATGTGCTTGGATAAGTGAAGTGAGAGAATTTTGTGTGTGAATTTTAGAAAGGGGACTTTGTGCGTGAGTTTTAGTAGGAGTGTAAATTGTCACTCAAGAAGGCCAATCTTTTAGTTTAGGAAATAGCTTAAGATGAGTAGAAGTTATGTTTTAGAAAGTGAAAATAACATGAGATTTAAAGAGATAGATGGAAATAGAGATTTACGTGGAAGTTAAAAAGAGAGTGATAAAGGAGAATGAAAAGTGATACATAAGTTACAGAGAGAGTTTATTTTTGTAAGTTTTTATTTATTTATTTATTCTTCTAAGTGTATTTAAAGGGAAGAAGTCCCTCTTTGTAAACAGAGATTAGATTTGAGTAAAGAGTTGATTTTGTGAAAAGATCTTTTGGGAGTGGATTCCCTTGCAGACCCAGAGAGTTGATATATTCTCACCCTTTATTATTATTTTAATTATTTCTTCCCTCCCGTCTTTTCTGGATTGGTTGGTATCACAGCAAGTAAGATCCATCAATCACCATACCACAAAAACCTGCTCTCACACTCGAAGATATATTGCTGTAAATCATGGGGTATGTGGGTAAGCAAATTCAAAAGAGCATGAGCACAACCTTAGAGGATATCCGACGAGACATATGTGAAACTAATCAATGTTTGCAATAGTTGGATCAGAGGTTGCAACAATTGGAGGACGCCATTCATCGAGAAGAAGGCACTCGCAACCATGTGGGTTTGGTCGCAAATCTAACTGTAGTGACTAATTGAGTTTTCTGACCAACCCGGGCTATTAATCCATAACGTTAAAAACAAATTTACAAACCGGATCCACATCCTTTAGAGCGTCTATGAGATTTCGGTATTAAAGTCAATCTCCCTAAATTTCATAGTAAGCTCCACATAGAGGTTTTTACTGATTGGTTAAGTGTAGTTGAAAATTATTTTGAATGGAATAAATTGTCAAAGGAATCTAAGGTTAAACTTGTTGCAACCAAGCTCTGCGGGTATGCTGCGGTTTATGGGACTAAATTTAACAATCCCGACTTCGTAGGAAAAATTACTAACTGGTAAAAGATGAAAAATAAATTGAAAGAAAAATTTCTTTGTGGATCATGAGCAAATTTTATTTCAAGAATTTCAAAATCTTTGACTGAATGAGAAAAAAGTGGAAGATTATACTATGGAGTTTTATCAATTAGTAGCTCGAAACAACCTCCAAAACATGGAAGGATAAAAGGCTGGTCAATACGTAAATGAGCTTCAACAACCATTAAGGATGAAATTTTTCTACAGTGTCATGAACATTAAGTGAAGCTTTTCAAATTGCTTTACGAGTAGAGATTAAATACCAATGGAACACCGATAAGAAATTTTACATTCAGAAGGAGATTTCGCACCAATCAAAATTTAATAAAGAAAAGAGGGATACTTCAAAGATTACTTGTTACCAGTGCAATGAAATAGGACATCGTACATATGCGTGTGAGTTTTAGTAGTTGTGTGAGTTGTCACCCACGAAGGCCTATCTTTTGGTTTAAGAAATAACTTATCTCTTAAGATAAATAGAAATTATATTTTATTATATTTTAGAAAGAGAAGATAACATGCGATTTAGAGAGATGGATGAAGATCGAGATTTACATAGAAGTTAGAAAGAGAGAGGCTAGGAGAATGAAATTAGTATGTGAGTTAGAGAGAGACAAATAGTTCATTTTTTGTGGGTTGTTTTTTATTTATTTATTTTTTTTCTTCTAAGTGTATTTAAAGGGAAGAAGTCCCTCTTGTAAACAGATATTGGATTTAAGAAAAGAGTTGATCTTGTGAAAAGATATATTTAGGTAGGACTCTCTTGTAGACTCAAAAAAAGTATATTCTTTCACTATTTATTATTATTTTAATTATTTCTTCCTGCTCATCTTCCCTGCATCATCTCCAGAGCTCAATCATTGTCAATCACTTCTTAGAAATGGAATGTGGTTCATCTCTCCAGTTTTATACATGATTTTTTAGCAAACAAAAAGTAACTAGAAAAGAACACAAACAAACAGACAAAGAAACCTGAATCCACAACCATAATCGATTTACAAACAAAGTAAACTTGAATCCCCAACCACAATTCAATTACAAACAAAGAAAACATGAATCCTTAATCAAAATTAAATTACAAACAAAGTAAACCTAAATTCCCAACAAGAATCGAATTACAACACAAAAAAAAGAAGAGTAAAGCTGAATCCCGAACCAAGTAAACCTAATCGCCAGAATGGAATTAAAAACAAAGTAAACCTGAATCACCTAGCGGTCTTCAGACCACAAGGTCACCATCTGAACACTGGCGTTCCTCACTACACCTCTTGTCTCATGAATATCCGCTGCCCTGATTTCAATGGAGTGGTGCTTTACTGGCAGTGGTTGCGACTCCTAAGCTCCTCACTCTCAAGAGTTTCTAGATCCCAAAAAAAAGCATGTACAGTTGAGATAGACCCCACCGATTTGGGTCGATAGCTTCCCAACTGTACTGATGTGGTTCCATGTGCATCATAAAATAATAAAGCGTCACCCTCCAATCAAGGGAAGAAAATGGAGATTCACCTTCAAAGTTAAAAGGTCAAACCCCTCCTGTCCCATATGGTGGCCAGTTGCCAAAAACACATGTTCGAGCTCTCCTGGCCTCGAATGAACTTTATGTATTGTGATCCCCTCGAGAGAAACATATGAGTATTCCACATATGGAGGGGAGCTAATCCTGTGGACCCAAACGGAGGGGAGCCAACAAGTATCAAGTTGCTCGACTCCACACTGTGGACTCGGTCTATCCTCTGATCAAGAAAAGTAGAAATGGGGTCTCTCAATCAATGTTTGAAAAATCAAACCAGCCTTGAAAACCGACCAAGGATTGGGTCCGAATAGTCGGTAAACCGGCCGATTGAACTGCCTTAACCAAGTAGGTCCCCACCGGCCCAAAAACTATCATAAAAATAAAAAATATATAAAAAATTCTAAAAAATATCAAAATTATATTTAAACCATGATTAAACAAATCATACGCAAGTGAAATTAAAAATTAGTGAGAAAATGGATTTTATAATATCAATTTTTGTCTAAGGGTATTTTTGAAATTTTCAAAAAGATGGGAAAAATGTAAAAATAATTATTCATCGACCAAAATACTTTCCAATCTTTTCCAAATTCTTAAAAAGCATTCAAAAATATATTACAAATAAATTCCTTATTTTTTGAGATTTTATATATTTGATTTTAATTTTTTAAAATAACTAGTCCAACAACCAAAATTGGCCAAAATCAGATCAGCTAGTGCCCAGTTCCGGTTTGATCGGCCGGTTCTGAGTTGGACCAGCCGAGTTTGTGAACATGGGCCTCAAAATGTTCGGGCTCTCCTAGCCTTGAAGCAACTTTATGGACTGTGATCTCGTTGGGAGAATCAAAGATGGAGAACATTGCGGATCCCACGTACCGAAGGGAGCCAACAAGTATCGAGTTGTTCCACTCGACACTGTGGATTTGGTCTAGCTTTTGATCTTGTAAAGTAGAAATAGAGTGTCCCAACCGATGTTTGAAAAATCGAACTAGCTTCAGAAACTGGCCAAGGGCTAGGTCTGAGTAATTGGTAACCAAGTATATCCGGACCGATTCAAAAAATATTAAAGCAATACAAAAAAAAATCTAAAGAATTTGAAAATTATGTTTAAACCATTAAAACAAATAAAGAAATCTAAAGAATTTGAAAATTATATTTAAACCATGATTAAACAAAGCATGTCAAAATGAAATTAAAAATTAGTGAAAACATAGATTTTAAAACCCGATTTATGCCTAAAGGTATTTTTGAAATTTTTAAAAAAGATGGGAAAATGTAAAATAAGTATTCATTAGCCAAAATACTTTTAATCTTTTTCAAAATGATAAAAAACATTCAAAAATACATTACAAATAAAATTTTTATTTTTTAGGATTTGATATATTTTTTAAAAAAAACATTTAAAATACCGAGTTGTACCACCAAAACTAGCCAAAAGCAGATCGGCCAATGCCCAGTTCCAGTTTGACAGTCCTGTTCCGAGTTGAACAAGCCGAGTTTACAAACACTGCTCTCAACTCACCCTTAAATGGTTTCCACACAGCCACCGTCCCATTTGTGAGCCTTGCGACAAGGAGGTGAATGCGGTCACATCATGACCATCCGCAGCACGTGAAATTACTCCACAAAGTCTTATAATTTTGTAACCCAGGGAACTTGAACTAAAAAATGGTGAGTTCTTCTTGCTCACCCTTCTCGCCACTCACACATGTCCCTTGTGGCACGAAATTTCCATTTCAATTTTTATAGAGATATAGGGCCAGAGTCGTAAAACTTTACCAAAAGAGAGAAACAAATGGTTCATTTGCGGGGAGTGGGGTTGTTAAAAATGAGCTTAATTATGTTCAAGAGTATTTTGGATATTAGTTTTAAATGTAAGGGATATTTTGGAAAAGTTATTTTAAGGGTACTTTTGAAATGATGTAAAAGGATTGTGTAGAGTTCCAAAACCACAATTCCAAGATTGTGAGAGATGAATTCCAAAATTGAGAGAGATGCATTTCAAGATTGAGAGAGAAGACTCCCTAAATTGAGAGAGAGGAGTCCAAAGCATGCAATGCATGCAAATTTGAATTGGGAATGAGTGAAGACTAGAAATTTCTTGATTATTCATGTAATTTCTTCCAAGCATGTAGGTTGTAAGTTATGAGAGGAAAAACGTCCCTAGAATGGTGTAGAAAGAGTCTAGAAAGCTTCTAAGTGGTCTATATAATATGTTTTTGTTTATGTAGAATGAAGAAATTGTTTTGAATTAAGTTCTTTTGTGTGCATGGGACAAATTCTAAAAGTATGTATTCTTTCTCCCTATTTTCTAACAAGTGCTATCAGAACTAGAAAGTACATAAGAATGGCCCCCTTGATCCAACCACAAACTCTTCTTCTCACCAAAGATAACTATGAGAATTAGAGTATTCAAATGAAGGCTTTGTTGGGGTCTCAGGATGCTTGGGATATTGTTCAAAGGGGTATGTAGAACCGGCAACCCCGCAAGAAGAAGCTGCTTTGGATCAAAATCAAAGAAGCGTGCTAAAGGAGTCGAGAAGGTTGGACAAGAAAGCTCTCTTACTTATGTACCAAGGAATTGATGAGAGCACTTTTGAGAAGATTTTTTCTGCTGAAAATTCAAAAAATGTATGGGGGATTCTTCAAAATACTTTCAAAGGAGTGGAAAAGGTGAAAAAAGTGCGCCTTCAAACTCTTAGGGCCAAGTTTGACGCATTGAAGATGAATGAATCCGAAAATATTTCGGAATACTTCTCAAGGATTTTGGTTGTTGTAAATCAATTAAGAAGAAATGGAGAAAATATAGATGATGTAAGAGTAATGGAGAAAATACTACGATCACTAGATCGTAAGTATGAGCACATTTTTGTAGCCATTGAAGAATCAAAAGATTTAAAGGCTATGACTATTGATCAACTCATGGGTTCCTTGCAAGCCCATGAACAAAGATTGCAAAAAAGGACTCAAAACTCTTTGGAGCATGCACTACAAACAAAGCTTGCAATGAAGGAAGATAATGAAGAATCTCGTGGACAAAGAGGCCAAAGAGGTCGTGGCAATTGAAGGAGAGGACATGGTAGAGGCAACTTTAACTATGGAGGTGTGAGAGATCAAAACCACCCACAACCTCAAAGATGTCGAGGAAGAGGTAATTTTTCAAGGCCATACAATCATTCAAGTTATGGAAAATCCACTATTCAATGTTATAATTGCAAAAAATATGACCATTATAGTTCCGAGTGTAGATACCGTTCCCAAAATGATGGATTTGAAAAAGCTAATTTTGTTGAAAAGAAAAATGATGAGGAAGAACCAACTTTGTTATTAGCTTATAATGATAAGAATGATAATCAAATAGATACATGGTATCTTGACACTGGTGCAAGCAATCACATGTGTGGTAGAAAGGAATTGTTTGTGGAACTGAATGAATTAAGTCATGTAACATTTGGAGACTTATCAAAAAGGCCTTTAAGAGGAAAAGGGAAAATTTTGATAAAAATGAAGAATGGTGGTCATCAATTTATTTCCGATGTATATTATATGCCAGACATGAAAAATAACATTTTGAGTGTGGGGCAATTATTAAAAAAAGGCTATAATATTTTTATGAAAAATAGTAGCCTTCACTTGAGGGACCAAAGAAACAATTTGATTGGCAAAGTGATTATGAATAAGAATAGAATGTTTCCCATGAATATCAAAAGTGAAAATGTGAAATGCCTCAAATCTATTTTGAATGATGATTCATGGTTATGGCATTTTCGTTTTGGGCATCTTAATTTTGGTGGATTGAAATTGTTGTTAAAAGCAAAAATGGTAAATGGTTTGCCATGGATAAAGCAACCCAGTGGGGTATGTGAAGGGTGCATTGTAGGAAAGCAACATCGAGAAAGTTTCAAGAGTGGAAAATCAAGGAAAGCACAAAAGCCTCTCCAACTCGTGCATACGGAGGTGTGTGGCCCACTTAAGCCCATCTCACATGGAAAAAGTCGGTACATTCTAGCCTTTATTGATGATCATAGTAGCAAAACATGGGCTTATTTCCTTAAAGAAAAATCCGAACTTTTTGAAGTGTTTAAGGAATTCAAAGCTTTTGTGGAGAAACAAAGTGGTTTTCAAATTAAAGTGATAAGATCGGATAGAGTGGAGAATATAATTCTAATGCTTTCCAAAAATTTTGTAAAGAACATGGAATTTGCTACCAAATGACTATATCCTACACACCACAACAAAATGGTGTGGCAGAAAGAAAGAATAGAACTGCTTTGAATATGGCAAGATGCATGTTAAAAGGAAAAGAAATGCCAAAGGACTTTTGGGCCGAGGCCGTTGCTGGTGCAGTATATTTGCTGAATAGGTGTCCCATAAAAGGTTTATGGTATAAGACACCCGAAGAAGCTTGGAGTTCCTACAAGCCAAAAATAGAGCATTTAAGGGAGAGCATTTAAGAATATTTGGGTGTGTGGCTTTTGTTAAAATTTCTCAAGAGAAAAGGGCAAAGCTTGATGACAAAGGAGAAAAGTGTTCATTCATTGCCTATGGAGAAAATATAAAGGTCCAATCCCATTACTAAAAAAGTATTCTTGAATAGAGATGTGATTTTTGATGAAAATAGAGTATGGGATTGGAAAAATAATCAAGAAAAGAAAACTATTGAGGTTGATGAAGTAGAAGAAAAGGGACAAGTTGAGCATCAAGAAGACTATTTGAATCCTATTCATGATGCTTCTTCTAGTGGCCAATCTACTTTAACTAGTAGTTCATCTCATAGGCCCATGAAAACAAAAAGCCTTCAAGAAATTTATTCGGTTACTCATAGGCTTGATGTTGAAAATGAAGATCTCACATTGCTTTGTCTTTATGCAGATTTGGATCCTATTTATTTTGATAAAGCATGTAAAATTAAAGTGTGGAAAAATGCCATGGATGAAGAGATTGAAGCAATTGAGAGGAATAACACATGGGAGCTTATAACACTTCCTAAGGGCCACAAATCAATTGCTATGAAATGGATTTACAAGACAAAGAGAAATGCTAATGGGGATATCGAAAGGTATAAAGCAAGGTTAGTTGCTAAAGGGTACAAGCAAAAACCCGGAATTGACTATGATGAGGTATTTGCCCCCGTTACTCGTTTGGAAACTATTAGATTAATTATTTCTGTTGCAGCCCAAATGAAATGGAAATTTTTTCAAATGGATGTGAAATCGGCATTTTTGAGTGGTGTTCTTGACGAAGATGTATATATTAAACAACCAATTGGTTATGTGAAAAAAGGGCAAGAAACCAAAGTTTACAAATTGAAAAAGACTTTGTATGGTTTAAAACAAGCACCTAGGGCATAGAATAGTATAATTGATAAATATTTTATTGAAAATGGTTTTTCGAGGTGCCCATATGAACATGCTTTATACATAAAGAAAAATGAACATGGAGATATTTTGCTTGTTTGTTTATATGTTGATGATTTGATCTATACGGGAAATAATCCGGACATGTTTAAATAATTCAAAGAATCCATGATTAAGGAGTTTGAAATGACTAACATTGGGATCATGTCTTATTTTCTTGGCATTGAAGTTAAACATATGGATGATGGAATTTTTGTGTCACAAAAATCTTATGCAAAAGAGATTCTCAAGAAATTTAAATTGGAGAATTGTAATCCAGTAAATACACCGGAGAAAGTGGTCTCAAATTGAGAAAAGAAGGTGATGGAGAAAGGGTTGATCCTACATTTTTCAAAAGTTTAGTGGGAAGCCTCCGATACTTAACATGTACAAGACCGGATATTCTCTATGGAGTTGGTTTGGTAAGCCGGTACATGGAGACTCCAAATACCTCTTACTTGAAAGCGGCAAAAAGGATTCTCCGGTATATCAAAGACACATTTGACCATGGTTTATTTTATTCATGTTATAATGTTCGTGATCTTGTAGTTTTTGTTGATAGTGATTGGGTTGGAGACTTGGATGATAGGAAAAGCACTTCCGAGTAAGTGTTCTACATGGGGAGTACGGCATTCACATAGTCATCAAAGAAACAACCGATCATGACATTATCAACTTGTGAGGCCGAGTATATAGCCGCGACATCAAGTACTTGTCATGCATTGTGGCTACGGAATCTTCTTAAATAACTTTTAAAGCCTCAAGAGACTCCCACCAAAATCCATGTAGATAACAAGTCGAAAATTGCATTGGCAAATAACCTGGAGTTTCATGAAAGAAGCAAGCACATTGATACACGGTTCTATTTCGTTCGGGACCAAGTGAAAGAAAAGAAGGTTGAACTGGTTTATACAAAGATCAAGTTGCCAACTTTTTTACAAAACCTCTCAAACATGAATTATTTCAAAAATTGAAACTTATGTTAGGAATAACTAAGTTGGAAAATCAAGCTTAAGGGGGGATGTTAAAAATAAGCTTGATTATGTTCAAGGGTATTTTGGGTATTAGTTTGAATTATAAGGGACATTTTGGAAAAGTTATTTGAAAGGTACTTTTGAAATTATGTAAAAGAATTGTGTAGAGTTCCAAAACCACAATTCCAAGATTGAGAGAGATGAATGTCAAGATTGAGAGAGAAGAGTCCCAAGATTGAGAGAGAGGAGTCCAAAACATGCAATGCACGCAAATTTGAATTGAGAATGAGTGAAGACTTGAAATTTCTTGATTAGTCATGTAATTTCGTCCAAGCATGTAGGTTGTAAGTGATGAGAGGGAAAACTTCCCTAGAATGGTGTAGAAAGAGTCTAGAAAGCTCCTAAGTGGTCTATATATACATGTACTATATTTTTGTTTAAGTAGAATGAAGAAATTGTGTTGAATTATCCTCCCTATTTTCTAACAGGGGTGGGGTAGAGAGAGAAGAGAGAAGTACTCAGGAGAAAAATAGATGAGTGGGTTTTTTGAGCCCACGTGAAAATTTTAAAATTTTAAAACTTTCTAAACAATAAATTCCTGCCCTCTAATATACAAAATTGATTTTCATCTATGTGAAAGGGTCAGTTCTCAGGCACCATTCTCTTAAACAAGTTTTCTCTCAAAAGTAAAAATGATATAGTCGACGGTGTTGGGGGCATGATGCCAAATCATCACCCTTTTTATTTTATTGGTATTCTCCCTCTTTATTTGGGCATCTTTTGTCTTTTTGGATGGAACCCCTTTTTTAAAAGAGTTATATAGTGAGAGAGATAGAGACGCATGATGTGAGAGCGGGAAAAGGTGCACGATAGAAGCGGTGCGGGTGTTAGTAAAAAGGGGAAGAAAAGGAGACGCGCAGGTGAGTGAGTAAAAGAAGAAGCCCGTGCGCGTGAGATTATAAAAGGAAAAGAAAAAGGGCGAAAAGTTATAAGGTTGTGAGAGAGGTTTTGGGGGTGAAAGCAAAGAGAGAAAAATTGGGGGTTTTATTGTGACACTCTAGCACCACCATTGGAGCTCATCTTGAGCTATTTTGTCGGCATTTCTTCGCAGCTACAGTTAATAGAAGAAAGGGATCGACTGTCGGTGGTTTTATGGTAGGAAGTTCTTAGTTTGAGCATTCATTGATATTGTATGAGGTAACTCTGTATAACCCCAATCCTGTAATTTTTCCCCTTGATAGTGAATACACCATTGCCGTCTTGATCTTGGACGTAGTCCATCTTGGGTGAACCACGTATATGTACGTGTCCCTCTCTATTTTCTTTTGTGTTGTGCTTTGATGGTTTCCCGTATTACTTGATTTCTTGTTTATATATATTTTTTCAATTATATTGCACTTGTTATTGTATCTTGAGCATTTTATTTAAGTGGTGAAATTGGGATTTGAGATATCACAATTTGCTCAAAGTGAGATTGGGTCATCCCGTTTTTTCAACAGATAGCAAGTAAATTGTAAAAAAAAATCCCCCAAGCACTAATGCTAACGAATAAAGGAAAAATTATATAGAAAAAAAAACCCAAGATCACATTTTCTATGCAACTTAACCCGACTTTTTTTTCCGAAAACAAACTTTCTATGCAAATACCCCCAAGGGAAAAAGTACATTTTTTAGATGGAAATATCCTTCCCGTACACAAAAATCATTTTGGACAGATTTGACGTTGACTTTTGGACCCCAATAGCACATTGCCGGAGGCACCATCACGTTGCCAGAGCGCACAAGTGCTGGGACTCCCTTTGTAACTTCGGATCGCCCTTTTCAACTGTCGGACTGCACTTTACACAGTGTCGGAGCCTTACTGCCAGACTGACTTTTACATAGTGCCAGAGTGCTACTGCTGAACTGCACTTACACGGTGCCGGAGCTCCCTATTTTGGTGGGATAGAGGAGAGAGAGTCGTGGGTAAAGTAAAAGCAATTGACAGTAGTTTAGGCATTTTTTTATTTTGTATTTGGTTGGGGGTTTGTATAGAAAGTATATTTTGGAGAAAAAAATGAGAAAGAAATTAGGTTGGGGTAAATTGCATAAAAAGTGAAGTTTTGGAGTTCTTTTTGTAATTTTCCCAAGAATAAATTGTATAAAAGAACAAGGATTTTGCATGTCCTACATAGACATGAGTCCCATTTTCATGATGCGTTTTTTTAGATAGATTTTGGTCCTCATTGTTGGGCTATATATAATCTCTAATATGGGAAGAAATGGAGATTGCTAGGACGGGTGGTCCATGGTTTGTCAATAAGAGGCGTTTAGTTTCGCAATATTAGAACTCAACTGTAACTCCCTCAAGGGAAACTTGACAACAAGTTCCAGTATGGATCAAGCTTCTTGGTCTTCTAATGGGTTTTTGGAACCGTAATTTTTATTTTTATTCTCTTTGTCAATTGGGAAACCTATTTTCATGGACAAACCGACCAAGTTAAGGATGCGGACAGAACCAAGAGTTTGTGTGGCCCAAGATTTGGAGAAATCTCATGGAAATGAGGTTTGCTTTGATGTCAAAGGTAAACAGCGTAAACGGCTGATTGTTTATGAATTTATTTCAAATTTACGTTGTTCTTTCACGCGAATGGGACATTCTTCAGACTTATGCAAAGCATCCTCGTCTTGAAAATCTCAGTCATCTCTTTATGAGACTCAGAATGGTCCTAATGTTGGACCTATTATGCTTACTTCTAGCCTTGTTAAGCTTAGTGAGGAAGGTTGGTGTGTCATTAGTTATCTCTTCTGATTGTAAGTTCCTTGGCAAGCACCTTTAATGAAGCCATGAAAGAATGCACTCGCGAAGGTCTTTACGTCTACGGAATCCCAACACAAAGTTCGCAAATGAAGCCATCAAACACGATCTTTCCAAGGCAGACTTGGCTGGGAAGGAATCGCCTAATCCTATTCACAGATTTTCTTACTCTAAATATGTTGATGGATCTTCTCCGGACGATCGTTAAAGACACTGTTAATGAAGATGATGTTGTGCTCGACAATGTTTCCGACGCTGGTTCTAATGGCGATATGCACAGATTCAGTAATGGTGGATCTGTGGCCAGAACCATATGAACAAATTTGCTAGTTAGCTAGCTATAAATATAATTGTGTTGTTATAATTATATTAAAAATATGGTTGTGTTGTTAGCTAGCTATAAATAAAAAAATCATCAGTTTAATTGTTGTTTTGGTATTTAAAGTTGGGATTGGGATCCTTGATGATGGAGATCGAGAGTCTCAAATTTTAAAATCAAGATCCCTGATAGATCCGCTTAGAGCAATAGAATCGAGATCAATCTTGGTGACTATAGCTGTGACCCACACATATAACCACCACAACAGAACATTTTCGGGGGTCATCGCCGTTCAATTATGGAGTTAAAGGTCAACGTGGGATTTGGCATGTACGAAGTCCCAACAGTGTAGTGAGTAGGGACTAGTGACCAACCAAAAGAACGAGATTGAGTTATTCAAACTTCAGAAAAAAAATGTTCCGAAAAATTTAAGGTCCATTTTGCTAATTTCAAACTAGCCAAATTCAACTGTGCGCCCCCGCGAATGGTGGCTTCGAGAAATAACCTTGGATCTCTCTTGAGGTTAACTTGGGATCTTGGCTACAAACGATAAATAAGAAGAGAAATTTAAGTTCATGTCCCCTGAAATGACCTTATTTAAAATAAATAAAGAAATAAAAAAAAAGGCTGACTTTCATTAAGTTAATTGTCCTTTTTATTTATTTATTCACTTTATATTTCTTTTATTTTGGATCTTGAAGTTTCGAAGTGACAATGACTTTGGATCAAGCTACGCATAATTATTTACTCTTAACTTTAGAACTTCATGATCCAAAGTCAAGTTCTTTTACTATGACTTCAGGCCTTCATGGTCACTGATGTCAAGTTTTATCCAAATAAGTTCGAATTTTTAATGTCTTGAAGTTATTTCAACAAGTAGTAATATATGATATTGAAAATCCGAAGTCAGTATCAATAATTTTTAAATCAAGTGCTTTCAGTTCTTAATATCAAAGTCATTATTTTGAGTCTAATTCAATATTCAAAGCTAAAAATTGCATTCTCAATTTAGACTTTGAAGGCCCAAAATGGGGATATTTTGGGAAAACTAAAAATTAACAATAAAAGGGATATGAACCTAAGAAAACAAAAATTCACCAGAATTTTAATAATGACATTACCTTGAATAGAATCACGAAGGTCTTCAGCACGATGTACGAATTATGAATTCTCTCGCGACAAATTGCCCTTGATGCGGTCAAGAAGTTGGCATCTAAATGAAATTTTGAAACCAAATTGCTAAATTTATTACAAGAGCTTCATGAATCCCTGATCCCAAAACCCTTCTATGTCTTTACTATGCCATAGATAGGGTTAGCAATGTGCCGGGCACCTGGCCTAAAAAACAAGGTCCCAGGCAATAAAATGTGGACTGATGGTTGGATAAGGGCTGGGCTTGTCAGTGTTGGGGCCAGGGCCACATACCTGGGTTGGCTTTTTTTTGTTTTTTTTTCTCTTTATTATTACCATTTTTTAAAAAAATTCTTTGAGTCTTGTAGGCCCTGCCAGATTCGCCCAATCTTGCCCAAGCTGGGAAGTAGCTTGGGCTAGGGACCACCCTTTGCCCTAACCCAAGCTCAAGCCAGCCTTTTAAGGACTCGGACTAAGCCCAAGCTACGTTGCCCAGGTCCAACCATTGATCAGACCTAGCTATAGAGAGCATAAGGCATCCATTTTCCCAGTCCTCATGCACCTCTAAAAGCTGCTAAAAGAATGTATTTCAAAAACATAAATGGCCAAAATACTCTAATTTTTGATAAAAAGATATGGGGACTTATGAACTCACGAAAGATATGGCCTTTAATAGAGCAGAATGGAGAATCAGGATTCATCTAGCTGACTCCAATGAATTAGAAAAATGTCAAAATGATGATGATGACAACCCTAACTTTTTTAGGTCATTTTAGCTATTTTATTTTTCTTGACTTATTTTTTTATACTTTTTTATATAAACCCCAATGGCCTTCACAAACCCCATAATATTCATTTTAATAGGACTTAAAAAAAAAGGTTCAGATAATAAATTATTAATAACGAAACTGCCATTCCAAAAGAGAAGTGCAAGGTTCTAGCTCACCCCTCTTTATTTAAAGTAGTTTTTATTCCACAAACTAACACCTGCTGCAATTAACGGAAGTTTCTGGTAATCAAATACTCCTTGAAAGGAAATGATCTTTGGCCTGGGCGCCCGTACACACATTCATGAACCAGCCTTAGCCACGTTATATTTATCGATGTTCCTAAGCTAACGTATGAATATGAAGGATGACATTTTTCCTTTGAATAACGCAATTAAGGAATTTTTTGGTGAATTTTGCAATGACTGAGTTTATTTTAAAGAATAACGCCGCATTAACCAAGAAAAAACAAACCAGTCTTCTATCAAATGCGGCGAAATGGGGTAAATAAGGACCACAAATATAAAGGTATACTTGACACGTGGAGTTTTTTTTTGGGACTGGACCACAAATTATGGAAGACTGCTCTTCCAACATTTTTCTTTATGGGAGGGAGGTGTTCTAAAAATGAACTCATTTTAACACTAATAAATAGCTGTGCGGAAGGCGCCCTTCTCTTTAATGTCAAATATAGAAGAGGGACATTGAACTCCCATTTTCAGAAACTGCCCCTCATCAAACACGCCGTAATTGAAATTTTGAATAAATAATAAGAAGTAAACAAGAAATCATTCTCTTTTTCATCTTGGAAACATCTGCAATTTACAATGCACCCAGTTCACCGGCATGCTTATCTAATACTAGGGAGATCGGATAAGATAGTTTGCTCAAAATCTTGCCAAGAGATACCTATATAAAAAGAAGTTGAAAACAAACTCATTTTCTGGTTTTCTTCTTCGACTCATTACAAGCACCCAATTCACTGTACTTCTAACAAAGAGATGGAGAGAAAGTACATTTGCTCAAAAAAATTAGTAACTTTGGTTTATACAAAGAGAAATGGAGAATTCATGAGAGAGAGAGAGTTTTCTATTTGGTTGGTCAAAAAATGTAACCTTCCAAGAAACCGGTCTGTTTCAACACAGCGTTACGAACACGCCTCAAGTCCCGCCCTTTAAGCGTCCGTCCGTTACCATCAAAAACTGAAAACGCCGTTTTCCGACAACTCCCAGCCATTCTCCTCTCCACCAAAATGTGAGGAGGAACCATCTCGCCCTCGCCCTCAACTTCTTCTTCATCTCCATAATGGAAACCGCCCTTCCATTGGCTCCCCGTTATCTTAACCGGAATCGAAACGGGAAGAGACATCTTCCTTTGAGAGCAGCCCATCGTTTTCTTCACCGGAAGCCAGGTCTTTTCGGGCGCGTTCTGGTCGTCTTTCTCGCCGGAAAAAACCACATCCTCTTCCAGAAGCTCTTCAAAATTGTCCATCAAAAGAAAGCAAACCCCTTTGAGTTGCTTTTATGAAACCTTCTTCAATAATCTTAAAACCAAACAATTGTGACTTCTCTTTGCAATCGTGTGTTAAAGTGGGTATTTATAGAGGGTTGCTATCGTCCAAAGCACACTTCACGAGTCGGTTAAATGACGTCATCAGCAAAAAAAAACTTTGGAGTGTGATGTACGGACGGATGGAGGCTAAGCTCGAGTCTAGGAGCGACTCGACTCGGCTCGGCTCGGCTTAGGCTAGATAGCTTGGTAGCGAAGTTATAGGTGGAGAGTACGCCATGCGTGAAAATCTTAACACAACTTAGGGGTGGTGTAGGATCGAATCCCCTGGCCCGGGCAGCCCTAAAAAATTAGAGCCTCGGCCACAAAAGACATAGGTTAGGGCAGGGTTAGGCCATGGCAAGTTCAATTCGGCGTGGCCTTCATTATTATTATTATTATTATTTTATTTATTATATTTTTTTATTTGGCCAGATCCAACCCTAACGGCCGGGCTTAGGGCAGGAATAACTTTGGCCTCCATGAATAATTTTGGCAAGATTTTATTTTCAAAAACTTTAATTCATAAATTGGAGAACTTTTGGGAAAACGAAAAGGGAAACATACATCTTTTTTTGTGTTATTGACCTCTTTTTAGGTTGGAATTCACGTTTGTCCTTACTACACATTATTTCACCTAAAAATTGTGAAGAGTATGGTACCGTACAAAAAGCTAGACTTAGGGTGTCCATGTATTCAAACTCTTACCTGTCATATTATATTTTTGTCTTTAGCACTTGTTCCATACAAAACATGTGGTTCTTGACCATATGTTCTAACCATTATCACAATGCCTTAAATAAATTTATTTTTTCTTCTTCGTGTTACCAAGAGAACTTCAAACTTCAATAATAACCAGGTAAAATCAATTTATTTAGGTATATGAAGGCTTCTTCCTAGTATCATCACGATAAAAACCTTTCCTTATAATTACAAACACACGTAGTTTGAAAGAAAAAATGTAGCAATTTGAAATTTTTTAAAATTAATGTCACTTATCTAAAACTAGCCCTAAATGGGGAACCGAGCAACAGTGTAATACAAGGAATCGATAATGAGAATGTAAGTTAAAGCTATTTAGCTGGATAGTTATTTTTTTATCTTTTAATTTTAATATGCGTTATAATTCACAGAGACGTCTATACAAAAGTTAAGATTGTACGTTTTAATTGTGTACAATTTAAATTCATATTTAATAACATTGACAACAACTTATTTTTTAATAAGAACATTATTTTAATATTTTAAGGTCCTGATAATATCCATAAATTCATGATGAAATGGAAAAATATTGAGGAAGGGCTCTAAGTAGAAGTAGTCCGGGTGCCACATCTAGAATTACACACTCAGTAGGTCACAACTTGACATTCAAAAAGAAAAATAAAATGCTAGAACGTTAATTTAATAATGGTTCAATTAACGGCATGTAATTTCGTTCTTAATTGTACAAGAGACCAAAGTGCTCTATACTGATATTCGGAGATTCTATCACTCTCCGGTCCCTTTACAAAATCTTACTTTATTGGTCATTATATATATATATTTTAACCAAAAAAGACTTTAACAGTATCTCAAAGAGAAGCATGAAGGCCAAATCATTTGCACAAACCAAAAAATAGTCGGCAAAAAACGCAAAACCTTGTACTTTGACGCAAAGGACTCTGCCCACATTGAACTCTAAAAAAACAACATAAATCCATCATTTCCAATCCCAACAACCAGTGTTAAAAAACACGACCCAGGAATGGAACCTGGACATGGGTCCAGGTAAGCTGGGAGCGGTCCAAGTAACTGGTTTTAACCGCGCTAGAAAGGCTTAAAAACGTTTCAAACAAATCTCAAAAAATTTCAAAAAATATATAAAGTATGTCTAAAGTATAATTAAATAAAATACAAATGAGATGAAAAGAGAAATGGAAAGTAGATTTTAAAAAATTAATTTGTACCAAATGGTATTTTAGAAATAATTTTAAAAATAAAAATAAATGTAAATTAAGCATTTATGGCTGAAATACTTCTCAATCTTTCTCAAAACAACAGAAAACATTAAAAAAAACCCATTATAAACATATTTTTATTTTTTGAATTTTTTTATTTTTATTTAAATTTCAGACTTAACCATCCTAACTGGTGAAAACCGGCTACGTCCAGTTCTGGACCGTAGCCGGTTCTAGGTAACCTGGCCTGGCCCAGGTCGACCCATCCTGTATTGCAAAACTCAGATGATCCAAAATCTTTATTCTCATTGTGTGATGAAAGGGATTGAAAAAGTCATTTAAAATAAAAGCCAAAGGAACGTTGTCTTTTATAAATAATCCCACGCCAGACTCGAGCCGAGCCATAATTTGACTCGAAGCCGAAATACAATTTCAAATAAAATCAAAATGAAATAAATGGCGAGGCAGTATCTAAGGTGTCGGCTCGTACGCCACTCTTGTGTATCGTCAACGCTCCAATTAAGCTTATCCAAAGCAAAGAATAAACGAAGAGAGAGAACGAGGAAGTTGATAGGCAATCAGCGCTTGCAACGTATACAACACTGGTGCACGTAACACACGTGCTTCCGCGTTTACTTAGAAGTCGGCCACGTGGCAACCTGTTTTTAACCGAGTTTGATATTAATTAATACTTATGAGGAAAAGAGACCCACCCTTAGACGCAAGCGAAACCTCACACGAAACTAATCATGCGTGGAGCCTTGCAAGCGTCCATATCAACGGGTCCGAAATTTCGCGGTTAGTTTCGTGTCGTTGGTATGCCGAAAACATTTCCTATGGATTTCGGCAGTGAATTGGGTGGACTTTTTAGTATTCGAGTTTGAGAATAATGCGTCGGATAATTCTTGAGAGAAGGTCCATAGTTCGTGTAAATTTTCCTTTAAATTTTGACCTAGTAATGTTTAATAAGTCAATCGAAAACATATTATTTGGTAATGAGGTCCCATAAAAACTATTTAAGATTTGTTAGATTATGCTTATAAAGGGTTGAAAAAACGGACTGGTGACCCGTATCAGCCACCTCAAAAATTATGTCAGATCAGCGGATCGGTGATCTGGATTGGATAATCGGGTGGATCGGTAGGTTTCGGCCCAAAACTTTTTTAAAAGAATCACTAAAATTATTATAAATAATATTATTTAAGTTCTTAAGAAAAATAAGGGTAATGCACTATTAATTTTCATTATCTTACAAAAATAAATGAACATTGCGATGCTATTTTTTTTTTGAATGTATGTTAATCTCTCTCTATATAGAGATGATGAGGGAGGAAATATTGGTTTTAAGGTGGGTCTCAGCCCTTTGCTCTTATGATCTTGATTTTCATATATTTGATGTTGTTTGTGATGTAAGAGAGAGAAAATGATATTTTGAGATAGGTAATGCCATTGGAATATTGAAATAATGATATATGGTAACAGAAAAATCTAGCCTCTCTTGTCTTTGTTTCCCTCTGATTTCAAGCAAAATTTGTTTTATTTATTTAGGGGTTTTGCTTAGATTGCTTTCTAAAAACATGAGAAAGTAGTAATCCAACAAGACTCAGAGAGCTCTTTACTAAGGAAGTGTCCTTATGGAACCCAAAGAAAGATAATGCTAATCATTGTAAAGAGCAAAACTGCTAAGGGTATTTTAGATAATTAATTAAAAATAAAGTAGATATTTTTGAAAAAAAATGAAACAAGTTATTAACTATAGGGAAAAAATGTCGTAATATCTATTCAACCACTCTTAATGACAAAAAATGCCTTTGTTTTAAAAATTTTGTAATATAATGCAAAGTAATGAAATGTTGAGTATATTAGGAAACACTCTATGTGTAAGTATCAGTGTTTGAAAAATTATTTATACGAATCGGAATTGCTAGTTCCGAAATAAAAATCATCCTTGCCATTCTGGATTTCGTAATATATAGGGATCTGGCCATGTCCCCTATAGAACTGGTTGGTTCAGCCCGATCTCTACCGGTATAGAACTGGTTGGTTCAGCCCGATCTCTACCGATTCTCTGACGAAACCACCAGGTTATGTCAGAGAACCAGTAAGAACCGGCTCCCACCTTTTAAATATTTTATTTATTCAATTGTTATACCATCCTATTTTTTATCTAAGCCAACTTTGCTTAGATTATTTTTTTCGGAATTCTTTTAAAAAGTATTCTAAGCAAACCCCGTAATAAATGACTTGGAAAGCAATTACCTTTTTCAGAAGTTTTTTAGAAGGAAAAAGTTTATATAAGGTTGCAACCTTATATAGAGCTACGTTTAATGTTGAAAAACACTTTCATTGATCATCTCGACATCGAGATGTATGACCATGAAAAATAAAAAGATTTTAAGTCTCAGAAATAGTACATTTTACAAGTCCATTTTCAAGATTTTCATATGTTTATAGATCTATGTGATTTTAACCATTTTTTAAATTTAAAATTTTATAATTAGATATAAAAATAGATTTTGAGATAATCCTAAGAACATTTTACATCAAAATTATATGGGTGCAGTTGGCATACAGATGCATCCGTAGCTGTAGAGGTAAGGT
>NW_006500356.1:2174151-2250303 GCF_000471905.2 Amborella trichopoda | reverse complement strand
CTCCATTTAAAAAAGTTATTTTGACATCCATCTGAAATAATTCTAAATCATAATATGCAACTAATGCTAGGATGATCCTAATAGATGAAAATTTTACTGCAGAAGAATAAGTCTCTTCATAATCTATACCTTTCCTTTGGGTAAATCTTTTAACTACCATCTAGCTTTATATTTATCAATGGATCTATTTGCATTAAGATTTTTCTTTAGGACCCATTTGCAACGAATGGCTTTTCTATCTTTAGGGAGGTCAACCAACTCCCAAACTTGATTTCTTTTAATGGAACCAAGTTCATCATCCATGGCTGAGTCTACTCAACTGAGTCATGTGAGCTAATAGCTTCACTGTAGCTTCGAGGTTCATCTATTGTATCCTCACTCATTGAAGAATAATTATCTTCATTCATAAATACATAAAATTCTTCTAAAGTCGTAGTTGAGGCTCTAATTCTTTTAGGCATGTCTGATATACTTGATTCAATTGAATCATTCTCACCAAATGTAAAGGGAGTATGAGAAACAGGATCCTTCAGACCCTTATTTTTATCAATTTCATGTAAGTTAATAAGCTTATTTAAAATATTTTCATCATCTATATTTTCTAAAAATAACCACCATGACTCTCTACTAATAATCTAGTATCATGGTTATAGATTCTATATCCCTTAGAATTTTTTGAATAACCATAAAATAGTATTTTATAGTTTTACTTTGTAATTTATTTCTATTTTGTGGTGGTATAAGCACATGTGCCCAGGAACCCCAAACTTTTAAAATAGTAAGGTCAGGTTTCCTACCTGTCCATAATTCATATGGAGTCGAGTCTATAGATTTAGTTGGAACACGATTAATAATATATATTGTAATGTTAAGAACCTCACCTCAAAATTGAGATGATAAATTTGAATGACTCGTCATAGACTTAAACATGTCCATTAGAGTTCTATTTCTTCTTTCAACTACACTATTTTGTTATGGTGTATATGACATGGTTGTTTGGTGAATTACACCATGATCTTTACAAAATTCGGTAAATAAGGCCGAGCATTATTCACCTCCCCTATCTATTCGAAGAATTGTAATATGTCTACCTAACTGATTTTCAACATCAGCGTTATATTATTCAAAAGTTTCTAATGCATCTGATTCCTTACTAATTAGGTATACATATCCATAACGTGAATAATCATCCGTAAATGTTATGAAATATTTCATACCTCTATGTCTTTTTACATTTAATGGGTCACATATATCAGAATAAACAATATTAAGTAGTTCACTTGACCTTTTCCCTTTAGGGAAATACTTCTTAGTTAATTTACTAAAAATACATGGCTCACATGTTTTTACCACAATTTTTCTTAAATTGGGAGCATGCATTTTTTAACCATTTGATTCATTTTAGCTTACTTATATGTCATAATCTTAAGTGCCATAAAAATAGATCATTCATACACATAAAAGCATCAAAAGGGACATTAAAATAACCAAAAAAATGGTGAACTTTCATTAATGTTCAGTTGGTACAAATTGTCAACTTTAGTACCATACACCAATGCTCTAGAATTCTTTCCAATGGTGACCCGACCATACTTGAATTTTATTTCATAACCCTTGTCGTAGAGCCTAGGAACAGAAATCAAATTGTGCCTCATAATGGACACATACAAGTATCAGTCAATAGGAGATTTATTTCTCCTGGTAAACATAGCTTGAAAGTACTGACACCAAGTACATTACAATAGATGTCATTTCCCAAATAAATCCATAAGTTTTCGGCTGCAATCTCCTTCAACTCTGTGAATCCGTCCTTGGTCCTCGAGACATGTTGAGTGGAGGCTGAGTCGACCCACCAAATTATTAAGTCATGGTCGGCAACTGTTGATTCTAGGACTACGCAAGTCAAGTTCTTTATTTTATGTTGATTATTTCGAACATGGTTGTTTTTATGGTTCTTATTTTTATTTTTCACCGATGGACAATTAAACTTGATATGTCCAATTTCTTTACAATAAAAAGAGGTCTTCTCAAACTTATTCTTTTGATTTTTAAAATTTCTCCCATTTCTCTTATACCTATTATTATTTTTTATTATTATAAGGTTTCTTGGGAATCTAAGAAGATGAACTTTGGGCAAAATGAAGCTCATTAGACTTCTTCCTCATTCTTCTCCCAGTTTCAATACTGAGGTGCATGGGAAGATTCAACATAGTTATCCCTTGTGCACAGTGATTCAAAGCAATTACAACGAACTCTCAAGATGGAAGGAGACTATTTAGGACAATAGACACTTGCGTGCGATCAGAGACTAGGTTCCTGGCCGTAGCATGGTCCTCTGCGAGCACTGTCATTTTATTGACATACTCGGTCACTGAGTCGGATTCTTTCATTCTGCAAGAATTGTATTTTTCTAACAACAATTGCACATGGGTCTCAGAAGTGATCCCTTACTTTTTAAATAGGGCACTCATCATACTTTGAGTTGTAGTGTGATCCTCAAAGACTCTAATTAAATCATCTTCCATAAAGCTTAACATAATAGTCTTACTTATTTTATCATCTTCTAACTATTTGTCAAGTCGCCTTCTGACTTAACCATTGGTATTAGGTTTGACCATTGGTATTAGGCCCTAAAACTGGTGGTTCTGTATCTTGGACATAATCCACCCTATCTTGGAAAATAATATATCCAATTTTTCTTTTCTACATAGAAAATTGGTCTCATTGAGTTTTTCAAGTTTGGATAGTTTTGACATGACTAGCCTAGATGTCATTTTAATTTTTTTTTTCAGATAATACCTAAAAGTTCAAAAAATTTAATTGTGTTTAAGAAAGGGTTGTTTGTTAGCTAAATAATAGGTTTGCCGACTCTCAGTGAGCTGCAACCTCAAAAAAAAGATGTCGAACAGTTTACGTTCGCACTGTTGTGATCCAACAAAAGAATAATAAAGTAAGCCAACAAACTACTTTATGTCTGCATAAAAATAATTTTCATAAATATGTGAATATATTTTAGCACAAGAGAGAGAGTGCACAATGATATTTGATATTTTCGATAAAAATATGGCATCACAAAAATGAACTCACAAAATCAAGATCATGAAATTTTCTTAGTTAAAGAGACCAAAACATAGGACAATTCCAATAGAATATGTATAAATATCCCTAAATTAGGGTCCAAGCATAAAAAAAAAATGTAACAATAGAAAATTAAATTATCGACAGCAGTTATATGTCTCTTTGTCTCTCTCTCTCTAAAATTTCAGCAATAATACCGTGTGTATCTTTCTAAATTATGAGGAGTTTTGACTCTCCCTCTCTAAAAATTCAGCAGCACAAACAAATTAGGGGGTCATTAATTTTCGTTGCAAAGCATGGATCTACTTGCTAGCTAAGAAATTTTCTATTAAAGGTGAGTGAGGCGCACAACAGGATACAAGAGAATAAATAAATAAATAAATGATGCAGGATCTCTTGATATTGAGCAAATATAGTAGGTCAAAACAGCAATCAACAGTGGTTCAATCTTATTAAGAAGAGCAGTATTCTAAGTGCAAGATGGCAAATAAAGAATATCTTAGAGAGAGAGAAAAAGCATTGCAATTAGGGTAGAGAACAAAAAATTATAAACTTTTTCTTCTATAAAAAGGGCTTTTATTTGCTAAGAGAGAGGGAGAGAGCAACTGTTTTGGAACTTACGTATTAAGGTTAAATGGATAAGCACTAATATTTTGCAAGAGATAACTAAATTGTTCTTCCAAAGAAGTAGATAAGCGCTAAGTTTTGCAATGGGTAGAAGCATGACTAACACTTGCCAAGATAAATATACTAACAATATGCATGGATAGAAGATATGCTTCTCACAAAGTTTTATAAGAGATAAATCTATGCGGGAGATGGACGCTCCGTAGCTGATGATGGTTTAACAAAAAGAAAACACTAAAACCATATTTCAGTGAAATTCAAAAGATTTCTATAAAATTTTCAATGAATAAAGTTGCACTGTCAACAAATAGTCTCGTTGAGCCATCAACAGTGCCTTCTATTGAAAGAGTTCGCCTAAAAAATAAACAAATAAATTGGTTACAAAGTAGCAAGCTGAAAAAAAAAGTCTAACATTAAAAAAAAAAAATGTTACCTTAATGACGAGCAAGAAAGAAAAAAAAATATTCGTGATTTGATTATCTCTTTTTTCGCATAATTGGGTTGCAAAGTTAGATATAAAAAAAGGATAATCGATGAGCACGAATTAAATATGAAACTAATATAAAGAAGACAAGGATGATATAAAAATAAATAAATAAATAAATAAATAAATAATGGAACATGAGTGAAAGGATAAAAAATAATAATTAAACAAATATAAATAATGAAACCTGCTCTTATACCAATGTTGAACTTTTGATGGGAAATGATAAAATACCAAATCTCCCAGGATTACTGGGAGTGTTGCGAGATTAGAGGTCGCATAGATAAGGCCCTTTCCCAGAACAATGAGAATTCAAAATTGATTCTCTGGTCTACCTCCCTATGACCATGAATTATTAGTTTTCTATATTAGCAAGATAGGTACGTCGAATAATAAGAAGAACTCTCTATGGCCATGAAACCTTTCTTAAAGAGGGATGAGAGGAGGTCTGTCTAAAGAGGCATGGGAGGAGGTCGATCTCCTACATTCGGCTTTTTTCCTAAAATATGTGAAAAACGATCTCTTAAAATATGTGAAAAACGTTGGGAGATCGTTCTCCAACGAACTCTCCATGGCCATGAAACCCTTCTTAAAGAAGGATGGGAGGAGGTAGTTCTCCAACGTTTTGATGTTCCTCCTAAAATATTTGAGAAACGTGACCTGTAATCGTGGGAGATGGGTGGTTATTTTCTACCCTGAGAGATGGGTGGTTATTTTCTACCCGTTAGATAATGGAACTTTCTCTCTAAGAAGCCTCCCTATTTTAGTGATAAGCATAGACGTTTGGATAAGATAAGGAGAGAAATATTTGAGGGCCCTCACACCCTCTTTCCTAAAATCTCTCTCCCTCCTCTCTCTAACTTTCTCTCTCTGCAAGCAGCTCTCTCCCTCTTTCTAACTCTCTCTCTTCACGCATCAAATCTCTTTCTCTCTCTCCACACATCAAATCTCATACTTTTTTAAATAAATAAGCATTATTTTCCTCTTCTTAATTATATGCTATTTTTTTTTCTAAAATATATCTTCCTGTTAAAATGTTTCACCCACTCTTTCCCTCTTATTTATATGATCGTTTTAAATTTCTCTTCTTTCTCTACGATTTTCTCTAATTCTCTCCCTTAATGATTTCTCATTTTCTAGTCTCTCTCTATTGGTTTCTTATTCTCTATTTCATTGTTGGTAAAAAACCTTTTTGGTTGCTATCTTGGATCCTATGTTCCAATGGTGATGAATCGAAAACCATCAATTTGATTGAGGCCCACCCATCCAAATTGGACTTGATACTGGGTAATGCAACTTATATTGCATAAATTTTTTGTTCTTTGTTAATGTTAAATATTTTTGCCTACTCAAGAATTTTTTATGTTAGTCTTCTATAAGTTGCAAGTATTTAATATTTAGGCTATGTTCCATAATATTTCATATAATTAGATCTTTGTGAGCTTTCTAGTTGTATCTAATGCCCTGAAATTTTGTCTTAAATGGTTTCTTTACTAGATCTCAAACGTAGGCAACTACTTTTCTTCTTCTTTATATGATTGTGTGAAACAAATGGTGGTTATATTACCAGATCTTGTCAAAGTGTCAAGGACTTTGAGTCCTGAATGATGATGGCCTTCTCTTAGAGAGAGAGTTGCTCTCTCTCTAACTCTTGTGGTTTAAAATTCCAACTGTGTAGGATTCGAATTTAGAAAATCAGTGTATCGCAACATACATAGTAGGTTTGTTGTGGTCAAAAAAACAAGTGGAAACCCTCACGGACCACGCATCGTCCGTTGCGGCTCCATTCAATAATCCGCCGCGAAAATGATCCTTTGAAGACTCTAGATTCAGATCAGTACTTTTTAAAACACTTACTCTGACGAATGTTTTCTTGAAAGTCCATATGTGTGGCTAAAGCAATTTGAAAACGAGCATAACCGAGTGAGAAATATGGAAAATTGTTTCATGCTGGCTGGACCTCATCTCTACAATATGCGGTCCCAAAGTATAAAACATTTATCTTTAAGATGAATGCAAATAGGTGGCCTATTTAAAAACAATTGAAACTAACGGTCCAAATGTTTTCTTAATAGGATTATTATTTTTAATAGGATTATTATTCCATGTTAGAGATTACATGTCCTCAAAAACTAAGTCCATCGCAAAAATAGATTTTTAAGAGGTGACACATTTATGTTCAACTAGCATAGATAAATGAGAAATGTTTCTATGCTTCCCCTACAACATAGAAGTTCTATTATATTAAATATGATAGTGATCATTTTCATCTCCTATAAGCTCCTCTCAATTTCATAGTTTATTGGTTTTAGAAAATAAAATTATGGATTGAATAATATATGAGGATATGCCTTTCGTACATGGGAATGTATACTATGAGACCATTTACAATTATTACAAAGTCTTAATTACCCCTAGCCATCAGATGTCAAGATGGTGGCTTGGAGTGACACAAAGTTTGGGCTTTTTTTTTTTAACTTTGAGTCTAGTCAATGATACACTCACAACCATCCGATTTCAAATCGGATAGATAGGAGTAATTAGGACCTCTTTGTACCAAAAGTAAACAGTCACTTTGAAGTCGGATAGATAGGAGTGATTAGGACTTCCTTGTACCAAAAATAAACAGTCACTTTGTATACCTTTTCTTTGTAAAAAAATGCCATAATTACCTAACAACTGCTTGGAATGCCATATAGAGTTTGAAATATTTCTTTGAGACTTCAAACAATCGAACCCATTCAATGGTACACTACAAATTGCTAGATTTCACATCCAATAAACTAGAATGTTTGTTTCCTCATACCAAAAGTAAATGGCTTTATTATATACATATTTTAATTTAAACACTTCCGTTAAGATTCATGTAACACGAACCCTTCTTAGGGCCATGGTAAAGCAGCAAAAAAGACCTCCCTCCATGACATTTATAAGGGATGCAAACTGCCTAAAATACAACCCAAGAGAGGCCAGTTCTTCAGCCCTATGAACCCGAGTATTTAACTATCCGCACCCCATGGCGCTCAATCAACCTAAATTGTCCATGGCTTATTTTCTCCCTAATCCCAATATCGATTCAAAGTCACCGATTGGAGTCCTATTTGCTTGCTTGTATTAAAATATCTTTGTGCCCATTTATGAAAATAAAAAGGAAAATATTAAATTTTTTGGCAAATATATAGTTAATTAAAACAAAAGATAAATGGTCTCCTTGTGGACAATTCCCTTTAGGAATATTAAAAAATTGAGCGAAGGGAATTTTTTACAAAATTTGTACTAGAGATTTAAGACTCAAAAACAATAGTTTTGGCCTCTTAAGGGGGACATGAGAACATATTCCTTACGTTAAGGGCTAGGGGCTAGGTGCCGCACCGACATTGCAGGAATCATGTGAAAGAGGGTTACGTCTTTGTTTAGAAAAAAATAAATAATGATAAAAATTACAGAAAAAAAAATTGATTAGAAATAAGAAGGGAACGAAAGAAAATTAAAAGGGAAATCAAAGAGAAAATAAAAGTAAAGCAGGAAAAGAATCGAGGAATGTATAGAAGCCCAAAATGATATTTATTCTAAAAATCAAGGGTTCCCAAGCATGAAAGAACCCTTGATTTTGCCATATGTAACCCTTCCAATACTCTTATAAACCACAACCGACCCTCTCACCATTGGGGAGAGAGCTTGACATAATTCACATTTAGCAATGAATACAATCCTCACCATCATAAGCATCCATTTTGTTGATGCTTAATTCCATCCACCAATTTATTATGTCCGTCAAATATCTACTCCTATTCAACTTACAATGGAAGACAAGAAGAAGCAAATGCTTCTTCAATCTGTGGTTAATTAACCCAAGGAACTTAGCCGAACATGCTCCCTCTAAAAAGAAAATGGCAAAGAGGGAAATGCCCACCCAGCTTTGAGAATTATTTCTCATCTCTTTTTTTCCTTTTTTTCTTTTTTTCTTTTTTTCTTTTTTTCTTTTTTTCTTTTTTTCTTTTTTTCTTTTTTTCTTTTTTCCTTTTTTTCTTTTTTTCTTTTTTTCTTTTTTTCTTTTTTTCTTTTTTTCTTTTTTCTTAGCCTTCTCTATTAATTTCTTCCCTTCTATTCTATTTTTCCTCCTTTTTAATCGTATTTTTCCTTCAATTTGCTAGAGAAACGACAATTGGGCTCCTCACTTTATGCATCCCATCACTCCACATATACCACCCAAAAGAATAACTCCCATTTTTCATGCTTCTTGGAACCCTTGGCCCAACCTTAAAAGTCAGTGAAAAGCTCTTCTTCTCTCCATCCCTTCTAAAATATAACTCCTTGGGCTCAATATCAACCAAAACTCCATTTGGTGATGCAAGGCTAAGACTGTATAATGCTTTCTTTGCACCAACATTCGTAACTGTCCTTGTAACTGTCTTTGTGCCCTTAAGCTTAGAGATTGTGACTGAAGCAAGGTTGAGGTCACTTGGGTTTGGTGGAGACTTAGGACAAGTGTAAGATCGGTCGATTTTGATTCCACTTTTGCAAAGGAAGACAAGATAGTCGATGTAAGAAGCGTCGTAGACAAGGCCCGGGTCTGCTGCCATGGCCGGATTAAGGTGGCCAGACCCATAGTTGAAGGGACCAGCTGGTGATCCGGATGCATCTTCTAACGGTTTGCCCATGTTGTTTGTCAAGCTTGCTGCAAGAGAGTGTGGCTTGAGGTTAGAGAGACATCTAATCATGGAAATGCCTGGAGGCAAGCAAGAACTTTAGTCGCAGGCATATTCCGCACATGCATCTGTGCACACGCACACACATAGGCATGCATATTTTCTTTATGGGTAAGGTCCCTATAGGGTTGCAATCTTAAATAATCAAAGGAGTGAAATTTTTAGGATTGGCCCAAAAATCTATTTTCAACTTTAATTATAAAATTTTAAATTTTAAAATGGTTTTTTTTCCATATAAGTACATCTCGATGTCGAGATGATTGATGAGATGATTTGCAACATCAAAATAGCCTTTTCCAATTGATTATTGAGTGCACCTTTATTGTGTCAATGTTATATAAACATTTTCTTTTTTTTTTTTTTTTTTTTTTGATACCTGTGGTCATTAGGGCCGACTTAATTACGGATGCAGACCACCTAGGGTGAATGGCTTTGAGGAGGGCCGCAACTCCGGCAACGTGAGGGCAGGACATGGACGTCCCAGATAACACATTGTACTTCACTCGCCTCTTGTCAGCCGCTAATTTTGTGGGTGATGATGCCTTGCTCCATGCAGCCAAAATATTTAGACCAGGTGCTGTTATGTCCGGCTGTAAAAGTGACGGACTTGCATTTTAGGAAAAAATAAATAAATAAAATAAAATCATAATACTCCTACTTTAGTGTTTTGAAATCTGACAAACTTGATTCTCTTGTTGTTGAAATCTGACAAACTTGATTCTCTGGTTGTTGACTACTTTATGATAATGTTTGTGATAAATTATGAATCTACTTTCTTCTTCTTCTTCTTCTTTTATTTTTATTTTTTATTTTTTTTTATTTTTTATTTTTAACAAAGTTCAAACGTTTAATTGAAAGACTAGAAAGAAATTACATCATCAGAAATAGAAAAGAAAGCAAGAGAAACACCGTCATTGGCTAACATCACTAGCCTCGCAATAGACATGGGAGAAAGAAACATATAAGGATGCAGAAGCGTCCATAATATGTAACCATAAATCTACGTTCCAATGTTAAGTTTTTATGGAAAAGATGAAAATCAGGTAAAGGCTTTTCGAAAAAAAATAAACCTCGCTTCAAAAGTCATCCAAAATTATACATTAGGGTTGTAAAACAAAAATAAGATTTTAAACACTAAATATAATGTATGTTGTAACACATTATCTAAATCATCTATTTTCAATTGTTCACAAATTCATGAGATTTATACAATTTTTAAAACTACAAATTTAACAATATGCGGTGGAAATATATTTTAGAACCATCTTAGGTATTTCTCATGCTTGACGTGTTTTTTCTCTAAAAGATTTCGAGGCGAGGCTTTACTTTTTCTCTACAAAGCCTAGGCCTTACAGAAACTGCATCTCTAGTTTATTAGCAAAATTTAAGATACAGAGTTTACAAAAAGTCAAGGATTTAAAAGCCTAGGACAAAAGTTTTTCTTCTTTTTTTTCTTTTCATTCATTCAAATTCAATATTTTATAATGAGGTCTTCCTAATTATTTTAGGAGGTAAAGATCTAAAGAGTTGGCTATTTGCCACTAATAAATGGCTATCTACAAAGAGACTATTTATTTTTTGTATATGGGGTCACAATCATTCCCACCCATATTTTGTCAAATTGGATGTGGCTTGAAGTGAAGCACAAAGTCCGAAAACTTTTTTTATAAATAACTTTGTGTCTATTCAATGACATTTTTACGATCATCTTTTATAAAAATTAAAGGACAAGTTTATTGTGGCATTTATGTACAAAAGATAAATAGTCCCTTTCTAAACAATACCTTTACATGCACAAAAAAAGAAAAATAAAAAAAGGAGGGTATGCTTTTAATATTTCTTCTCAAAAGAGGTTAGCTGTTATTACCTTGAGAATGTTGGGGTCGAGAACGTTAGGTCCGGTAGATGAGAACGCTGCCATAACGGGAGCCGGCTTGTAACCATTCACCGTCGTAGCAGGAATAATTTTAGCCGTCGGATTCTTGGAAGAATTCAAATAATGGAGGATGGAGGTTGCATCAGTTGAAATAAGTGCCGTTCCGGGTAAAACATGGGCATCGACCGAAATTTCGGCGCCATTTGTAGGGAGGTTTCCTAGAATAAGGGCAGCGCCACCGGCTCTTTTCACTTCGAAGCCCTTGCCCACCCTAGCGCCGTTACCCCTCAAGCAAAAGACTATTTTGCCCTCTACCTTTTTGGGGTCGAGAGAGTTTGGAAGGCATTGCCTATAAAATCAAAGGGGGTTAACCAAAAGTCCTTCAAATTTCAAATCATGGTAATGATTTTGATGTTAATGTTCAAAAAAACAAAATCATGGTAGTGATTTTCGAATATTTTTTTAACTTATTGATTGTTTAATAGGGAAGAAAGCAAGGTATCGTAAGGGCAGACAAGGAGCCAAACTTGGGTCCCTAGAGGCCCGGCATTGGATGGGATAGGGCTGAAGAGGCTTGGGCTTAGACCTAGTAGCCTAGAAGAAATTTTTAAAAATAGAAAACACAATAGGTAAAAAGGCCCGGACTAGGGAAGCCCGGCCTAGACCTGGTCTTCGGCCCACACATTGTGGCTCGGCCATAATTTTTTAGGGCCCGGATGACTGGTCCATATTATACACTCGAAATCAATGGGGGTATTTTGAAAATTTTCATAAATATATTTTCTAGTTTTAAGATCAAGGTTTTGGGCATCTTTTACCTTTTAAGCAAGGATATAGTTTATGTAAAGCCTAAGCTTTTATGAAAATAAAATAAAACCTCACCGCATATCATAGTGAAGTATTTTGGGTATCGAAAATATCTATGATGGCTCTAAAATCAATTTCTTATACTTGACTATCAAATTTGAAGCTCAAAAAATAGTACAGATATGTAAACACTTATTTTTAAGGTGAAATAAACAGTGTAGATAATGTGTTACAATATAAACTAGTTTTAAGGTTTAAAATCCTAACTTTCCATACAACCATAGTAGTTTTTTTTGGTAGGGCTGCAGCCCTATAAAAACATTTTCCTGTAAATAAAAATTGAATGAAAATGTGGCTTATGTGAAATTTCACCACCAAAAAAATCGGCTAATTTTCTACTCATCAGAAGGTGGTCGGCGTTACCATGACCACATTTCCCCATGGAGCACACAAAATAAACTGAATTATGGCAAAAGAATTCATAGTTTTGACTCCCTAGCATCCAAAAGGGACCAAACAAAACGATACTAAAAGCGATAATGAAGAAGAAAAAATAACAAAACGATACTAAAAACGATAATGAAGAAGAAAAAATAGAAAAGAGAATCAATGAGAACATGTGGGAAGCATTACCCTGCAGAGATGTTCTTTGGGGTGCCCGGAACAACAGCATTAGCTGCAAAGACAATGGGGTAGAACCTTTTTTTCAACTTGAATGAAGTTATGGTTTGGCCCTGAAATCAAATAACGTCAACAACATAATAATAAGTAGTTTTCATAAAGTTTTATATTGGTTGTCTACCTAACATTATCTAACATTTTTACCCAAGTATGAGACGGGTTAAGAGAAACTTTAAAGTCAACAACATAACATTTATATATATTAGGTTTCATTTTTGTCTTTCCCCAAGTCTTTGTTCAATATTTGATAAATGAATTGACCTTCGAGTGGTTGAAGGTGAGTTATTATTTAAGAATAATTCAAAATAAATTCTTTTAAGTTTGTTGACACACTTCTATCTATTTGCTTTCACATTTAATGGCTAAAAATGATTATGACATCTTTATACCAAAAATAAATGCCCTCATAATATACAATCCCAATTTCCAAATTTCCAATCCCAACTTAATGCCTCCAAAAACTAAAAAGACCCCATTTAACTTATGGGGAAAGTATACAACTTGTGTGTATGTATTCCACAGGGCATCTACCATTTATTCTCATTGATGAACGGTAGAGATCAACAGCACCATTGGGAATAGTTCCATCAAAAGCTCTTCTTAATCTCAGCCATGTATCCTTGAGAATATACGTTGGGTGCCATTGTGGTGTACTTTATGCCATATGTACAATATACCATACACCACTAGTATAGAAATACATTCTTATGGTGTGCTGGATACCATCACCCACCGGTATGTCTAACTGATGCTTGATGAATACATTTAGCAGCACAATAGCATGCTACATGCACCAGGCTTTTCAAAAATGCGTACCTTGACGACGACACCATTGCCAAGAACCACGGGAGATGGGAACAATCGATCGATACTACTTGCTGCTACAGTCAAGATCCAAGGTGCAAGGTTTGATGCGGTGGCTGGGGTCGGTCCCGAGTTCCCGGCACTGCAAGCGACTAACACATTCTTCTTCATCGCATGCAGAGCTCCGAGGGCAATTCCATCATTTGAGTACGTAGGTTGCTTCCCTGTGGTCCCAATTGAAATGCTCAGTATGTCGACCCCATCCGCCAAAGCATCGTCAATTGCAGCAAGCATATCTGCCTCAAAGCATGTGTTCTCGAGCGCAGGATCACCACCTGGTAGAGGCCAACAAACTTTGTACATTGCAACTCTAGCACGAGGGGCACCTCCACTAGCAGTCCCAAATGCAAAGCCACCCAGAGCAGAGACACCGTGCACAGATTGGCCGACTGCGGTGGAGGAGGTGTGTGTACCATGACCGTCATGATCACGAGGGGATCGGAACTCGGCGGTCGTGTTGAGGCGGCCATATTGGGCCTCATAGGCCTTTAAGTAGTATCTAGCCCCTATTAGCTTCCTGTAATGCAGTAAAATGTGAAGTTAGTGATTGAGATCCTCTTGAGACCACCAACACTATTACTTGGTGAACAACTGCCTTTAAAAGTAATAAATACGAATTATTTATTATATTAAACATGTTACCATATGATGAAACATTAATAGAAATTTTTAATGCAAGGTTGTAATTTTATACTATAAAAATAAGGTGTACCTAAAAATCCAATAGAAAACAATGTTTTGAAGTTGAAAACCTTCCAATTGTTCATCTCAACCTCCAGATGTCTGAATATAAAGAAAAAATGAATTTTCAAATCTTAAAAATAGTGTATCTTGTAACAAGTCTCTAGACCATTTTTTTTCATGATTTTCAAGTATTTATAGCTCTGCATAATCTGCACTATTTTCTAAATTTAAATTTCATAAGTAGTGTTGAACACAGATTTTCAAGTCTTGTAAGTTTTTTATGTAGGGAGAGAAAATCAGAAAATTGACAATAAAAAGAATGAAGGTTGAGAGAAAAATCCTGTCCCTCAAATGTCTGCAAGGGAATCCACCCCCAAAAGAATCTCTTTCAAGAGACCAATTTTTATTCAATTCATAGACTGATTTACAATGAAAGGAGATGTCCCTTTAAATAGACTAAATTAAGATAACTAATAAAAAAAACTTCTCCCTATACCTATCCGTATTTTCTCTCTCTCATATTCATGTGTCAAAATTGGGTTTTTAGATAGCCACCTTTTCCCTCTCATGTTTTACCCAAAAACAAAAACTCTCAAGTTGGTTATTATTGATAAAGATAAACTCTCTTCTAAATTTACCCTTATCCTAATTATATCTCTCAAACTAACCTAATTTATACAAGATAAACATAATATAAACTCTAAAGTCATGCCCTGTTATTTATCCATGCGCACGCCCTAAACGAAAGGATAATTATAATAATCTTAATAAATAACCCTAATAATTTCTCCTTATTACGCCATTGTCATTTCTTTCCTTCTTGGGTTCTGCGACCCTTCTTTGGCCCAGTTACAAAGGGGCATGGCTGCATCATTTCCCCCAGTTGAAAGGAACTCGACTCCAACAAGTTGACTTCAGTATATATGTGATATAAGTTTGGATCCACTCTTTTAAACTCTGGCTCAGAAATCCATGTGCTATCAGAGTATTGCATGTCCTTCCATTGGGCTAAAAATTGGCGATAGGAACCCTTTCAACTGTGAAAGCTTTCAGTCTTCAAAACTTGCTCAATTTCGTCCTCTTTCTTCCTTGGTAATTTCTTCATCATATCAACTACATCTTCTACGACTTCTAGATGGTCTCCATGAAATTCAAATAAGACAGCAATATTAAATATCAGGGAGATATCCAATGCCTTTGGTAATTTTATCTTTATATGCATTGTCCCCATATTGCTTCAAGATGCGGCAAGGACCCACTTTTTTGGACTTGAGTTTATTACAGGTTCCCAATGGAAACTTTTCCTTTCACAAATACATCATTACTAAGTCACCCTCCTTGAAAATCTTCTCTCTTTTATGCTCATTTGAGGCTTTTTGATACTTTGCAATGCCCTCCTCAATTTTCTTCTTGATTTGGGCTTGCAAATCTCGAATATGCTTAGCAAAAGCATTGGTATCATCACTTATCTTTCCTGACATGAGCAATGGCACTAGGTCCAACACATGATTAAACGTCCGCCCATTAACAATCTCAATGGTGATTTTCCTGTAGACCGATTTATTGAATTGTTGTAAGCAAACTCAACCTGAGGCAAAGCGAGGTCCCACTGAGATATGTTATCACCAACAATACTCCTCAAGAGGTTAGCAAGACTCTTATTCACTACTTCGGCCTGCCCATTTGTTTGATGATGATAGGCACTAGAAAATTGAAGTTTGGTTCCCATGTGCTTCCATAAAGTGAGCCAAAAATGACTTAAAAATTTTATATCCCGATCAGATGTAATAGACTTAGGAACACCATGTAGCCTTATAATATCTTTGAAAAAGAGATTCACGATATGTGTAGCATCCATAGTTCTTCTACAAGGAATAAAATATTTGAAAAATCGATCAACAACAACAAAAATAGAGTCTATACCTCGTGTGGCACGTGGAAGTCCAAGTACAAAGTCCATAGAAATATCAACCCATGGGGCATCTAGAACAAGAAGAGGAGTATAAAGACATGTATTTTGTGTGTGACCTTTAGATACTTGGTAAGGTCGACAACGGGTCACAAATTGATCAACATCTCGTCACATACGTGGCCAAAAATATTTTTCTCCAACCATAGTCATAGTTTTGTCCTTCGCAAAGTGTTCACGCAAGCCCCCACCATGAAGCTTCATGATTATCTTCTCCATTAAGGAACAATCAGGTATACATACCCACACACCTTTAAATAAACAATCGTCATGCATGAGATACTTACCCATAGAGTCTCGCCCATCAACACACCTTTCAAGGACTTTGCTAAAAATTGGATCAACTTTATATTGATCTTTTATCACTTCAAACCCCAACACTTCCATAGACAAAGTTCTAAGCAACCCTACCCTTCTACTTAAAGCATCAACTGTCTTATTTTTTGTTCCAGCCTTATGCTTTAATAGGAAGGTGTATTCTTGAAGGAAGGTCATCCACTTAGCATGTCGCGCATTCAACTTTTTTTGGGAACTCAAACACCTGAGTGCTTCATGATTTAAGTATTAGGCTTGCACCACTGCATATGAATCAGGTAGTGCCTCCAGTAGTGTAAGGCTTGCACCACTGCATAAAACTCGAGGTAATAAATCGAATACTTATTACATGCATCATTCAATTTCTCACTAAAGAAGGCCAATGGTCGTCCCTCTTGACTTAGAACTGCCCTTATGCCAACATTTGATGCATCAGTTTCAACCTCAAACACCTTAGAAAAATCTGGTAAGGCAAGTACTGATGCTTGCATCATCTTTTGTTTAATTAGAGTGAAGCTCTTTTCAGCAGCGGGACTCCATGAAAACTTTCCAGCCCTCATACAATCAGTCACTAATGCTATAAGAGTGCTGAAACTTCTGATAAATCGATGATAAAAGGTCGCTAGGCCATGAAAAGAACACACCTCAATGAGTGACTTTAACACCAGCCACTTAGCTATGGCTTTCACTTTTTCTGGATCCACCTTAATTCCCTAAGATGAAACAATATACCCCAGAAAGACGAAATTGTTTGTCATAAATGAGCATTTTTTCAAATTCACAATAAGTGATTCCTTCCTTAGCACATCAAAAACTTGTTCCAAGTGGTTAAGATGATCATGTGGGTTAGCGCTAAAAACCAAGATATCATCAAAATAAACCACAACATATTTGCCAATAAAAGAACGAAGTACCTCAATCATTAGGCTCATGAATATGATTGGTGCATTAGAAAGGCCAAATGACATCACAAGCCATTCCATCTCGAGTTTTGAATGCAGTTTTCCATTCATCTCCAGGACGAATCTGAATTTGATAGTACCCACTCCTTAAATCAATATTTGAGAAAACCTTGAATCCATTAAGCATATCTAACATATCATCGAGCCTAGGTATAAAAAATCGGTACTTGATTGTGATTTTGTTGATTACCCGACTGTCCAAACACATCCTCCATGACCCATCTTTTTTTGGAGTCAGTAATGCAGGGACCGCACATGGTGACATGCTTTCTCGAAGCAACCCCTTCTTAAGCAAAGCAACAGCTTGTCTGTGCAACTCCTCATGTTCCATGGGGCTCATTCGATAATGAGCCAAATTTGGTAGGCTAGATTTGGGCACCAAGTCAATGTGATGCTGAATATTTCTCATTGGAGGAATACCATCAGGTAATTCTTCAAGCATCAAATCTTTGTACATATCAAGTAGAGGTTCAAGAGACCTAAGAATTGTAATCGGTGCAGAATTTTCTTTTGCAACCAATTCATAAATCACATCCATATCCTTCCTGTCCCCTTTTAATTTTTGAGCATTAAGCAACTTTGAACCCTCCTCTTTAGTGGATTTGGGTGTAGGAAGTTGCTTCATAGGGCGGAGTATTATATTAATATCATCCTTAACAAAACAATAAGTGTTTAGCCTAGTTTTATACACCATATCATGATTATAAAGCCATGGTCTACCAAGTAATATGTGTCATGCATCCATAGGTGCTACATCACACCACACTTTATCTTTATAATTAGCACCAATGGAAAAAGATATTAAACAACGAGTAAGAACTGGTACCTCACCTCCTTTCTTGAACCATTGGATGTGATATGGACGTGGGTGCTTGTTCTTTTAATTGAAGTTTAGCCACCATCTCTTTAGACACAATATTTTCATTGCTCCTACCATCAATTAGTAATATGCATAACTTGCCTCTTGATGTGCAAATTGTTCGAAAAATATTATGTCGCAGCCACTTCTCATCCTCGTTAGGTATTAGGGTTGATAACATAATTCGCTGGACAACTAAGACTTCACCCTCTTCATCTCCATACAAATCATCAACTTCATCTTTGAAAGGCTCAATCCCTTCATGAGACTGGCTCGTCCCAATATCACCTTGACCTTCATAAGTGTATCATTCATCAACTTCTTCTTCATAATTTTCTTCAGCCAATCTAACTTTGACAAGGGGTTGACGTGAGGGGCAATTGAATGCCATATGTCCAAGCTGTTGGCACTTGAAACACTATTTGTGTATTATCATGAAGTGTTTTAGGTGCTCCCAACCCTCCCCCAACACCACATCTCCCCATATTAGGGTGTGGCCTAATTGGGAAATTTTGAGAGGTTTGGTTTCCATGCCCTATAGGTGGTCTCCTAAAGGTTAAAGCTTACTGCCCCTGTATTGAAGTAAAACCTCTAGTCATTAAGTTATTTCTCCCAAGACCCAGATTGACTATTTCCTCTGCTTTGAGGGCCAAAGTATAGGCATCAGACATCTTATAGACATCTTTGAAGGCCATTTCATTATGAATGCCTTGATTTAGCCCATTCAAGTAACGACTTATTTTTTTATCTCCATACTCTTGGAAATTTACCGTAGATGTCAAAATATAGAACCCTTCAATATAGTCACTTGCCGACTTTTCACCTTGCTTGAGGTTTTGACACCTTTGGTACAAAGTTCGGGCATAATTTATTGGTAAAAATTTTCAGCGCATCTTCATCTTCATCTTTTCCCACGAATCAACCTTTTCCTTGCCTTGTCGAAGACGATTCTGTTGCAAATGATCCCACCAAACCAATGCATGGCCAAAAAATTTGGTGGCTACTAATTTTACTTTTTTGTGATTTACAATATCTTTGTACTCAAACACTTTCTCTACTTTACTTAGCCAATCAAGAAAATTATCTACATGCAATCAACCATGGAACTCTCGAATATCAATTTTTATTCCAGGTTCTCTTTCTCTTTTCAACCATCGAAGAATTCGTTCATTGAATTCATTATTAGCAGGGGCCACCCAAGGTTGGTTAAGAATAAGATGCAAACCTCTTTCATCTATGTTGCCTTAAGTTCCAACGCCAGTCTCCAGATTCCTTCCATCCGGAAGCTAAGCGAACCTTTATGCAAGCTCATTAACTTTCACAGTTACAGGCACGGATTGGTCTACTCTCTCTGCTAGGGCTTGAACTAATCTAATCAATATCTTTAATCCATCGAGGGGTGTCTCTTGTGAAGCCATCGAAACCCACTCTAATACCAATTAATGTAGGGAGAGAATAAAACAAGAAAATTGACAATAAAAAAAATGAAGGTTGAGAGAAAAATACCCTATCTCAAAAGTCTGCAAGGGAATCCACCCCCAAAACAATTTCTTTCAAGAGACCAATTTTTATTCAATTCATAGACTGATTTACAATGAAAGGCGATGTCCTTTTAAATAGACTAAAATAAGATAACTAATAAAAAAAACTTCTCGCGACACCTATCTCTATTTTCGGCTTATAGATAGCCGTATTTTCCCTCTCATGTTTTACCCAAAAAAAACCTCCCAAGTTGGTTATTGTTGATAAAGATAAACTCTCTTCTAAATTTACCCTTATCCTAATTATATCTCTCAAACTAACCCAATGGATACAAGATAAACACAATATAAAGTCTAAAGTCTTGCCCTGCTAATTATCCCTGTGCACTCCCTAAACAAAAGGATAATCCTAATAAATAACTCTAATAATTTTCCCTTATTACGTCATTGCCCTTTCTTTCCCTCTTGGGTTCTGCAACCCTTCTTTCGCCCAATTACGAAGGGGCATGGCTGTATAAGTTTTTGAACCCAAAACTACATCTACCAGCAAAATTTAGAGGTGCATCTCTCTTACATTATATAAGGTGGGTACCTTATACGAACCTCACCCAATATAAATTGTATAGATGTTTCTTGTTGTATTGATTGGTTTTTAATCGAAGTACTAAGCACTTCTACCTAGGGTAGAAATTGGTTGGTGAGTCGATCCAAACCTGGTCTGGGTTCAGGTTCATGTTTTGTACATAGGGGCCGAACTCAAGAAGACTTGGACCCGACCCTGGTGGGGTTCGACCCCTGGTCAGGTCAGGCCCAACCTGGCATAAATTATATGAACATATAATATATAAAAATTAATTAATTTTTAAACCCACATATTGGTCGGGTTGAGGTCTAAATGACCGGGTCAGGGTCGGGTCCCGATCAAATCATTTTGACTGACCCGATTTGACCCGTTGCCACCCCTACTTCCAACACGTACTGGCCACTAAACTTTGTGTTGATGATAGGTAATATAGGTAGGGCAAGCTTTCTATACTTTGAGAATGGGGTTGGGCTCATGGTGGCAGTACCACATGTACCCCAACTAAGGTCTAGGCTTTCATTCTCACCTAACGCCTTCAAAAAACCACTAACAATTTAAAAAACGGGTAGGGGCTTGTCGTCCCCACTGAATTACCCAAGCAAAAAGCTTTCTATATGTCCCTAATATATAATACTTATATACTTCCCCTTATCTAGCCGTCAGATGTGAATGAGTGATTAAGATGGATCCAATTACAATGTCACACCCCTATACTATTTCATTTAAATAAAATTTTCGCCTTATCTAGCCGTCAGATGTGAATGAGCGACTGAGATGGATCCAATTACAATGTCACGCCTCTATACTATTTCATTTAAATAAAATTTTCCCTTTATCTAGTCGTCAGATGTGAATAAGCTTACAATGTCACGCCCCTATACTATGTCATTTAAAAAAATTACAAAACATTTTGACACCAAATTTTGGGCATCCGCTCCTTTCTTAAACTCACAGCCACAAAAATATAAAACCAATATTCTTGATAAAATAAAACTACCTAAATAATCTTGAAAATTTTAGGGGTATTTTAGTTATTTTATCTTGTTGAAAATATTTTTTATATATTTGTTTTAGTTGCACTCCCATTGAGATGATGGCATGTACCAATATTTATATTCATATAATTTGTAAATTAAATAATAAAGATAGAATACTCTGAGACGTCGAATCTAGATCAAATGGTCCATAGCTTATTTGATATAAATTGGACGGCTCTATAGCAGGTGAAATATAGAAGCCTTTCCCATCTAGGTATTGGATTCTCAAGCCCAATATTATAGTTAAAGACAAGTATGGTTGGTGGATATAGAGCATGGCACCCAATAGTAGTACCCAGTTCAGTATACGGACACATTTAGCAAAGGGAACAATGTGATGCATTTCAAAGATTACCCTGCCTATATACTTGGGTAATCAGACCTTTCATTTACATATTTTTGAGTAATAACTTAGACTTAATGTTGCGTGTTGCCATTTTTAAACCTTACCTACACAATCTCAAATCCTATCTTAAACCTTTTTTTATTAAGAGTGTATGTACTATGCTCTTATGGGAGCAATACTATCCATATACTCCATCAGAAGAAAACCTATTTGGGAGCCTTTTTTTTTTTTAAATCTAAAATTTTGCAAACTACCTAAAATCAATACATGATTATTTTCAAAAAGAGAAATTTTGAATTTAAGTTTTCTAACACTCAGATCTCACCCTCAAAAAATTGGACAATCTCGATGCAATTTGGAATTTTCCTTTTTTATGTTACTCTAAAGGTTAACAATTTTACATCCCCAAAATTTGGTATCCTAAAATTACTCTAAAATTAGATTTTACCCGAGAGACTAGATGGATAGCATCCATTTACTTGGATACCAAAAGGTATATCACATTTCTCCCTAAACACCAGCTTACAAATGGAAATTCCCCACATTTCTTTCTAATAGGGCCTAGGATCAGTCTAATATTTTATAAACATGTAGCAGATTTTTCACAAATGACCAATATAGGATGGTTGACTTTTCAAGTATTCAAGAATGGATGGGGACATTTCCGGTAGTACTAAATCTCGAACTCCATTCACACCAAAAACATAGGGGCCAGATCCCCACTTACTTACCTTTTACTTACCAAAACAATAATTGCATGGCCATTTATTTCATCATTTGTCATGTTTATCTAGCCAACATATTTTGGTAGGATATACTTGAGAAATTAAAAAAGAAGCTTTTTATTTTATCTCTATGTATGTGGTTTTTGCCTTTTGGAAAAGGTGAATCGTGGATTCTGTTCCACTACGTGGAATAGTTTATCCGTATCTGAAAAGTGCATTCTCCTTTAATCGGTAAAAAGTTATTACTTGTAGGAATCATTACATTGCTATTTTTTAAAATTGTTTTATCTTTTTAAGACCCTACCATTTTTGTTTTTTTGATTAATTTTAAGGTCCTGTCTTTAAGGGGTATTATTTAATCGCACCTTAAATGTATTCTCCAACCTCCAGTATCTAGAGATCAAGCTCACGTAGTCTTTGAATAACACAAAGACGTGTTTTAAAACCCGATAGTCGGGATCTAGAATAGCCACCTTTCAAAACTGGGAGTTGGTTCGGACCGACCAGGTTGTCAAAAGTAAGAATATGTGAAAACTAAGAATCGGCCTGGATTTTATGGATTCGCCCAATTTGTCAAGGGAACTGAGCGGGTCTATTTAGGAACCAGATGACCCATACCAATCGGATCATCAAGTCTACACATTGTATTTTTTTATTTTTTTATTATTTTTTTTTTATGAACTAATTCTCACACTTGAGAATCAATCAAATTCGACGACCTAGACCATATTTTTTAGAGACCTGATTCTCTAACCAATCCAGGTTTTTCCAACACTAGTAAAAAGGAAAATCCACCATCCAATGTTATCCAGACCAGACTGGTCAATCTAACCATCTAGATTGCTAATCTCTGCCTTGAAAGGTCTAGTTCGAAACAAAATTTGAATTTCATTAAAAACTGTTTAAAATTTATGTTTAACCAGCTTTACCCTATCAAATCAATTCGTTTCAACTAATTGAGCCATCAACATCGAAACAACCTTTTTTAATGGATTTTTTATGCGCACTTTAAGTCTATATTTTAAACCTTATATAAACTTTTCTTTAATTTTTCCATAAAAAAACATATTTTTTTTAAAAAAAATGTGAGGTTTGTACAAGGTTGTCTCCTTATACTGTAAAAGTAATACGCATATCTAAAATTTGCTTAGAGGTATTTTTCTGTGTCGAAAACTTTATGATGGATTGAAAATTTATTTTCATCCTTAGTTATAAAATTTAAAGTTTCAGAAATGGTCCAAATTGAACAAATCAATAAATACTTGAAAACCTTTAAAATAGATGGTCCAGATAACTTCTTACAAGATGCACTAGTTTTTTGGACTTACACTTTTTTTTTCTTCATATTCATTTATTTCAGCATCGAGATGATCAATTGGAGGGTTCTCCAATGCTAAAACACTCTTCTATATGATTTTTGAGGTGCAGCTTACTTCAATAGCATAAAATTGCAATCTTATATAAACCATTTCCTTTAACAAAAACTGAAAACTGAAAACCGAAAATTTAAAAGCAAAGGCTGGAAATAAAAAATATATATACAGAATGGAAAATATAGAGAAAGACATAATTGAGTCGTTGTCATACAATAAAGTCATATGTTTATCGTTTTCTTGGAAAGGGTCAAACCATTTGGATGGTGGTGCTGGATTCACAAGTGAATTCGACAAAATATTTTGTGGAAATTCGCAAAGAAACTTGAAATTGAGTGAAAACATGAACGTGACTCTTGTTGACGAGAACAGAAGCAGATTAAAAAACTTAATGAGTTCAATCATGCCTAAAAAAAAACATAAGAAATTGAAAATAAATCAAACCTCATCTTGAAATTGCCGAAGAAGAGAGTGGACATTTTCTATTTATCCAAAAAGTGGGAATTTGCCAACTTTATCAATGGAAATATTTTAGGAAAAATAATAAAATATCTCTTCAATTTGTACTTTCTAGGCATCTTCTTCCAAAAAAAAAATAAAAATATAAAAATAATAACACCTTTAATACTACGACACTATTTTTTTCTTTACAACCACCCTGCCAAGTAAATTCTTTTCAAACAATAATACCCCCATTATAACCCATGATTCCAAAATGATGAAGCCCAACATGAGTCAATGTGGTACAACTTGAATATAGGCACAACTTGACCAGGGCACAAAGAATGTGCAAGCCTGGTTTACAAAGAGAGTGGAGAACACAATTTAGAAAGACGGTATTTTGGTCTAAAAAAATATACTTTTTGTATTTATTGTTTTGCTTTAAAAAAAGCTGTGCAATGGGATTGGGAAAAATAGAATCTAGGGCATGTATAGCATGGGAGCACGTTGTACACCCACTCCCTCGAGTAAAGGCATACTTACGATAAATTTTTTAGTTGGAAATTTTTTTATCTATTTTTGGATTACTAGGTATGTGTCTCAAAAAATACTAATTTGGATTATGAGTGCCTAAATATGAGAGTAAAAAAATTACACAATTTTCATTCAATATTAGGTTTTGTTTTTCCAGGCACGTATATAGTGTGTATTATAATGTGCTTGAATGTCCCATTTGCTCCAGCCGGTGCACAGCAGCTTTCGGCTTTACACGATTTTTATATTTTCATTATTTTTAAACTACTTCCTGATTATGTTTTTTTCTTTTTTGTTTTTGTTGGGTGGGTAGGGAAGTACACTTCTGAGTCCTGACATTCACGGGGTAACTTGGCTTCTTTCTGGTCATGAAAAAAAATTTATTGGGGAGGACGACAATGCTCGTATCTTTTGGTTCTGACGGTTTTACCCCCAAAGTTTTTCAAACATTACTTGGTGTTGCTAATAACTAGCCAAAAAAATACTTGGTGGTGCTAATTGTCAAAGGATTGTGTACTTTGAGACTATTTATCTTTATCACATGGATGTCATAGTTATTCTTAGCCATGAAATATCAAATTGGACCGTTTAGGGTGCTTCACGAAATTTGAAAAAAAAAAAAAAAAAATGGATCTTTGAGCCTAATCAACAACACACTCAAAACCCACCCAATTTGAAATCCGACAAAAACAAAAAAAATTGTACCTCCTTGTACTAAAAGGAAATAGTCTCTTTGTATTCTTTGAAATCATAATAGCCTATGTTAATAACCACCTCTCATAGGGGACCACCGGTGTGCTTGTGATACTTTCTTTTGAGATAAATGGTGTGATTATTTCTTTAAGAAATCTAACAACATACACCCAGTCCATCAATTGTTTAGTATTTTATGTTTTTTTCAACTATTCCAACTCAAGATATTAAATCAAAATAAATAAATAAATTATTTTATTTTGATATCATTTTGCATTTAAATCAAAATAAATGAATAAAACATTAAAGAGTTCATCTATGTGGATTTTAATAAATATCCCTTTTGTTCTTTAAACTTAATTCCACGAACTTGGTTCATTTTTTTCCAAGAAAAAAAAAGATATAGTGCCCAATCTCATGTCTCAACTTATAAAGGGTCATTTGGTTTAAGAAACAAAATTTTGCATCCATCTAGGCCTATGAGGTAAGTTTGTCTTTTCATATTTGGGGTTTTAGTAGTTGGGAGTTGCTTATGTCTGATGCTTTTGTGAAATTAAAGGTTATCTTTGTCTTTTTTATCCTTGGCATTTTATGGTATCTTGCTTAGAATCTACTACAAGGTTCATTTCTAAGTTTTGGCATTTGACTACAATCATATAAACCACAAAGTATACTTTAATTATTTCGATAAATTATTACCACTTGTTCCCATCTTTCATCAAATCTTGAAACATTTGTTATTTCTTAGTAAGACTAGTGGCTTATGTTTTCTTAGTTAGATAAGACCTGGATGAATGGTAAAACAAGGCTTAAATATTTTCAAATCAAATAAGAAAAGAACTCACTTATTGCAATGGGAAGAGTTAAAAGCTTGGCCCTCTTGACATATTCCTTTCCATCTCTTAGGAATGGGGCCCATTCCTTGGTTGCTGAAGCTTTCTGACTCTGGCCATATACCTGAATCATACAAAATATGTCAATTCTAATAATACTATTTTATAGTTCATCATCAACTAAACTCTTTTTTCAACTAATTAGGATCGGTAACAAGAACTTTTGATTCGTCATTCTACTCTATTATGTATGTTGAAAAAAAAGTGAAATTCTAATGATGTGCGGAAAAATGGATAAACAAAAGAAAAGAAAAAATGCTTTACCAGAGTCTAGAAGCCCAACAATTACATTTTTTCCCTGTTTTGCTTTGTTCAATATGCCCTTTGTGGTCCCATAAAGTTCATTCTCCATCCCCAAAAAGTCCCAAGACCTAGTTGTGTGCATGGTCCTTGCCTGGCTTGGAAATGCTGATACCACTTCTTCAACCTCTATTTCCATACGAAAAGAAAAAGAGTAAGAAAATTATTAACAGAGAGAACACAAGAAAATATACAACAATGGTACACCATCCCTTTTCAAGAAAATCAAATGCAACAAGAGCAAATGTTGTGAGAGTTCAAGGATTTAGGCTGCTGGAATGCAAACCATCCATGAAACTCATTAGGTGATTTAGTTAAAAGATTGGAGTATTTGATAATTTTTGTTCTCTTTGTTGAAGAATATGCATAAAAGCATAGTATTTATCATGGTATATACCAGATAATCTTGCTGCTTCAACAGGAGTGAGCCAAGCCGCGAAGCCATTGATGCTGTTCTTGTAACTATACAGAATAGAGTCCCTTGCTTCCTCAACTCTACATCAAATTTTTTAAAGGTGATGTTAATATAGAGAAATTATAGAAAATAAACCAGGGAAAAACTTTTACGAATCAAAATAAAAGTTTAACAGAAGCAGTAAACATCCACATACCCATCTTTTACCGAAAGTAGAAGCGAATGGTGATCTTCTCTTATCGCTTCCTCAGTTTTTAACCCACTGTGTTCTCCACAATATACTATATATACCTATTATTCAAAATTAAAGCAAGAAAAATTAATGGAATTCCAAGAAAATTCCATAAACGCTTCTAATTCTTCAGAAAAGCGGTGAAATAAACAGAAGGAGAATTCCTGTAGAAAGGAAAGGAAGAACCAAGATTTTTCCATTTTTGTTGGCTAATATGAATTAAAAATTATAAAACCCAAAGATTTTCAGCCATTACTATCTTCTATATGACCAAAAAAAAAAAAACAATTCAACAAGGAAATTGGTTTTCCCTATTTTCATTATTGGTTACCCAGTAAACAAGAGTCTTGAATGGATATAATGGATAGCAAAAGTGTTTCTACGGTATTAGATGTAGAAAAAGTACTAATAAAATAAAAATAAAGGGAAAAACAAAAAGTTCAAAGTGCAAATAGAATAATAAATAGAGGAAAAGTTAATCTATTAAACCTGGCGGTTAAATGAGGTAGCAGCAGCTGCAGAGAATACATAGAAAAGAAAGAAAAAATGGCAAAAAAGCGGGTCTCTGTTTTCCATATCGAGGGAATGAAGGGATGCAAGCAAATCTAAGAGAAGGCGTATATTTATAAGGACTTAAATATATGGCTCCACATAGCAATATCCACGTGGCAAGATTCCATTGGTAACTGGGAATTTCTAAAAATATTAGGTCACAAAATTTCCTATTTATTAATAACTGGGTTTTTATAGTTTTAGTTAGGGAGTAAAAAAAACAGTTACTATTTGTGCTCCATGAAGTGGCTTTGTGGTGCTTTGTATAGAGTCTAGAGACCCAAGCATTTAGATACCTTCTAATATTAGGGATTCTGGGTCATGTGAATCCATTGACTTTAGGCTAAATATTGAACATATCCTCTATGTTATATTCACTTCCTCGTTATGACCACATTGCCATCATACATCAAAGGATCACCAAGATATTCTATGGCCAAAAGTCAAATTTGTAGTCTTGAATTTCAAGGAATGTTGTGCATTTATTAAGACTTTCATATGGCTTAAAAAAACGGATCGGTGATCTGAATCACCCATCAGGACAACTGGTTTGGTTTGGTGGATTGGCAATCTAGCCGAGTGAACCGGCCAATAAAAAATTTAAGGTACAAAAAAGTGAAATATTTAAAAAATAAAAGGGGGGGTTGGTTCCTAGAGGGAACTGGGTGGTTCCCGATATTTTGTTAGTACCAGGCTAGCCTCTTTGTGACCTGATCTGAATGGGCCAGTTCTGTTCTGTTCGAGAACTGCTATTTTTTAAAACCATGGCTTTTCAAGAATATTGTAGAAAATCCTTCGCCAGAAACGAATATTGTAGAAAATCCAAAATACTAGACATCAATAGTGTATCGATTATGGTGCATCACAATGACATCCACCGAACATTTTCTAAAATGGACAGTAGAGATGAACCATAATGAGGTCTGTCTTAATCAGGATAGGCTCCCCAAACTGTCCAATAAGGTAAGGGATTGTTGGGTGTCCTACTGATGTACCATATTCTCAGCCCCTATTAAAAGTAACGTTGTTTTGCAATTATATTTTAACATTCAATTATTGTGCTTGTTTAGTGATTTTTAGTTTAACACGAAAAACCAAACTCCGCTTTTGAAATTACTCCTTATATATCCATAATTCACACAGAAAAGAAGGGTCAAGGATTTACCCGGTGTGAGAGATCACAATGTTCGAAAAAAAGTAAAGGATCATCAACAATTGCATTTTAGTGTGTTATAGATTCTTATCCAAGACTTGAATCGTTTGATGATGATGATACCATGCGAATTGCTAAAATAAACATAGAGAGCGATTTGAAACTATGAAAAAGGAAAGCAATATTCAACTATGCATAATTTGCGGGTAATTTGGGTCTTATTTTGTAGGAGGAAGAAACCAAGTGTGATGTGGAGTGTTTAAAATTTTTTCGATGGTGGAATCTTCGAGGTCTTTTGAGTTATTACAGTTTGAAAATAACAAACCAACTAATTATCGGATATAGGAAATAATAAAGCGGCTAATTAGCTCTCACACGGTATTTTCAAAGGGTTTACTTTACATCTTATCTCCAAATTTTCCCCAAATTTAAAAAATAAAAATAAAAAAATAAAAAAAAAGAAGAAGTAAGCTAACATATCAATAAGTTAACATGGGTTGTATGCGTTGTTGTTTTTTTATTCTTTTTAATCATGAAAAAGAGAGAGGATGTTATTGTTTCCCGTGTGTGCTGCGGTTTTCCTTAAGGGGGTGGGGGAGTTGAGTTTCAACTTTTTCGATTTTTATTTTTTTTAAATCGGAAAAATTATTGAGTACTTTCCTTGTTTACGCAGTTATCAAAAGCCACCTTAATGTTCCAAGACCGGGTCCAACGTGTGCCGAGAGGCTTGAGAATATATGTATAAAAGTGGGAAAACTCTTCTCACAGTCTATAGGCGAAAATGAATAGTGATTTTGCTTATGTTTATTACCGTCTAAAGTTCATCGTACAGTCACGATTGTCAGGTAGTGTTTCAATTTTCATTTTTTTTTTATAAATCAGAATGATCTGAAATTTAGAGCGTGTGTACATCTTAGTAAGATGCAGTTAATAAAAATATATAAAAAAAAATATTTTATAAAATATAAATCGATCTAAATACCCCCATAAATTTTTAGGGGTATTTTGGTAAATTTATATTTTGTGAATTATTTTTTTAATATTTTTATTAAATTTCACTATTTTTATGAACACACGCTCCAAATTTTAGATCATTCTGATTTCTAGAAAAACAATGAAAATTAAAACACTACCAGACAACTATGACCATGTGATGAACTTTGGACTGTGATGAGCATAAACAAATCATTATTCATTTTCACCTATAGGCGTTGCGTAGTGTTTTTCATAAACGTGTGTCTCTCTTTTGAGTTAAATCGACACCGGTACAACATGTTTGAAGTGTCTAAGTAGTATTTTGGGTTGAAAGGTTAGTATGGCCCTTATACCATGTTAAGCAGTGATTTCCTGCAACGGTTGTATTAAAGTATAGAGTAATGATCGTATGAGATCCTCTCAAACCCATGTATATAGGACTCAAAATGATCACTATTAAATTTAACACAGATCTCTAAAAAAGTCAAGTTTCACACCCATGTGATAACTTTTTTAGAGATCTGTACCAAATTTAATGGTGATCATTTTAGGGATAGGAGGGTCTCATGAGATCATTACTCTAAAATATAATGCAACCACAATTTTAAAAAACCATGTTTGTGGTATTTGTGTGGCCCAAAATTTTAGACACACTCTCTTCATCTCAGTAATCAATCTAAAAAAAAACTAATTTGCACCATATATATGGTCAAAATGAGTCCCCTAAAACAATGAATCTAGAACGTTCATTTGATGAATTTCAAGATCTAGGCCTTTATGGATTCAAAATCATTTTTTTTCTTTTTAATATTGTTAATCTAATAATAATTATTATTAGTTAAAAACTTTGAAAAGAAAAAAATCATTCTAAGGCTTAGATCTAAGCATCTAAACAAAACGAACAACCTATATTAATCGGGCTACAAAAAAATCTTTCTAAGTTGTATTTTCAAAGTTTTCCTTTTTGTGATTGTTCGTTAGAATGAAAAGAGTATATATTTTAAAATTTGGATCAAACAAATGCCCATAACATAGTTTTTGAATGTTTTTACATTATATTACTATATAACCGTGGTATGAAATCACTGCCCAACATGATCATTGTTTAAAAACTTAAAACCCTTGTGATCCCTAAAAAAGGGAAATTAATAGAAAACTACATTTTATTTTCAAAATTCCCATTTTTACGGTGACTATTGTATTTTAATTTTATTTCCTTTTCTGCACATGTGATTAAGCTGAAATTTAGGGAACCGATAATTCTCACCATCTCACATTTTACACAAAAAAAAGGAGGATTTTTCTGATAAATTTCCCAAAAGAAAATTATAAGGCACCAAAATATTAAAATAAAAATGGATATTTAGAAAACATTTAGTCCTATTTTATTTTTAGAATTTAAAAATAGTCCATTATACTTCATATCTTATACTCAACTCTAACTTTTTTATTGTATAAATTGTATTTTAGTTTTAAATTTTTATATACTATATTATGCTCAAATTTCGTATCTTCATACTTCTCAATATCATACACTTACAAAACTATTTAAAATAATTCAAAAAAAAATAAATGATCAAAATATAACGATATTATTAAGGTGTATTTTAGTAATTTTATTTATTTCAAATTATTTGAAATATTTTTATAGGTGTATTGCTAAGAAGAATGATATATCAAATTTTAACTTAATCCAATGTATAGAGAAAAAGATAAAACTAAAATATTTTATATGTTTTCAAAAAATGGGACTCAAGTGTAAAATATGAAATATATGAGATTATTTTCAAATTTTGAAAATAAAATAGGATTATTTTAGTTTGTTTCTCAAATGGAAAAGAAAAGTTATTTCATGCAGGGAGATTTAATAACCAAGTTTGGTTCTTCTTCTTTTTTTCTTTTTTTTTGGAATGAAATCTTTTAAGGAAATTTGTTAAAAAAATTCCATTTTATTTTTGAAATTAAAAAATAATCCCCTACATTACGCATTCAAAGTGTATAGTACATTGTAATTTTATTTTCTATATACAAATTACCCTCAAATTTGGAGTATGCATACTTCTCACCATCACAATTACAAATATAAACAAAATAATAATAATTCAAAATAAATAAAATTATTTATTTTCTATAATTAAATTATTTTTATACTTTACATATATATATGATAGTGAAAATTATAGACTCCCAAATTTGAGCTTAATCAATATATAGAAAAATAAATCATATTACACTATAAGCTCTGAGACCAGTGTAAACACGAAATATAATAAATTATCTCTTAATTTTAAAAATAACATAAGATTGTTACATTATATTCTTTACCATGTGAATTAATCAAATAATTTCTAAAGACATCTATAAATGACCAGTTGTCTCAAGCATGTTAGGGAATATTATGGAAGAGAAGTTGTGGGCTCAAATCCCACTCTCTAATTTTTAACTCCAGGACACCCGTTACAAGTAAGACAATACTTCATGTGACTAATGGAAAATTGTTTCTTGCGACTGCATTTCTACATATGCGGTCCAGAAAATGTAAAGCATCTTTTTAAAGATCGTTACAAGTAGGTGTTTCATTTGAAAACAATGGAAACTAACAGTCCAAATGTTTTTTTACTGGAATTATTATTTCTAGTTTTTAAAATTTATTTGTTTTTTCTAAATTCGTGATCTCCATGTTAGAGATTGTTCTTAAAAATTAAGTCTTAAAATCCATCTCAAAAGCATATTTATTAAGAGGCCCGCATTTCTACACATGCGGGCTTGGCCTCATAGAAATCGGGTCAAATTTTACATGTGACTAATAACTGGACACTTCGTCCCCGATGTAAGGACACACCGGATACATGAACCCAAAATGTGCAAACAAGGTGTCAAACCTATCTTCAGGATGACACCATGCCCAGGAGGTTCAAAATAAAAGTACGCAGGTGACGCTTACCTTTGATGAATGCCAGTCACAAAGCATGGTTAATACATCTATTATGTTTGGTGATAGTCAAAGTCACTACACCTATATGCTCTTCTAAATATTAAAGGTATTATAGTAAGGGATTGTATATAATGAGACCACTTACCTTTAATATAAGGTAGTCACAATTACTCACTACCATCCGATGTGAAATTTGACAACTTGGGCATGTCACAAAATTTGAGAAAATTCATTTTGAAGTTTGAGCTTGGTCAATAGAATGAATGTACCTACCCAATTTTATATCCAGTGGTCAAAATTAATTGTAACCACATTGTGCCAGAGACAAATTGTCTGATTCTATACTTTTCCATTATGGTAAAAAGAAAAAAAGGCTTTTTTGAAGGGAAAAAAAGGATTTTTTGAAGCCTACTAATCTCTATAAGATAGAGTCACGGAAGACAAGATCTCATCCTTTAAGGGTCACTCCTTTTTAGCGTTCATGAGAAGGGATTTTCAAGAAGAATATGTATCTCTAAGAGAGAGAAAGATGGCCTCATAGAGGGGCGTTATTTCCATAGTCAGTTTGGGTTGGTTAAAGTTCTATTTTTAGAAATAAAATTTCTTAGTTATTCTCAATGTTCTATTGTTTATAGCAGTGCAACAGTAGGAAAGATAAGTTGATTGATAGTGTTGATTGATTGGGAGAATGGGATCAAAAGGGAAGATCAATAAAGAATTTTTAATGATATTTAGATTGACATATATCTCTTGTAACTCAAAACTATAATATTCATTCTGATAGTGGATTTCTACTTGCCGAGGCTGTGGACATAACCCTTTAGGGTGAACCATATAAATCATGTGTCATTGTGGTATGGTTTTTGTTTTACTCTATTTCTTATGAGGAAGTTACAATTACTCTTAGCTACTAAATGTCAAATTGGATGGCTTGAGGTGCATCATGAAATTCAAAAAAAAAAAAATTGGACTTTGAGTGTAGTTAAAGACATACTCATAACCGCCTACATTTAAATCGACGAACAAAAGTGATTGTGTGTGCTAAGAATAGATGGTATCTTTATATACTTTTTCCATAATATATTGGTGAGTTTTTATATATAATACATCTTTTGAATAGATGGTATCTTTATATACTTTTCCCAAAATATATTGGTGAGTTTTATATATATAATACATCTTTTGGAATTTGAAACGTAGGATGACGGTGTGAGAAAGGAAATTGGTGGGGGTTCATTGGTATAAAATTTGGACTACTTGTTTGTTTCATGGACCGGTAACATTGATTTGGACGTTCTCCGTTAACTGGCACACCTTCTCTCTCTCTCAATTTGGGTGAAAGTTAAATATAACATCTACCCTAGCCATGTCTTTCTATCCAAGCCATATATGGTCAGCCAATTGCATTTTATAAGGACATGGTTTGCATAAGGTTACAAACGTATACAATTAAATGAAGGTGCACCTACAAACCTTATCATGAGATATACTTTTGGCGCAAAATTTTTTCGGATGATGTGAGAATTTATTTTTAACTCTAATTATAAAATTTACTTCAAAAATGATTCAAATCAAATAAATCTATAAATACATGAAAATATTGAAAATAGATGATCCAGATAATGTGTTGCAAGATGTATTAAGACTTAAAATCTCTCTTTTTTTCCATTATACATCTCGATATTGAGATGTTCAATTAAATATTTTCCAACATCAAAGCAACCGTTTTCAAAGGATTTTAGATGTACACCTTTGTATAAAATTTTTCCTTTTACAAAGTACTATTAAATGATTAGAATCCTGAAAAAAGCAACTTGTAAACAAATCGAACTTGGGGTACAGGAGGCATCGAATCAGAACAATATTTGATCTCATATCACCTTCAAAAATGCAAGTTTAGTAAGTTGTATAGTTACGCACTAATTGATCCCTTGGGGTGGTCGCTTTCCCATAAAACAAACATATTAATGAAAATCATTCTCTAAAAACAAATTCCCCATTACCAAATCTGCCACTATTGATACATCTATTATCGTCCGTGGGTAATATGCATCTCTCGAAAAAGTAGAGAAACATGTTATTTATCTTTCGTACAAGGCGGTCATAGTAAATTTTGTTCATCATATGTTAAATTCAGTGGTTGTAAGTGTGTCGTTGACTAGACTTAAAGTTTAAAAAAAAAAAAATTGAACTTTGTAACATACCTCAAGTCATCCAATTTGAAATCTAATGGCTAAGTGATTATGACCTCTTTGTCACAATGGTAAATGCTTTCATAGGATACAATCTTATATTTTTTCATTGAGGAAAAATTGAATATTCTAGAAAGAGAGTACTTGAAGAGGGAGGGACAATGTAGTTGCTCAAAGAATGTAGCCTTCTAAGAAGTAACATATACCTTCTACTTGATGTTAGAAATAGGACCTATAGGCCTATTTGCACAATTTGTGTGAAGATTGAGAGAGAGAGAGAGAGAGAGAGAGAGTTAGAGTCGTAATAGGGGAAAAGAAATAGACACTTCAGCTAGTTGAAGTTGGGCATGGGCCACTTTTTGCATTACTTTTTCCAAGTCACATACGGAAAGAATAAGCCAATTCACGTAGTTGACCTTAGGTATGGTTCACTTTTCAATGGTTAGATACACCCTTGTTCTTATGACTTGGATAAAAGTCCCCTCACTTTTAGGTTACCTTCCTAATGGTCCTCCCTACCTTTTCATCACCTTATCCAAATATTTCACTGGCTTTTCAACATCTTTGATTGGCCACAATATCTATGGGACGCATGCTTGCCCTGAACCTCAACTTGCCTAGGCGCACATATACCAGTGGCTAATGGCACTGGCACCTACCGTTGAAGTCAGAATATATTATTTAATGTCATCATCATCATCATTCAAACTTTATTTTAATTATTTAATATCAACTATATGAATTATGTTTTTCTATTCTTCTCTATCAAACGTCATACATTATGTAAGAATAGGTTCAGGATTTATGATAAGATTGTGGCAAAGTTTTATGATGGTTCTTTTTTAATGCAACCCATCTTTTTTACTTGAGTTTAGGATGGGTTAAAAGGAAAATTTAATATCCTTACCCTTATTAGACCAAGTACTAATATAGTTTTAAAAAAACTGAGTATTTCTGTTTTATTTTTATTTTGTTTTCAGTAATCCAATGTTATTTGCACAGTTATTTAACTTTACCTAATTTATATCTAATTTTTATGCTTATTTTTATAAATATTTTTAGATTTCAGATATTTTATATTTTTAAAGGGACAATATACAATACTTGCTCAAGAAAAGAAAAAGTATGCCATAGGAGTGTTCACCTTTGGAAAATATACAATACCTGTTGGTTTTCTTACAGTGGCCGAGCTAAAAGTCCTAGAGAACTTTTACTAGACTTTGTGAATAGCTTATCTTAGCCGTCTAATTTTACAACTCAACGTGGGGGTTTTTGACCTTTATGCACAAAAGTGACAACCCCATGGAATACAATCCCGTATTGAAAACAAATATTGAAATTCACGTTATTTTTCGTAAATCTTCTTAGGTGGTTGGTTTGATAGAAAGTCTACTTTAGTGGGAAATTCCTAATAAAATTTACAATTATTTAGAAAATAAATAAATGAAAATTTTAAGAGAGGAAGTAAAAATCAGATTTTGTGCTTCTATTCCTTCCCATGTTGTGTATATTTTCCATTTTTTTTCTCCAATCCTTTCATAAGAGAAGAACTAATGTAATCAGAAATACGTGAAATTTATCTACGAGTGCTAAATGATTCGTATACCTTCATCACAAGGAATCTCTTTCTCTCTACACACACGAGTGATTTCATGTCACTGTATCATTATAATATAATGAAAGCACACTTTAAAAAAGCCATGTTTATAACATTTGTATGCGCCAAAAACCATACACATCCTCTCTTCATTCCAATATACAAACCCGAAAAAATGAAATTCAATTTGCATCCTATGGTCAAAATGAGTCCTCTCTAACAATGAATCTACACCATCCATTGAGTGAATTTCAAAATCTAGAGCTGTGTGAATTCAAAATCATTTTTTTTCTCTTTAACATTGTTAATCTCACAATAATCAAGCTATCTAAAAAATTTAAAAAGGAAAAATATCATTACAAGCCGATCCAAGCATATCATTAAAATGGATGGCCTATGTCAAAAAATACTTTCTAGATTCTATTTTCAAATTTTCCTTTTTTATGATTGTTTATTAAAATGAAAAAAATGTACATTTAAAAATTAGATTCATTTAAAAATTAGGGTCAAACAAATGACCCCAACACCATTTTACAAGATTGTTTCATTATATCAATATAGAATCATTACATGAAATCACTTTACCACAATCAAAATGAGCCAACAATGACTATATGTTATCCATTTGGTGGAACCTGAGAAATAGGACCTTAATAATTTTAAAGAAATATTCTTTGTTTCAAAACATGTTCATATAGTGTTGATAAAACCATGGTTGAGGATGTCGCCTGCTATTAACGAGTCCTGTAAACTCGTACATGAACATTAATAAATATATATCAAGTACAATCAACTTTAGCTAGAGGTGGCAATCGGGTCAGGTCGACCCACCCACCCGAGGGGTTGGCATGGGTCTGGGTCCAAGTCTAGGTCCGAATCCAAATGACTTGCACTCAACCTGGGTGAAGCTCCAAATCCCGATCCGGCATAAAATATATAAATAATACATAAAAGAATTTATCTTTTTAGTTTCTAGACCAAGGTCCAAGTCCGGGTGAAACCTAGTCGGGTCGTCATCACCAGACACGTTGCCATTGAACTACGCATATTTTATTATGAACAAAAGTTCCTTTGATATTTTGTTATGATTCGTTATGGATACAATTATGAAATAGTGCCGTTCCTGAGAGTTTCCAGCTTATTTCTGGAAATTAGGGATTCAAAAGTGATCATCTAGGACCCACAGGCCATGCAAAGCACTTAATCATGCTCTCACTGAACTTTTTGAGAGCGTAGGGCTTCTTGCACAGGATAATACTTCAATATTTTTGGCTGATAATCTTATAATCTCAACTTCCTGCACTTCCGCGTAAACACGAGGTACTGTCACTTTTATAAAGGTTCGAGTTCAGCTCTCTTATGTCTTTTGTGCGTTCTTGTTACTTAATCCCTCATGATTTCTCTTGTTTTTCTCCTAAGACAAAAGCGTCTTGAACCTTCTGTTACAGCCACCAGAGCTGCTTGCTTTCTATCATGCAATGCCCAAAATCAGACATTTACAAAGTGCAACCTACCACTTCTACAACGATGAGAATTTTTTTAAGAAAGAGTTGTAAGTTCGTAGGTAGAGTTTCAGAAGAACTCCATATTTTCTACCCATTTGGGAATCTTCATGATGATCGGGAATTATGCCTGCTGATGTCCCTTTAGTTTATGTTCACAAACTGCTTGGGTTCTATACGCAACTGCATATTAACGATTCATGCAACCCCAATAACTGGAATTTGAAATTAAAGAGGTGAAATTAGGACTGTGTTCTGTGTGAAAAACTTGTGATGGATCATTGCTATCTCTACTGCTACTTAATCTGTCATGATGTAGCAAAATAGTGGCAGTCCATTGACATATGAGAGAGAGAGAGAGAGTGAGAGACTCATCAATGCGCAGAAGCAAGCGCCATGAGGAATGTGACCACTTCCTCTGATGACTGGAGAATGTACCTCGCAGACGAGCGCTTGCGCCCAACAGCACAAGAGAAGTAGTTGTCACCCTTTAGGTCCAAAACCGATGACCCCTCATTTACCGACATGTTCATCTTCTCCTCATGATGATGATCAAGGCTCTTCCTCCACGCCGCTCCCACTGTACTGCCACTTACCCATGGTTTTTTATTATAATGATCCACTGATGACGATGAATGTGACCTTGCACTGCTTCGACTATGCATCAATTTTCCATTGCCTTTTCCAGAGGCTGATCTTTGGGTGGATCGCCTTTCTGGCAAGGCTCCAGAGGGATCCGTAGCCTTGCCTCTTGTGCTGACCACAGGGTCCTGTGGCAACTCAGGCTCGAAGAATGTGTATATGTCCTCGTCCTTATTTGACAGGAGATAGTAGTCTTGTTAGAGGCTTTGACAGGAGATAATAGTTTTGTTAGAGGCAAAGATCTCTCTCTCTCTCTCTCTCTCTCTCATATACGGAGACCCATGCGCTTGCATACACACACATACACTTGCATACACACACATACACTTGGCTTCAGATATCAGAGTAAGAATGACCAAACATGACCTCATATGGAGAAGTGTTAGAAAAGTTAAAACTCAATGGATGATTGGGTCCCCGCCAAAACCGTGTCAATCCACCAAGTCAAATGTTTAACTTGGTAAATCTCAGCAAGTTTTCAAATTTTAAGTGAATAATAAAGGAAAAGAAAAAGAAAAATGAAATTTCTATAATGAGAATAGCACCCAGCTCTTCAGCAAGTAATATGGAAATGCTACCATATTGATAGTTAAAATCAACAGAGAGCAGGGGAATCATGTCTAAAAGTTGAACTACTTAGCATTTCAGGAAAGTTTTGATTTGATAAATTTCAAAAGCCATAATGCTGTGTTGATGGGCTGTTTGAAATTTGATCAAAAGAACGATGGCCAACTGAAATTAGATTTAAAGAAATGGGTGAGATACTAAATTTTTAGTATCTCACTGGTGTGATTTGATAAACTTTGCTAAAAAGTATACTAAGAGAAGAACTTGAATACACTCAGAGTTCATTATTTATACGCCTTGACAAATTAACTCCTGCAAGTTTTTCCAAATTGTAAATGATCATAACTGGGTGAAAACAAGTGTTAGTGCCGTTCTGAGAAGAGTTTGGGTTGTTCTGGAGAACTCTTCAAAACGTAAGGGTCATGGCCCTCCAATCAGTTGGGTTGGACGGAGACGGAGGGAGAGTGGGACAAATTATCGAAGTTATGCCATGTTTGGGATGTCTCATTCCCTATTGTTCACCTCGTTGGTTGGGCTATAGCCCTAGCGGCTGCTTGGTCACGGATCATACCATTATTGGCATATCCATCTACAATCCAAATTATTACTCATCTTGTTTATACTAATAAGAAAGAGAGAGAGAGACCTTCCCTAAGAAGTGGCCAATGCATAGAACATAGTCAATTGGTGTTGACATGCGCTTATAGTGCACAATTTCTCCCAGAATCCGATCAATCGCTGCTCCCTGCTCACACAACAAACCAAAAGTTAGAGAGAGTAATCAATGACAATACTTACACATGACACTGCGAAGAATAAAAAAGAAATCTAACTTGAACCAATCACGTCTCCTTGCCCTTATCATTGCCAAAGATCCAATGACCATGATTGGCCATCGGTCAGACAGCCAAGAGTCGGTCAGACCGCCAAGAGACTAACGGAATCCCCAAAAATTCTTAACCATTACAAAAACATTATCTTGAAAGCCAAGTTATCCATTATAAATTGCAGATAAAATTTTCCATCTACAAAGGTACTGATTTGCAACCATGAAGACAAAAAAAATACAAACCTTTGAAACACCAACAGAGCGGACCTCAACAGATCGACTTCCTTGAACAACGTCCACAGCAGCATTAGAAATTGGACCAGTCCATAAATGTTGCAACATATCTCTTGCTTGAAGCCTTCCAAATTCAACATCTATAAAGAGCATATGAGATGAGAGAATAAGAATCGTCACAAGAGAAAATCAACAAGTGTGATAGATGTTACACATGCTTCATACCTGCATACTTGTAATTCCACACGAGTGAAGTCTCACGTGTTTCAACATAAGATCTTGGAGTCCTCTCGGTAAAATACTCGAATACAAGCTGCAATTTGCAATGGAGGTTTAAAAGAAGAGAAATACAATAGTAAATACATGTATAATCGGACAAATACAAATGCTATTTCATGCTGGTGAAAAAAAATCAAACAAATTAGCCAAAAAGAAATGTACTTGTTAATAAAGATGTCAATACCAACCTCTACACTTTCAACCCAGTCCATATTTAAATGTTCTGGCATTGTGGTCATCCACTCCCCCGTGGTAAGGCGCAAAAACATTCCATTTTCCGCAGCCAACCACATGTTGAACTCCCCAAAATTCTGTGACGAAGATTTCATAGCATTGGGTTGATATTATTTAACAAATTTTAGAAAAGTAAATTATCAATGAATATTTTCAACTTAAAGTACATTGGAAATCATGCATACCACGTCCAACACATCTCTCTCACTACCACTAAGTACCACAACTGTTGTCCTAGGGTCATTGCAAAGAGTTGTTAGAGGTTCTTTTAATTCAGGATGCAATGTAAGCTCCATCTCTTTAATCTGATCACCACCCCTTCCTCCTCGAGTTTCTATGGGCTCTGTCAAAGTTGAATTGAATCCCTGTAGTTTCAAAAGTACATACAGTAAGGTAATATGCACCTTTTAAATAGAGCACACTAGAAAATGTCTATTTCTTTTCATCTAGCTTCAGAATTACTATTTAAGTTTCAAAATCAAGGGTCATGAGTCTCAAACAGCATGCATTATTTGATTCACAAACATAGCGTTTGAGGTGCCACAATGACTTACCACTCGTCAAGAACTGTAAGTCCAATATTTTGCCCAGTGTCCTCAAGGTTGAGAGAAACTCAATCAAGCAAACCACCACCAAGAAAAACTGCTTTCGCAAGTTATCTTTAGCCTTTAGATTGTAGGAACCAACATTTTTAGGGTAAGATTGAAGACAATGTACGTGTTTTATGATTTAATGATCAGATTTGATGTCCAAAAACAATGTCATTTGAAGCTGAAATTTATTGGAAAAGAAAAGGAATGGGAGAGTAACAAAAACAATCCATAAAGACCATAAATATGGAATTTTTACTTAGGAGTCGCCTATGAGTACTGGGAGTACTTGTCTTTGAAAGTCAGAACACAATACATGTAAAAGGGTACTTGAAAACAGAGTCTACAGTATTATTTTTAGAAGAATGCCATAAAAACCAGATTCATGTGATTCGAAGTGGATAACTCACAATAGGCTTGGCTTATAATTGCCATCTTTGATGGGGACACATGCACACAATCATTTAAAGCATGTTAGCAGCATTAACATCTCGCTCTTGGTTGCTAAACTCCTTTAACCACATTGAATGAATAAAGGCAACAGAAGCCAACCCATTGAAACTACATTTAAGACATGATGCAGACAAACAAAGATTGAAATAGATACCCATTGTAAACCAATCTTGACATGCACCAATAGCAAGTTGTTTAAGCAACACTGTGCATATAATACCGGCATTATAAAATGTGGCCCTGTAATATCTGAACATAATAAAAAAAAGGATTTGTACAATGACAAAAAAAAAGGTTTTGAACAAAGACAAAGAAAAGGTTTTGCACAATGAGAGAAGATACCAGTATGAGCAATCGATTCTCTGAATGGAGATATCGTTCAACTGCAGTGTTGATGGGAAGAAGAGGCGGGTCATGTCTAATCCGTAGTTGAGCTTCAACTATGGTTTCATTCAATTCACTACAAGTGAAATATATAGGCAAGAAAATTACAGGCAGAAAGAGGCAACAGAAAATGAACATTTAAACATATCCATAAGCACAAACTCAGATAATGAGGTCAAAATTGAGACAACAGATACTTCATCTCATAGAATTTCATGTGATATCTTATTTATTATAAGGGTTGCATCTACAATGGAGTTAAACCTAGGACAAAAGCAGCTCATCAATACTCGAGGAAACTACAATCTCCACTTATCAAAGATCAACAGAAACTTAGCACATGGCGGCTATGCAGTTATATGCCATAATTGGGGAACTACATGTAAAAACACTTACATTTTTTGAGCAATTAAACAAGTCCATGAATAATAATCAATTCTTGAATCAAGAAAAGAGCAAAAACATGGCAATAAATAATTGCTGGAACTCAAAGTTAAGCATCACTAAACATTGCTCAATGGAGTGGGCAATATTTGTGATTGGTGGAAGTTAACTAAGATACGATAAGATCTCAAAAGTAGCTGATTGGTAAGTGGACTGTGAAACATAAGGCCTGAAACAATTAGGGAGGACCAAGCCATGCTTAGTATTTTTTTTAGAGAAACCAAAGCACCCATCTTATCAAATGCCATAATATCCCATTAAACAAACTTTGAATAGAACTATAGAAGACCATCCATAATTTTGAGATTTATTGATGTCTACAAATGCTTTGGAAGCACAAACGTTTCATCTACAAAAATGAAATCATAGTTCTATTTACCCTAAAAAAAAAAAAAATTCATAGTTGTAAATCAAATCTCCATTAAAATTTGCTCTGTAGAGTTGAAATGCTCAAATTTGAAATCAAGGATTGATTTGGCATATTTAGAAATAAATGGCATGTTTCAGTTGGTCAACAAATATTAACATCAATGAAAAACCACATAGGAGAAAACTAGTGATAGGAACATGTCTTAACTCAATAGAACACTAGCACACTCTTAATTTTCAAGATGATTGACAAAGCAGTTCATTCAATATAACAATGTGATCTTTCTGAAGCAATCCAATAATAAATACTCAGACAAAATGCTCAATAATAGAACAATACAAACAACGAAATAGAATTAGAGAAATTGCTAAACCAAACTCCAACTTTTATCTCTTATGAAGAGATTAAAACCATCAACAGGGCAAGTTTTGAGATCCATACCTAACAAAAGTTTCAGCCCATACTTGTGCAGTGTGCATTGTAACATGTTCAAAGTTATGTCTATGCCGTTTCTCCCTTTCTTCAGCTGGCATCTCTAAAGCCTCACCAATTGAACGAGCAACTTCAGTGATGTTCCATGGATTAACAAGTAGGGCTCCAGCACCAAGAGATTGAGCAGCTCCTGCAAACTAAAGAAGGAAATTTTCAGTTTCACATTTAATCTGAACAATTTTATAGAATCTTTAAGTAAAATACAGCCACATCTAATGAGACTGAAGCATTAATATCAAAGAAATTGAACCTTGACTTTCTTGCAGTATAGGATAGTGTAGATTACACCATACAGAGTTAAACCAGGTTACAAACATAGCATTGTAAAGCCAAATTCCTCAAAGTTCTATTCACTGTTAACATGCAATATAAAATTTCTAAATCAAACTCCCTGGAGTCTACTTTCTGAATAAGCCTAAAGTTTACTTCCACATAACTTTGCCAGCACCATGCATAGTTATGGGGAGCACCTTCCCTAGTGCTCTGTGAGCACAGTTCCACGCTGCGTGAGCTGATCCTCCTTAAGAGCTCACACTTGAATATACGGGGCCACAATCTCATTTATCATGGGATCTCAAGTCCATTTAACATGGTATCACGATCCATAATCATTAGATAAATGATTAGATAATTTACTTTTGGTTAATTGATAAATGATTGGGTGAATTCTCAATTATAAAGATGCCACTGACTATAGTATAGTAGTGTGAGTATCATTACTTGTTGATTATATGCCCTTATACTCGTAGGAAAACGGAGATAAATCTCAAGGTTTCATGAACACCATTGAAAGACTGGTGGTTGAAAGATAAATTTCGGTTCCCTTCCATAGTGTATGTGTCTATGATATTAAAAAAAAGAACAATTTGTTCTTTCACACATACATATATATATGTATATATATGTATGTGTGTATATAGATATATGTGGGAAAGATTACAAATCCCATGAGCTAATTACTACAACATTAGCTCAAAGCCTAGAAACTCCACAAAAAAAAAAAAACTATGTTGGAGAATTTGTTTGAGTCCAATATTTGTACACAGCCCATATTCATCTCGATGAACAAGCTCATGAAATAATTTGATAACAAACCAGAAAATAGTTTTTTAATTAGAGAAATCCATCAGAGGTCGAAAAAATCTCCTTAGATGGGTGCTCTTAGGATTATTTCGGGTCATGTGTGTGTGCCTTAACAACAAGAACCGCAATAAAGAAACAACCACTAACTTCCCCCACTCTACTGCAGTGCCCCCCAAACACCAATACCCTGGTGGGCGACTAAAATCTCTTTGTGGAAGTATATTTTGAAAGTCTTATTAACTACCTTGTCAAAGAGTTACCCTCTTGTTTCTCTGAAATAACCAAACAATATACTTATTGCAAAAACTGACTATTCAGAAAGCACTCCAAATATGGAAAATATGGTAATTATGGCCGCTTTTTCCCTTAATATAAAGTGAATATATACTCCAATTCATAGTTACCAGGATCGCCTACCGCCTACTTTTGTAGGCGATCCCTTCTATGATCTCGATTCTCTCGCTCCCAGAACAGATCTCTTAGGGATCTCAATTTTAAAATTTTTGGATCTCAATCCCCACTGATAGGGATCCCAATTCCTACTGTTAGGGATCTCAATCCTAAGCATAAAAGCCAAGACAACAACCAAACTGATGATGTACTTTGAATATAACCAACTAGCAGCACAACTATTGCATGCTTGCTATGAATAATGAGATCTCTACTTTAAAGAGTACACATAAAGCTATACTATCATATACTTTTAAGGTTGGTAGCAAGATCTCCAAAACATTGGGATCAACCAAAAGGTTGATCCCCTAAAGGATGGAATCTCGATCCCTGACATTTGGGGATCTTAATCGCTAACATGTGCATTCTACGGATGGCATTCCCAACCATAGGGATCTGCTCGCATTTCATGATCCCCAGCGTCCAAACCTGATCCCAATACCATTCCCGCTCCCGATCCTAAAAACTATGCTCCATTTAGATTTTTCTTATCATTTTCTTTTTTTATCAATCTTTCAATTAGATGTTCTACATAACTTTTTGAATTGCATTTTAGACCACACCACGAACTCAATTGCAAATTACAGCAAGTAAACAAGTGAAAGCTCCTGTAATCAACTAGAAAAGAATAATTATGAAGAAATAAAGTTAAGAACAATCACCTCACTAAGAATGAGGACCCCTTTCTTTGAGTCTTGACATGCTACAAACTCGTAGCTAACAAGATTCATCCCATCCCGCAAAGAAGTCACAAGGGCAACATCTGGATAACAATCAGATACATGCAACATCAGCCCACGAAAAACGCCCAACCTCTCGTCAGCCAGAAACATGACAAGCAGACAGCAGAACTAACAACAGATGTTATCAGCTTCAGCACAGTAACAAAGAATATTATTAAGATCAGGTTAGGTTATTTCGACATAAGGAACAGAAGCTGTTGTTTCATATCATTATCAAAACTGCCACCAGTTCAATGCACTTAGATTAAAATGGAGCAATAACAGAGACATTAAATTTCCAATACAGCAGTGCCTAAATAGATATCAACTGCAATGTAATGACATAGCATAACAACACTTAAAGAGCCATGATAACGCTAAATCTATGTCAGAAATACGAAGAGCAACAAACATCGACATCAACTAAAACAAATGTCATTTTGTATGTAAATGGATGTTATTTTGTTACCGTACTCGTTATGGAGTTATTAGTGCATTATGCATGTTCAAGGACATTATGTTAGCTACAACGTAACTAGACTGCTCGAATTTTTGGTGAACACATTGGATGTTATTTTGTGGAACATTACACCGGGGCAACATATGTTCCTTTCCTTGAGAAGATTTCAGTAACTACCTCAGAATTTCCCTAGATTACGTTTACAGTTCTCTAGTAACAACTAAGCTACTCATAAGTCCACATAATTTTCTTTTACTTTTCCTCGAAATAGTATCAGAATTTTGTAATATTTTCTAGTGAAACACATTTATAAATGCACAAGATATTTAAGAATCAAAGTGCCACATATAGAGATACATTTCTTGACCCATTTACTACAATTGAAAACTCACTTCTCACACTTTCAGAAGAGATGAATTATCTACAGGCCCCACCAACACCAGTGGGAGCAGAGAAGGCCCTCTTAAAATTTTATTAATCTCATCTTCTGCTACACTAATTGTTATTAGATTTTATAAAGAGAATTCTACTCTACCTCCTTCCATGGTTTCTTGAGTATTCTTTTCACTAGTGGGAGGAGAGGAAGCCCTCTTAAAATTTTATATTCTCATCTTCTGCTGCTTTAATGTTGTGAGATTTTATAAAGAGAATTTATTTCCATTTCTCCCTCCTTCCATGGTTCCTTGAGTATTCGACAATCTCCCCAAGGAGGCAATGAAACTCCCATCACATTGACGCATTGAATTCAAGAGACTGAGGAATGCAATTTAGAATCAAAATAATATTTTATAGATGATGCATGTTGAAATTTCTTAGGACACTGCCACACCTATTCATGTAAGTTTTAATACACAAAATAAATCTAGATCAACACATTTTACATACATGCATATGTCTATCATAAAAATGTATAGTGATGACCCATATGAAGAATATCGTACATATCATGCAAAGAACGCCAAGATTCAATGACACGCATACATCTGTCATAAAAAACACTAAGTTTAACACTTTTTACGGGTAATATTTCCACATATGCAAATACAACATGATGTTTTGCAGCACTGCTAATGCTGCTTTGACGTGGTTAAGCTTCTGCATGTTTTGAGGCCTACAGATAGCGCCTCTTTTTCTGGGATTTTCCAAAGAACAAATATTGGATATTGCTTCATACATATAAGATACTTTCTCCAGATTTGAACAACTGGGAAAAGTTAGCATGTGAAGGCTCAACATAAGATCGTAAGTGTAAACATCAGCCAATATTTCAGTTTCCTGAATCTCCTGATCCTTTTGGCTCTCGTAGTATCATTTGAAAGAATTTGGTAAGTTTTCTACTTAGTGGCATGAATTTTTCTTGGTCAGCCTTCACATGCAGAGGATGGCTCCACAAAATGAAAACTCTACGCAGCCTTATATGACTAGACAATCCTCCCCCCCCCCTCCCACCAAGTGAGGCATACTGGTCGATATCATGGGACGAGATCTATGATTTGAGGGGTCATTTGCATATGTGCTTTCAGCAGGTACATGAGATGATGTGCTTCAGAGAGAATGTTCCTAAGCTCTGCTCAAGTTCAGTTAGGAAGTGAAATGTGTTCTTCACATTTGGTTGATGACCTCTGTGTAATTCTCAGTTTGTTCTGCATAAGATTGGAATAGCTTTTTTTTGTTTTATGAAGCTAAGATTGAATAGTTTTTTTCGCATTAAGTATTAAATGAAGGGAATAATATTTAATGAAGGGCAGGAGAAGAGAAGAATTGTTATCAATGTTGTAAAGACACAATAATTGAACCAATGGAAAAAAACTAATGAAATTTGCAGCATAATAAAAACAAAAACATAAACGCATGCACAAATACACTCAGAACTACATCCTATAAAGCAAAACATATACCAGTTATGGCATACAAGGCACAAAGTGCATGGAAATCAAGTGAACGATCCTGCATAAGAAAAGACATTTCATCAGCATGCAAAAGTTTTACAAATGCATAAACCATGAAAAAGAAAAAAATAAAAAAAAATGTATCAAAACAACAACCCTGCTGGGCCTTGATAGTCCAGAATTCGGGGGACCAGGACCCATGGGGCAGACTTGGCCTGGCCCCTGGAAGGGACCAGGCTGGTTCCTGGTCGGTGTTGAGAAAGTCCCTGATTCCTGGCCACATCTCCCAGCAATCACTGAGTTCAACTCTTTCTTCTGACAGGAGCTTTAGGTGGATAAAGAAAAAGAAAAGTAGGGATCTTTACCTGACTGTTGGTATTACGACCAAAAAAATCCCTTGGGCTGCCTTTCAGCACTATGTCATCTCATTTAACTAGATTAGTGAAAAAACTTACTGATTTCACAGACCAGAGAGAAACTGAAATCCACTTTTCAAGTATAAAGAACGAGCAAGATTCAAATCAAATCAGTTTGACGCCTATCCCCAAAATTATTGGGAGTTCCATTTGCAGACTTTGAGGGTCAATCTATGACTGGTAACTGATCATACAACATTTATGTTTCATTAGTTTTAATATTTATTTTTTATCACAATGTGAATTTTTTTACAAGTCTAGAAACTCTAGATTAACATGGATCTAGGCCTTACTTTACATGGATCAGGTTTTTGTTTGCAGACCAACAGCTAGATCATGTATTTTTCCTTGCATTTGAATTTGATTTTTGGATAATATTTAAAAATTCTATGTAGAAATGAGAAAAATGTCATGGTCTTTTATTTTAGCAAGGAATATTCTTCTAAAAATATATTTTTTTGTACAGTAATTTGTTTTCCCATATGGTTCTTGATTTATCACAAATTATTCATGATCTTTCAAGGTCTTTCCTATTTTTTATTTTTTCTTCTGCTTTATTTCATATTTGGCATTTTTCCTTTATATAGCATGAAATTATTCTCTAAAAAGATTTTACAAGTGTTTGCGCATCTAACGTATTTAGGAATGCCATTCCCCACCCTAACACATTCAGCTGCAGTGCATGTAATTTTTTCAGACAAATTGGAAACGAGCAATTTGTTGGGAAACAAAATGTTTTCTTTTAGTTTTTACATGTTTACTTGTCTGTTGCATCTAGGGACACCAGTCCCCGAATTCAGTTCAAGTGGGGAAAAAGAATTTATTTGAGAAAATTTGGGTACAAGAACTTGGCCACTGAAATGCTAGGTGGTTTCTTCCTTTTTTGTGTTTGGTTTTACATGTATTTGCACATCTGATGCTTCCAGGGATACCAATCACCACCCAAAGGTGTTCAGTTTGGGTGCAAACAACGATTTCTTGCAGAAAAAAAATGGGCATGAGCAAATTTTGGGATGTTAAAATGCTTTTAGCGATGCCAATCCCCAACCATACATGTTCAGTAGATTGCAAGCAATGATTCTTTTGGGACAAAATTTGAAATGAGCAAATTTTTGCCACTAAAATGATTTTAGGTTTTATCCTTTTTTCTTTATGCGTAGTTCAGCATCCAAGACCGCTTAGTTGCTAGTTGATAGTTGGTTTAGCTTCGGAGTTTGAAGTATGTCACGGGGGGGAGACAATCTTGCTTAACAGTACCCTGGTAAGAGTATTTTGTGAGGAGATGAGGACATATCAACTGCCTGAAACATTCCCAAGTGAAGGTGAGGGGTGGTGTTGCGAGCTGTGCTAAGGAGCCAACAAATGCACGGCAATAAATATTGGTAGTTGTCACAGTAGCAAAGGAGAAGAAGGTCAGGGAAAAACAAGATCGTTGAGGAGATTAAAAACTAATATGACATCCCTACTCAAACGGGAAATTCTGAGGAACAGTTAGAGGTGAAACTCAAACTTGCTAAAAAGGAAAGTTCAAAGGATCTGTACCACCAGCAGAGAAAATGGGAAGGTTTGGAAGTGGGGGTCCTCATGGTCTAGCCTATGTGGTATGGGAAGGTTTGGAAACAAGGGATCCAGTATGGCTAGCATGGGCCATGTTGTTGATGATACGGGGTGCTGCACACCCGGTTTCTTCAGGTTTGCGAGCATGATGTAGAGGGATTGGGTGAGGTGCACAAGCTAGACAACCACCTTAGCCACCAAGCATACTTAACCCGCCTAACTGCTCCTACAACTCGAAATAGTTGGAAGGTAGCACTGCAAAAATCTAAGACCCCACCGAGTGTTAGAGTTAGCTCCTTCACGAGCAAGGTGGTCAGCATCAGAGTTAGCTTCCCAAAAAGTATGGTGTCTAGAGATTGGGATATCCTGAGTCAAGTGGGCTATCTCATCGAATACGTCGTCTAGACGCCACGGCCAAGAGGAGACTCTTGATGCCCACAAGATGACGTTTTTGGAGTCTCCTTCCACCACCAAGGTGGGCCCCTAGGTGGTTTAAAATATACGGAGGCCTTCTAAAAGGGCACTGGCTTCAGCTAGAGTTGAATCCGCAAAGCCTATGGGGCAAGAATAAGCTTGCAAGATCTGACCAACAGTGGAGCAAAAGAGACCTCCTACTCCAGAGGATCCCGGGATGCCAAGGGAGCACCCATCAAAATTCAGCTTGATGGAGCCTGGCCTGGGTGGTCTCCAAAGAGATGCTCGCGAGATCCTAGGGCTGACTACCTGAATTAAGTTGTCCCAGTTCCTATAGAAATCAGTGTAGGGGCAGTTCTTGAACAATCTATGGTTTGTGGCCCAAAATGCCACTAAGTTGCGAACTTTGTCAGCCAATGCTGCGCCCGAAGATCTCTCACCTCTGAAAGTTCTGTGGTTCCTTTCGATCCACAAAACCCATATAGTGACTGAAACAGATGCTTTCCAAAGTTCTCTGCTGCCTTGGGCCAGGGGGTATTAAGGAGAGCCTTGAACAGGTGTTGAATGGAACTTGGGGTGACGCAAGTCCACTGGAAAAGGTCCAAAATATAGGACCATAGCCCTCTAGCAAACTTCCAATGGCGATACAAATGTGCATTTGACTCCTCAGCCTCCAAAAACAGTGAACATCGGTTAGGGCAATGTAGTACTTCTCTTCTTTGGAGAAGATCAATCGTCAACACTCTCATGGAGTGCAATCCAGCAGAAACCTGAATCCTTGGGGGTGAGATGGGGTTCCAGGCTTTTGATAACAGTGAAGGGCTGGAATTGGCAGTAGCTGGGTAGGAGGTGAGGGAATGAAACATGGAGGATATCGTCAAGATCCCCGAGGGTGATGGCTCCCAAATGATCATATCCATGCCGGAAATTGGAAGGAACACTGGATGGAGAACTTCTGCCAAACCCCTGAAATCCTCGAGCTCAAATCATTAAGAGCTCTCCTGAAATTTGGCGACTAAGTTCTGAGATGACCTGCATGCCCAAAATTCTCTTCCACAGTTGAGGTTGTGTCACGTGCTATACGGAACAGGTTAGGGAACTGGTCCCTAAGAGGCCTACTGCTGACCCAGGTGTCATTCCAAAATTGCACCCTGGTCCCCTCTCTTGGGCAAGATCGAATGTGGCCCAAAAACAGATCACGGCACCTTAAAATAGACTTCCAGAAACAAGATATATTGTCGCTAGATCGGCAAATACGCACCCAATTATCATTGCCTTGACAGTACTTGTGTTTGATAACTTCTCTCCAAAGGTGGCTTGTGTGGGTCGCATACCTCCACCACCATTTGTCCAAGAGGGCAATATTGTGGTTTCTAAGATTGCGAATAGCCAGACCCCCCTGAGACTTAGGTAAACACAGTTTGGCCATGCGATGAGATGGATCTTATGCCTATGCTTCCCAGACCAAAAGAATTCCATCATCATTCGCTCTAGTCTAGCGGCCACAGAGGCAGGGATTCAGAATAGAGACATGGAATATTGGTGTGTTGGCGAAAGTTACTTTGATCAACATAAGCCTTCCCACCTTGGATAAGAACCTACCTTTCCAGCCTGCGAATCTCCGATCAAATTTAATGTGGCTCCACTGAGAGAGTCAGAGCAACCCCAGGCAAACGGGGAGACCAAGATAAGAAGAGGGCAAAGTCTCTACAAAACACCCCCACCAACTACTAGCTAGGAAATGGACCACAGAAGGGTCCGTGCAAACCCTCATCATCTAGGACTTGGAGAGGTTTGCTTTAAACCCAGTAGCCATCTCAAAACACTTAAGAAAAAGCAATAATGTGTGGACGTGTTGCACCAAGGAGCCAAAGAAGTCTAGGGTGTTGTTTGCGTATTGTAGGTGGGAGATACGGGGTCCATGGTTACTAGACTTAAAGCCACTCAATAACTCTGCCGGGTAGAGCTGTGAGATTGAGGTGCTGAGAACCTCAGCCACAATAGCAAGCAAGAACAGCGAGAGAGGGTCTCCCTGGCGAATACCTCTACTAGCCAGGGAGTAGCCTTTGGGGGGGTCCCATTGAGAAGGACCGAGAAAACGGGGTTAGTTATGCACCCTCTGATCCAACCTCTCCAATTTGGTCTAAAAGCCATCCTTTTAAGGATTTCATCGAAAACTGCCCAGACAACATGGTCATAGGCCTTCTCCCAATCTGGTTTTATGACTAATCCAAAGATGTTTGAACTGGACTGAGAGTGGATGCACTCGTGAGCTATTAATGCCCCATCTAAAATTTGTTGACCCTTGGCAAACGCACGATGGGTGGGGGAAATAACAGAGTCCAGAACAGCTCTCAATCTAGAAGCGAGGACCTTGGACAGCAGCTTGTAAGACCTATTGACCTAGCTAATGGGCCTGAAGTCCTTTGATTTCGTTTGTTTCTTTGGTGCCCTTTGGGGTTGTATAGGGTGCCTTCTATGAGGTCCCAATTGTGTGTACATTTTTATTCGGTAATACAATTGTAGTCAACATTTCTCAAAAAACAATGGAGGTAAGGATCATCAAGTCCACCTTTGCTAAGACTATAAGAAAGCATGAGATAAAGGGTCATTGTGAAGTTCTTTTATTGTGTTTTCATTCCTTTCAATGCAGCCAATACTGCAAGCCCATGATATCCACAACGCCAGTACAGGGCTTGGAATGGAGCCTGCCACTGCATATGAGCTTAGTGGGCTCTGTTTCAATAACGAAGCGGCTGAGGTTGGCCCATTCATGGATAAGTCCAAGCAAATGTAGCTAAAACACGGTTCACCATCATGTTAGAGAGCTGGAAGGACAATGATTGGTTTCTTGGGGTCTTGTCCACAATAGACAATGTTCCATATAATAGTGTGAATGACTCTGATAAGATGAAGAGTGGGTAGCTATTGTTTAGTTACTGGATGATTTGGTGAAAGATGTTGGTTGAGGAGTATGCAATCCAAGTCATAACTGAAAGTGCAAAGAACCATGTCAACGCAGGAAAGAGAAAGAGGAAGCATTTGGTTTGGATGCAACCTACGACATTGAACCAAAGCTCGAAGGGGACAACATTTCCAAATTCCTTTATAGGCATTCCTATGTTCTAAATTTGATGAGATCATAGAAAGAGGGGAGAGAGCTGATTAGCACAACCATCACATGTCTTGCTCTGTTATTCTTGTCCATCAATTAAATATGGAGATCAAAAGCTGGGCTTAGAAAAATTGTTTCCACTGAAGAAAGGATCAATGTCCCTATCTCATGGACTTCACCTAAAAGTAAAGTTGAAACTATAATAAATAACAAGAGGAACTAGAATAGATGTGAGCATATTCTAACAGTTATAGATCCTCTTGTGGCATTTTTTGATATACTGAACTCCAATGGGAAGCTTGCCATGCGTTCTTGTATGAAGCAATTTGTCATGCGATGCAGGAAAATAGAAAGAGGCAAAAAGTAGTTCAATAAACCATCAAAACAAACCAAATTTGAGTGGATCTGGCTTTCCTTGCATAAAAAGATACACCAAAACCCTAGATAGGGCTTGTTGGTACTGTTCACACCATGTTTTTATTGTTCACACCCCAAATGTGTTAGTAACCTAACACCCCGGGCCCTTTTATTATATTATAATAAAAACCACTTAAAATATTATAAAAATACCCCATATTTCCCTTCACTTAAATTTAAAATATAAAAGGTCCCCAAACTACCCTTGATTTTATTTAAAACACTGGAAATCACTAAACGATTGTAAAAACAGCGACAAACTAAAAATAAATTCCTGAAAAAATTCAGCCTTCTCCTTGATTCCCTTGTGACCATGAAATGTGGATCATCATAAAGGGGGCCGTCAAAGGATGGATTGATTAGGTCAAAAGGCCCATGGGAACTTTCTTGACTAGTCGAAGGACTGTCGACTGCATCATTCTCCTCCAGTTGGGAAGAAATCGACCTCGAGTTGGGCTTTTCTTCTATTCCTACATTGGGTTTCTGTTATTCAAAAAGATCAGCAACATTGAATACATTCGAGGTCTCAATCTCAGCTGAAAAGTTGATCTTATAGACATTACTCCCCATCTTCTTCAGCACCCGATATGGTCGAATCTTCCCATTATCCAGCTTGTTGTATTTGGCAACAGGATGCCTATCTTTGCATAGAAAAACCAAAACCAAATCTCCCACATTAACAAGCTTGAGATCAAAGCTTGCCATGTTACTGCACCCCCCAAAGACATTGGATCAACCATGTTTTGGGCCCTGGGAATTGGCATACTTGTAGTACATAAGCACAACATACTTGGTCCTAAACACATTAGAGAATACTCTACCATGAATTTTGAAGCAGTTAATTAACATATAACCTCGTGCTTCCCTTCAGCTCACACATAGTGATTAGATATAGAGGTTCTCCACTCAAAACAAAACAATGGAGAAAGAAGTCGTCTAATATTAGGAATCAAATAATCAATATTCCATGGGTACCTTTTATATTAAACTCACTAGCAAAAAGCTCATAGGAAAATATCACCAAATCCTTGGGGCATACCTCACATGGTACCCTATATTTGGGCAAGACATTAAGAGAAACAAAGTCCTTACTACCACTGTCATCTCCTTAATTTTCCTTGCCTTCACTTTGTTGTTCTCCAAAGATAATATCACCCATCAAATCATCATCCCTCATTAATGATGGGATCACTATCAAAGATAGGATGACCATCTCCATCAAAACAGTTCTAGTCAAAGATTGGATCACCCATAAAATCACACTGATCATCAAGGATTCGGGGAAGAAAATTCCCTCCCAATTACTCGTCTACTACTCGAGATGTAATCATGTTGTGCTGGATCACCAAAGCCTCCCCATGATCACTATAGGTCACTACCAGGTCCATTTCATCAACTAGCCCATCATAGTCGGGATCACCTTAAAAATAATGCTCGCTGTCCTCAGCATAAAACTCTTCAAAAAGGCAAATGAAGTTGCGATTTGGGCACTGTGATAAGACATGCCTGCTGCCCAAACAATTGTAGCACTTGATGTTGCTATTGGCACCACTTTCGGGTCGCCTGACTCCCAAAACAACTACTTTTTGGTCCATGGCACCTTGCTGGTTGGTTGTTCCAGCAAGTGAGATGTCAGGCCAGCACCCCTCATGTTGCTTTTTCTTCCAAAATCACTGCCTTGGACTGCTGTTCTATTTGCTCCATAACTCGCACCCGCACCCCACCTGTTCGAGGGTCGTTTCTGCTGAGTTTCAACCCTCTTTGCAAAGTTACAGACCTCATCATGGGTCTCATACCGCTGTGCTACCCATTCACATACCTAGCAATGGACTGCTCCCGCTCAATCGCATCACTGCAGGCAGCCAAAAGAGGAAACCCATCAGTGTAGTCCTCCGCTGGCCTATCTCCTTGGTGCAACACATGCATCTTCTGATATAAAGACTGGAAACAATTTTCAGTGAGATATATTTCCTTCATCTCTTTCCTCGTCTTATCCCACGAAACAATCTTAGGTTTTCCTATTCTTTCTCGCCTTGCTCTTAGTTGTTTTCCCACCATATGAAGCACTTTTTCTTCAATTTAATGGCAATAATGTTAATTTTTTTATTCTCTGGCACATCCTTGTAATCAAAGACCCTCTCTACTGTATTTAACCAGTCTAGAAAGTCATTGGGTTGCGACTTTCATTCAAAATCAGGGACATCTACTTTTAGATCGGTGGATTTTGAGTACCGCATATACCTCCGATCATATACCACTTCACTTGACTCATCCCCCAGAGCACAATTGTAAAAAGGTTGTACTCAAAATCAAAATCGTCCAGCACAAGCTGCTGAATCAAATGGGTAGAAAGGCTTGAATGGGGAAAAGGATCTGGAGACAAAGACGGAGGCAACGACGAGTTAGGCACTCTGGCGGAAGATTCGGGAGGGATCATTTGAAATAGTGGGGGTCAGAGGCAGGGGGTGAGTGGAATGAGGTTGCGGGTCGGAGGCTGGGAGAGGGGTGAAAAAGTAGTTGAGGGGGCAGAATGAAAGGGGGTAGCTTGCCTTCAGAACAATGGGTGACATTAAGAGCCAATCTCATTTCCAGTGGCATGGGGACAAGGCTGTTCAGGTCAGATTATTGTAAACCTGAGCCTGTAGGATTCGGAAGGGGAATGGCAAAAGAATTAGAGGGTATGGGACTAGTGGGGGAGGTCTCAGAGAAGACAAAAAGAGCGAGAGGGTTGGGATGAGAAGTTGACGGAGAGGAGAGGAATGAGGGAAAGTGCAGGTAGGAGGGGAAGTGCACCAGTTGAACCAGAGGGGTGAAGGGGGGAAGAGTTGCTTTTAGGTTTCCACCTTCTACCAGGGAGCATTGGGGTTTGTTTCTGGCATCTGGGCATTTCGAGGGATGTAGTGAAGGACGAAAGGGGAACAAGTAAAGGCAAGATAGGGGTAGCCGAGAAGGGGAGAGGGGAGAAGAAGGGAACGGGGGAGGGAGGGGGCAGGGCGAGATTGAGGAGGGTGGGGAAGAAGGAGCAGGATGGTATTGAGGCGGGTCCAAGGAAGGATGGAAGGGAAGTGAGGGGAAGGGGTTGAGGTATGCCATGATCTAGGAGAAAGAAAGGTGAGGAAGTGAAGACAAGGCGTCAAATGATGATTAGGGGTAACGGATGGAAGAAGGTGGGAAAAGGGGAGGGGAAGAGATGGGATAGGGGAGACCAAAGGGTTTATTCCTGATCCCAAGGAGGTAGAGAAGGAAGAAGAGAAGGCGATATTAGGTGGCCTAGAAGATGACGAGAGCCGAGAAGAGGTACAGATGGGGGAGTAGAGGGGCAAGATGAGGATAATAATGGAGAGAGTCTTGTGATGGGGCCGAGTACCAGAGAAGTCAAACAAAGGTGCAAGCACGAGGGAGGCATCAATTAAGGGAGAGAGAGAAGCATTTAATGAGGCCAAATGGACGACAAGCCCTGGGAATGGGAATTCTCATCTTGCGCTAAAGTGCCAGCTCTAAGAAGGGAAGCCAAAGAGACGGAATTAATACGCCTAGTGACAGGTGGCAAGAGAGCATTGTCAAGGATATGCGTGTCAACTTCAAGAGTGTGCAAGGTGGAGGAAGCCAAGACATGGGGATGGGATGGGTGGTCATATTAAATGCGCCGAAGGGAGCTTCAACTGCAGGTGGCGCGAGAAGGCTCGAAACAATGGCGCTCTCGGGTGACGAGTGGGGAATTGAGGCAGGAGGAGTTAATGCACCCTAAGAAGTGGAATGGGGGAGGGGGGGCAGGTGTGCCATAATTATGGCATTGTCAGGGGGAAGGACAAGAGGCCAGGGAAATTGGACACTTTGGAAGACAAAAGAGGAAGTGGAATTAATGCTCCCCGGTACACATAGCAGGAGGGAAGACTCCTAAAGAGACGTGTCAAAAACAGGGGAGCAAAAGGGGGGGGAGGGGGTGACCGAGACATGGGAAGGGGAAGGGGAGGCAGCAAGCAGCGAGTCACTAATGATGACGCTTTGGGATGACATGTGGGGAAAAGAATGGGAATTTAATGCACCCTAGGAAGTAGCATGGGGAGGCGGCACTAGGTGTGACACTGAAAAGGCGTTGGTAGAGGGCAGGACAGGTGGCTGAGAGGATTGCAGCTAGGATGGACCAGGGTCAGGGGGAATGATGTGTTGGGGAGTACGAGGAAGTTCAGGAGAGACCCAAGTGAGAGTACCAGAACAAGGGGGGGCTGTGCTAGGAACAGGTTGTTGAGGGTGTGGACCACCGTAGTCCCGAATGGGTGGGGTGGGCAAAGCACATGAAGGGGTGGGTCTAGGGACCACAAGAGGATGGGCACGCTTTTTGTGGGTCACGGTGATCCATCCATCGTGGTCCGGGACAGAAGTTTCATGGCATCCAGGAGTTGCAGTCCCCTAAACAGAGATTTTGGTCATAAAAGACAGACCATAAAAGTGAAGATGAACAGACGAGGGGATAGAGTCCAAATTGAAGGATTCAACAAGAATGACTAGGCAACCTAGGGGATGAGTACCAAAGGATTTCCAATGGACAGAAACAAAACCGCCACACGAGTCCCCAATGGCCTTGAAGACCGATTTGGGACCAGAGGTGAATCGGAATGCCTTAGATGAGAAGCCAAACCTTAGTCTTACGCTCAGCATCGATGGACTCTTCCCAATTAAACAAAGACAAATGGCCCCCTCTAAAGGAGAAATTGGTCCCACAGACTCCAGGGGGGAGAAGAGCAAAGAGGGGCCTGCAGGATAATTGGTTAGACTTCAACACAGATTGGAGCCATCTAGTAATACCTTTGGTGTCATTTCTCTGAGGCGAGAAGGAAGCAAGATAAGAATTTTGTTGAGACGAAAGGCGATCAAGGATCTCTTTAGAAACTAGAAGGCGGACATGAGGAATACCATTGTAGAGCGCAAAGTATGGGAAAGAAGAAAGAATGGATGCAGACACGAAAGGAGTTTGATAAATGGATAAAACAAGGGGGGGAGGCTTGTAGTTGCTTGAGGTGACAATAACCGCGTAGGATTTCCTAGTGTCGAAATTATCAGGTTCTTCCACGGAAGGGTAGGAAGAGGGAAGGACACAAGATGGATTGATGAACTGGCAGTAGTATTGGTATAAGGGCAGGGAGGGGGGTGGGCAGGTTTAGGAAGACTCCTGTCTTGAGCCCCTGTAGGGAAAGAATCCTTCACAGGAGACTTCATTTATGATTTGCATTCTCATTTATTAACCATTGATTTTGGAAAGACAGATGTAAGAAAATGCTGCTAGCTAATCGAGCAGAACTTAAATACCAAGAAATTAAAACAACTCAAAAGAAAGACAAATTATTAATTGTAGGTAATTGAATAATAATACAACTTGTCCTGTACATAGAACCAAGTCCCATGATAAAGGCAATATATGCTTTCAAGGTTATTCTTGATTTTGTTTCTCTTAAATTGAGTGAAGCAACCCATATTGAAAAAGCTTCAAGCTCATTTTCTTGCAACCACATCCATTTATAAGAGTGACAGTTATAGATATGAGAGAATGTCATTCCCTATAGAGCAGTTCACAATAAGGATACCATGATGCTACTTCAGGTTGTAGAAGAGCTTTTGATCAATCCAATCAGGGTATTATAATCCAAAGAAAGCAAAGAATTTAAGAAGTGATAGCATAAGCCTATAAACCAAATATATCAGAAAAAGGAGACAAAAATAATAAAATTATTATTCTAATAAAATTGTCTTTCTTCACTGCATAGATGCCTCATGGGATAATAAAAAAACAAAAAATCCAAAATTAAATGGTACTCATAAATACATACCAAGTGATGTATCGGATAAGTAGTTAAGGTCCCAAAGCGTCCATTAATGCGTCCAACGATCTCATGGACTTGGCTTGTAAGCTTTTGATCTGAAAAAATATGCAAAGAACTTTTTTTTCAAAGCTTTACAAAAAAATTTATGTGAAGCTTTTGTTGCAAACATAAGCAAAATATTACGATAGAAAAAAGACGATTGACACCAAACATGCAACAGAGATACAAAATTTATTTACAATAGCAAAAATTCCGCAGATAACATAAGTTTTTGAAATAAATAAAGTATAATAACCATTAGATGATTAAAGTTGAGGCTAGTATATTGATGGTAAGATTTAACAATTTCTCACACAAACGTGTGTGCACAAGGATGAGTGAGAGAGAGAATCAAAACCTAGTGAAATACAGCAGTAGTTCATATAATATTGAAAATTTATAAACCTTCCCCACATACATATAAGCCTTTAAAAAACACCATGGACTATAATTAAAATCTTCCATATCAATTCTAAAAATAAATAAAACAGTTGGGATAACTTGACCATCAGATTTCGAAAGGGACATTAGAATTGCAGTGGGCGTCAGCAAGGTATGTAATGCAATGAATGCGCCTCAGGAACTCCCCCTAGTTGTCACTAGTTGCATCAAAATTTGGGGCATCACTGCTAAATATTTTAAGACCTCCTACTTAGGAAACTGATTGAGAAGTTTAGGGAAAAAGAAAATGGCCTCCACATGGTCTTTATTGATTCAGAGAATGCATACGATAGGGTACTTGGAGATTTAATTTGGTGGGTGTTGGAAAAGAAAGGAGTCATTTAGAGGCTATACTGACATTGTGAAAGATATATATGAGGGAATGCTAACTAGTTTGCGGATAACTAGTGGAGAGACAAGTGAGTTCTCAGTGACAATAGGCCTACATCATGGGTCAGCGCTGAGCCCATATCTCTTTGTTTTGATTATGGACAAGTTAACCAGACACCTAAAAGATGAGGTACCATGGTGTATATTGCTCATAGATGACATATTTTTTATCAATGAGACTAGAGGTGGCGTCAATACAAAGTTAGAACATTGGAGGAATAACCTATAATCTAAAGGTTTTAAAATTAGCCTGAGTAAGATAGAAATATGGAATGTAATTTTAGAAATTATAGGAGTAGAAACGAGGAAATAATTAAGATTGATATTCAAGAAATACCTCAAAGAAATTGTTTCCAATATCCAGGGCCAATAATCTAGGAGAATGAGGAGATTGAGGAAGATGTTGCACATAAAATTAAAGCTGGGTGGGCAGAGTGGATATGTACATCTGGAGTTTTATGTGATCGTCGCATACCACTGAGACTGAAGAGAAAGTTCTAGAAGAAGGCTGCAAGACCAGCCATGCTTTATGGGACAATGTTAAGCAGTCAAGAAACAACATATTCATAGGATGAACAAAACCGATATGAGGATGTTGAGATGGATGAGTACTAAGAAAAGAAACAATAGAACCTGAAAAGAACATATATAAGGGAACTCAGGTGTGGCTTCAATAGGCGATAAGATAAGGGAAGGTAAATTTAGGTGGGATATCCATGCGCAACATAGACCTAATACAACACCAATTAGGAGGTGTGATTTGATTCAAGTGGAAGGCTCTAAAAGAGTAAGAGGAAGGCCTAAAAGGAAATGGATTGAAGCAAGGAGAAGATATATAGTGACTTTTGGTCTTTCTGAGAGTCAGGCCATTGATTAAGAAGAATGGAGGAACAAGATTCAAGTAGCCAAATCCAAATAATAGGGATAAGGCTTGGATGATAATGATGATCGACAATATTTCAAGCTTTCCTAAGGGAAGAGGGTCACAAGTAAAGGTCATCATAGACTAAAAGAGAAGCTGATTCCAATGGAGCATGAGAATAAGTTGATATCGTCTTGGAACACCAATAGCAGTATCGACACATTATCTCTAGCTCATCTAGGATGGACTTTTCCAGCACCACCAAATCCTCAAATTTTTGAAGGTTCAGTTCAGCTTGATAATATTCACATAATCGAACATTTGCAACATAAGGCACTGCAAAAATGTGCGACATGTATGAGGAGGACAAAGAAATCATAACGACCTACTTGATCCGCCAACTTGTACTTCACTCTTTCAGCATCAACAGGGTCATGCTGAGGATTCCATGGACATGCTCTTGAAGGACTGGACAGAGACTTGCATCCACCTAAAGTCCAGGTTCTTTGGAAGTTATGCAATCTAGATATTTTCTCTCGAATCTAGAGAGAAAGCAACAAAAAAAAAAAGCAGTCAAATGCTCAGTTCTAAAAGAAATAAAGACATTATTGTCGTATGAAATATGCTGCCACCAAGTTTGTTGAAAGTTAATCACAATGATGTTTCAATTCACAACCCCAGTTAGTCATTTTAGGGATTGCCTTGGGGACACAATTTTCTTCTTGGGCACCTTGCATGTGCGCGATTTTCAGGAGGCAGAGGTCTGAGCCAGTTTTTCTGGATTTGAATCAGTAAGGCAGAGGGCCCAGCAATGATTATGGGAATAAGACTCATATGCCACTCTCCATCACAAATTGTGAGTCTCCATCACAAGTCACCTCCCTTTTGGACTTCACCAGCATCTTTGAAGAGGTGTTTGAGTTTGTCAATCTCTACTGGTCTCAATTTCTCGTCTCGGCTGTGAAGCAAACAAGCAGGCAAATTCATTTGCTAGCTAGGTTGTTGAATGTGTGTGTCTCTTGACTAGAGCTTCCAATCACTTTCCACAACATAGACAGTTTGTCCCTCAAAGTGTTTGCATGACTCCATGCAACAACTTGATGCTTTCTAACATAATCACATGTCAAACATTATCCATTTCCTTCTAACAAGGAAGGTACCAGCAGCCATTCGATTTTGATCCTCAAATGGATGGCATCGACTATGAGCAATTACCAAAATACTAATACATGAACCACCTAGACTGCTTTGCCCTTGCAAATGCCCAATCCTGACTCGTATGCCAAATGGATGTGAAGAACAATGTTCGCAAAATCGAACTGGAAAGGTTAACCGGACATGGGCATGGAAGCGGTTTAACCAGCCTAACCGGTAAACCGGCTGATTCAACCACTCTAACCAGGCAAGTCCTGGGCAGTCAAAAAAGTGTTGACAAAAATAAAAAAAATACAAAAAAAAAAAATTTACTAAAATATGAAAAGCATATAAAGAATGATTAAAACAAAACAGATTCCAATGAAGTTGAAAATTAATGAAAAAAATGAATTTTAACCCATTTTATATTTTCCATGGGCTATTTTTAAAACTTTCTAAAAAAAGATGGGAAAATATAAAAGTCAGTATTAATGACCAAAACAATTTTTAATCTTTACCATAATGTAAAGAATATTTAAAAATGCATTACAAATCAAATTCCTTATTTTTGAGAATTTATATACATTTTTTTGAAAAAAAAATTTAAAATACCGGTTGATCACCCTAAGCCAGAACCGCCCACTGTTCCAATCTAACCGGGCGGTTAGCAGTTAGATCGGGCGATTTTGCGAACAATGGTGAAGAACACCATTTGTTATAGCGATCTCTTCAACAAAGTATCTATGCAACAACAACATGGCTACCCAACTAATGATCCCTCACTTGTTTATTAGTTAAGGAAGGTTGTCCAGCTACAAGCAGGGATACAACTATGGAGTGTCAATTCCCAAGATCCCAAAGCTTTTCTGATGTGTCTGAGTATCATAATGTAAAGTGGCATTTCAAAGAGTTTATCTGATCATCCTCGAGTACCTAGGTGGTTCTCTTGATTCATGTCTATGATAGTTTGCTAAGTGCTGAGATGATTGAATGTCATCTTCTCAGTGAAGCAACAACTTCTTTATTCGTCTGTCACTCAATAGATGGTTCTTTCAATGATGCAAAACCAGGAGAAGAGAGGACAAAGAATATAAGGAGGACAACTTGATGAGCCCTCTTGTTGACTAAAATCAAACTTGTCCCTACCTTTGCAGCCAAATACTTAGACTCCTACTCTAAATCTAGATGCTTTTGAAGACTCCTCACCAAGTCCCCATGCATACAAAAGTCAAAACCATTCAACACTCCTCAAAGCACCTATTAAAAACACAGAATACATGGGAAACATGCAAAGAGTACCCAAACAAAGACTAATAATCTCTTCCAAATTAAATCCTACTTAATTTTTTTGACAAATTTACCCCTATTCCTAATGCAAAAAGATCTCCACTCAAGTAGTCTGAAACTCCATCAGATGATCTACAATGAATGAGTGATGAATGGATGTCATCTAACCACTGAAATGATGAAGCGAGAACATCTGAACACATTTCTAATAAAATATTCCGGTAGCTACTTCTGGGTAATGAAGTTTACTGGTTCATCATGAAAATTGTGCTTAGCCAGAAAAATAATGCTCTAGATATTATTTTCCATGTTCTCAAAGAAATTAATATCATATAAAACTGAGGAAGTTAACACAAAGGACTCGAATAAAAAGCAATTTCTTCCTAATCCCACATCATATTCATAAATTGGGTGTGTTCATCTTCCTCATAACCATGAAAGTGCATCCTTTCATAGTGCACAACTATTATCTAGTTCATATCCCCAACACAAGAGTCTTGCCTTATGTCCAACATATTATTTGCTACAACCTCTTCTATCTCCATTTCAGTTTTTTTAAGAAAAGAAAACAATTTTCTTCCCAAACTTACACGACATTCTTAAATTGGGGGTGCTCATCTTTCTCATAACTGCTCGACTGCACACTGTCAAAGTGCACAATTGTCATCCAATTAACTTCCCAAACTCAAGAGCCTTGTCTTATTATTTCCACCATATTATTTTCCACTTCTGGTCTATCTTTTTTTTCTTTTCTTTTTTTTTTCTCTTTTTTTTCTTGATACTGCAATTCAAACCCTTGACTTTGGCCTGCAGCCCTCAACTCCTAACCACCAAACCAAGTTGCTTCAGATTTGTCTAGATGCAAAGGTAAAAACCTTTTTTATTGGATATTAACTTATCTCCTAGAGAAACCTAGAGAAATGCCCATGGCAGAAGAATAAATATCTATACCAATGCAACCCCTCTGGAGCTTTATCGGACATGAGCTCTCATGTATATTTATGAAATTTTATCACCACAACCCTCCTTAACATAAAGCAATCAATTGAAAGGGCACCCGATCCAAACACCATCAATGAAAACCACATGCTCTTGAGAGGTATCTATGACATAGAAGACATTCAAATTTTATTAGCGCCTGCAACCCTCCTGTAAGTAAAGACAACATTGAGTCCCTAGAGTGGCAATTATAAACACCTACAATTCATCATACACAAAAGAACTTGCAATAGTTAATACAGATGAGCAAAACTTTTAGAAATATCAAGGGTCGGCCAAGAGATCCTTCATAAGAACAACTAGCTAAATTAATTAACAACTCAAAACCCAAGTCCCGTAACCAGATAGTCTCCAAATTTAATGATATTTGCTCCAAACAGAACTTCTGCGGGAACTCCATGAACTTCCTAAACCAGAATATATACAGCCATTAATTAGCTCTTCATATATGGCAAGTTTCCCACTAATCCAGTCAATCTCTAAAGCTCAGATCACAGATGAACACTATTGAACCTCAAGGACCAAAGTGGAGAAGAAATTAATCTGCAATTCATTGAAAAACCAACCCTTGCAACTGTCAGATTTGTCCTCATTTATCAAAGATTATATCCACGGCATCTTCATCGTATATCCACCAAAAGTAATACAAAAGTATCTATATGGAAAATGATTCACTAAATAGCATCTAAAATGTAAAAATAGCAAAAACAATATGTAAATAGCCACTAAATAGTATCGCAAAAATCTTAAAACCCCAAGAGCTCCATTCATTATTATTAAACTTAAGATTGTTCACGCAGCCCAATAATTCTTGCTAGCAAGAACGACAAATGGTCAGAAATTTGATCAAGGTTCCACAAACATGACCATACTGCATATGGGAATAAAGAACATGGCAATTTAGCAAGCAGAATGCATAACGACACATGTTCGTTGGATGTGGATATTTCCTTCCATAGATGTAGCCCTTTGCATAACAATACCTGCTCGATTTATGTGGATTTTCCTTTTTTCTCATATAAAATGTTTTAAAAAAATAAAAAACAAATAAAAAAACATAAAAAAAAAAAAACGGATCAATGACCGGGATCACCCATCCTGAAAACCGGTCCGGATTTGCCGATCAACAGTCCGGATCGGTAAATCTACCAGAGCAGCCAGATCTGACCTTAAAAAAGATTTAAGAATTTTTTTTTAGTTTCCAAGAAAAATGGGGATATGCATTATGTACTTTGATTATTTTGCAAAATACATAAATATTGAGATTCTGTTCCCTTGTCCAAATGTTTGTTGACCATTACATTAACATCATAGACATAACAGAGCATACAATCATAAGGAACTTACAAACATCATGGATATGAATACATGGTCATAAGTCGAGCATACAACTATTAAAATCAGTGTAGGAAAAATCGAACTGGAACGGTTAACCGGACATGGGGCTGAAAGCGGTTACTCGGTATTAACCGGTAAACAGGCCTATTCAAACGGCCTAACTGGGCAAGTCCCGGGAGGTCTAAATAGTGTTAAAAAAATACGAATAAAAATCTATTAAAATCTGAAAAGTATATTTAAAGCATGATTAAACAAAGAACTTCCAAATGAAATTGAAAATTAATGAGAAAAAAAAAAATTAAAGAATCAATTTGTGCTAGTGGTATTTTTAAAAATTTTCAAAAAAGATGGGAAAATGTAAAACTAAATATTAGCGGCCAAAACAATTTCCAATCTTTGCCAAAATCATGAAAACATTAAAAAATACATTACAAACAAAATCCCTTATTTTTTGGGATTTCATATAATTTTTATGAATTTTTTGTAATGTAAAAAATACATTACAAACAAAACCGGCCGAAACTGAAACCGGTCAATGGCCAGTTCCGATCTAACCGGGCGGTTCCGACTTGAACCGCCCGATTTTTCCTACTCTAATTAAAATACAACTTAATACCAAAATGGAAGATGCCGCCATTCTTCCTCCTCATCAAGTTCATGCAAATCGTTGAACTGTCTCGACAATTCATTGAGTCAACTAATGTAAACATAATTACATTAACATAATTTTACCGTGATCATATTGACATAACTTTAACATAATTATATTAATCAAGTGTTGGACACAACACCTAATTTCCAACTTAAGATACTTGACAATAGCCTGTGCAACTAATTGCCAATATCAAGATGCTTGTTAATGAACCAGCATTCATAAGCAATCCCAAGTATTAGAATTGCATTTATGGACAAAACGGAACTCTGACCTATTTAGGAAGGTCACTAGAACTACCTTTTAACATGAGTAACTACTCATTGTCTTTTTCTCTTTCTTTTTTTCTGTTTTTTTTTTTTTTTTGAAAGGGTTACATAGGAATGGAACTTGAGACGTAGTGCTATGAAAACCCAACTACTACCGCCTTGACCCAAGCCCGATTTCTGAGTAACTACTCATTGTCAACCTTCAAACCATGAACATTTATATCTGTGAGATGCATTAAGGAAGAGAAAACTCTTAACCACATCTCAATCAATAAACTAGAGAACCAACTTAACAATATTAACAATTTAACATACTACTAACAAAATCATGATGGAATCCCAACGCGACATGCCACATTAAAATTTGGCATGTCGATTAAGTTCAAAGGATAAACTTTAAAAGAAATAATGTTAAATGAAGTTTTAAGTGTCAAAATCTGAAGTCTCACTGAGGCTAATGAACTATTAAATTTAAAATACTATCTATAAAGATCTAAAAAATAGTCATTCTGACTTGTTTGAAATAAGTTTTTGGGCCAACAAATGCTTTAGCACGGAATCCTCAAACATTTTCTATCATCAATCGGAGGACATAATTCATCTGTTATAAGAAGCCTACACTCAGGCACATCTGTCCGTGTGGGCACAGCTATTTGCAACAAAACTACTTTATCACGCCACTCTGGACTTTCCTCGAGGAACTTTTCAAAGGCCAGTATCTTTTGAGGAATTCCTTTTATCATGTCAAGACGATCAACACCCAACATTACCTGCCCCAAGAGAAGAACCATAAGTTTTTTCAAATGTTTTTTTTCTATAGATAAGAGAATATTAATGCATTTGAGAAGTACAAAATACATATTGCCATCTGAGAGTGCAAACAAAAGTTAATCTGCAGTATTAGGAAAAATCCATAAAGTTCCAAAACAAATTGCAAATTTTCTTTTCCACCTTAGACAATCACCAAATAGCCATTAGTGATGAGAAACTTGTATCCATGTCCATGGGTATTCACGCAATATAAAAAAGCATTAAATCTTGAGGATTTATTTGAGAGAAATGCAACAAAAATAGTTTCAAAGATGGTCCCCTAATCATTACAATAGGTGCCAATCGTGCCTCCCATCATTGTGAAAGGATCCTCGAAATTCTTCCACAACTAGGTCTAGAAGATCCAAGCTCTTGAAATTTTCGGCCAAAGAGTTTTGTGTACCCAAAATCTTGCAAATCTGAGATTTCAATGGGTTTTCTGTGGAAATTAAGCCTTTGATTAGAGAACTTAAAAATAGGCTTCGGGAAGAAATTTCAACAAAGATGGAGCTAGGGTTGTGAAGAAATCAAAAGCTTTCGAAATTTGGCCATATCCTAGTTCGAAGATCAAAATCTCCCATAGAATATGATCATTTCAATATCTAGACGATGAAACATATATGCTTAAACCTCAAATTTCATGGTAAATGGATCAGCTGTTGAAGAGATTCGTCGGACTCAAAAAGGCTGACAAACTTAGAGAGTTTATCAAAAACCCACAGAGTTTAACACTTTAACCTAACTAATCCACATCAGAACAGTAATCTATACAAGCATGTGAATAGTGCCTCCCTGAACAAGGAGGAGCTTTCGGCCTCGGCAGCCCTGCAGAGAGAGCATAAGTAACTCAGGCAAGTCTAGACCGGAATCTCTATCTTTAACAGTGATTATCAAGACCAGACCAGATCAACCAATAATTGGCCTATCTATTCCAAGGAAAAGGCCACACTTGGTCATAAACAGACAAATACCGGTCAACAAACTAAATTTTGACAAGTTTTAGCTAGTCTGACTAGCTGGTTCTGACAAATTGTACCAGGCAAGCAAGGTTGGGAGAATCTATCTTTTAATATATCTCGTAGTTTTGAGTTATTTTCCCTTTTTTTCTTTATTTTGTAAAAATTCAGTCCAACAACAATCATATCAATTTTTACTGGATAGCATCCATCACTATTCCAGTGGCTGGTCTGGTTCCGATAACACTCCTCATAAAGATTAAGCAGGAGCATCCTTTCATTGCAAACTGAAAGCATAGCTTGGATGTATGGGTATTTTGTTTGCTAGGAGAGCCTACAAGATACCACATTATCTTCAAGCTTTGAAGCCAATATTAAACATGCCATCCATAAATTAGAAGTTGACCAAGATGAGATATCTCATGACTAATCTACATTCAATAGCACACATTCGAGACCACGTTATGTGAACAAAGTCAATGCCTATTTCCCCAGATCCAGTCTTCCATGACAGTACCAAACATAGAGAGGTACGTTTGTCACTTTGTTTAAGCATATACACAAGATGGATTAGTTTTGAATGCCTGCTGGTAGATGTCTCATAAAAATCCCTAAGACAAGTTTAAGCTATTGATAGGAAAGATAGAGAGTTATTAGTGTCCTTTCCACATTGTAGAAGAAGCCATAAATGCCAAGTAAAAACAAGTTTAAGCCGTTCATATGAAGCTAAGAATGATCATTGTCCATTCCAAAGTGTTGGAGAAATGTAAAATTTTTTATTTAGAATTATCTATCTTGCTCTTTCAAAAATTCCATTAACCAATCTATAGTATTTTTTTTAATTTCAAATGAGCACAATTATGACACTTTACCTCATCTATAAATTAGCTCTTACAGCCCATATCACTTAGGACTGAAAATTAGAGTTTCCTCTCTATGCCACATTTCTTCTCTTCCACATATTTGTCAATTGTTCAGCAACACCTCTAACTCCAAACCTAATGCCATAGAGCACCTTGTATATTCCTTCAACTCACCCCCGTTAAAATGTTTGTGAAGATCACTAGAGGGGAAGACAAAAAATCCAAGTGTATGCAAATCATTTCAAATTTGATAGATGGCTTGATTCAATTTTATTTTTTTTAAATTCAAACTCAGGGACATGGACGGGTTTTTTTGTTTATTATTCCTTAATTTGGGGATCAAAGATGAGAGGGGCAAACTGGGTTTTTCTTAATTGTTATGAGGTATACTTCTTTTTTTTGGATTAGCATGAGAATTTCCATGGTTTAGCAGGTTTTTCCTTTTTGAAGTTGGGATTGATGTGATTTGCTTACCGAAGAGAAGTCCAAAGTTAGTGGTTCAAGGAAGGAGAGGACCTGGGTTATATTGTATCTAGAGAGGGAGTGTGTGGATGAGAGAATAAAACGGGGGCAGCTTTTATATTATTTATTTTCTTACTTTGGAGTGGTTTGTATAAAAGGGAGAACTCTCAGGCCACCCAATGAGGCTTTTGTTTTGGAATTAAAATTGTCTTGTTTATAGAATTGATAGAATATTTCTTCTCCTTTAATTTAAGCGTGTTCTTACTCCATTGTGTTGCTGATTTTTGCTTGTTTAATGATTGAAAAGATGGTGGGCTCAGCCTCCCATCTTCCTCTCACACCAGTTTAATATTGAAGACGGTTAGAGAATACAATGGCTAGTTGTTTAGGTCATGACCATTGGATAGCCATGCTGGATTAGAGGAGCGAGCGAGTCACAAAGATCATCGCAAGGCTCCTGCATGTGCAAGATCAACAACAGCATGCCACAAAAGAACAGAGTTTCACAGTGTTGGATCCAAATCATAAATGTCTTAATAGAGAATAGCACAAATCGGAATCCGCATCCGAATAAGAGCGGGCAGATGATGTGTCTGAACATCTAGTTGTCTTCGATGCATGATGGCATTGATCAGAGTGTGGGAATTGACCACCCCGAGGCTGACTAGCATAGGGGCACGAACAAGGAGGAATTGCATGATGGGCGTTGAGATAAGCGAAGATATGAGCACAGAGAATCTGATTCAAGTACTAATGTTGATCTCCCTAAGCTTTATGGAAATGTTTACTCCAAAGAGGTTTCAGACTGGTTGACCACAGTTGAGCGCTTCTGTAAATGGAAAGACTTGTACATTCAAAGAAAGTCAAACTCAGGGCTCCTAAATTTAGGGGATATGCATTAGTGTGGCGGGACAAGTTCAAGAAGAACGACTTTGAATGAGCAAAGATAAAAACCAAGATTGAAGGCAAGATTACAAAAGCAATTCTCCATCAAGCTATGCACAGACATTATACCAAGAATTTCATAGTTGCATCAAGGTAAGAAATCAGTATGGGAGTATATGGAGGAGCATTATTGTTTAGCCCTATGCAAAAGGTTAGCAAAGACCGAGGACCAAAAGGTGGTTTGTTATGTTTCAGGCAGTGTTAAAAAAGGCTCCCCGCGCCCACATCGATGTCTAGGCAGGCTAAGGCCCTAAGTTAGGTCGCCACCTAGGGCTGAGGTGTTTCTAGGTGCGTGCAACACCTAGCACCTCAGTCAAGGTGGGCACCTTCACCCCCTCTCTTCTATATATATAAATGTGTGTGTGTGTGTGTGTGTGTGTGTGTGTGTGGTTAGAATACTTTTAATATAGATTATGTAATCCTTTTCTTTTTTGGGGCCCCTGACCGCCTAGGCAGCTGCCTCCACCATTTTGAACATTGGTTTCAAGGCTAGGAGTTCAATCCAAGATCAATTCATGCTACACCATATGCCACGGTTGGCTACTGCCTATCAATCTGCCTTGAAGGTGAAGGAAAAGCAAAGAAAAGAGGAAGCCACACACCGATCCATCCCCAGGCAGGATCATCACAATTAGGAGGCCTACGCCTCTAGCCCGGGGAGTTTCAGCTATTAAAGATAACCCAGTTACTGGAACAGGAGCTCGAATTCTAGCCAAAGAGGCTATTTGGTCTGAGGTGTTTCTGGTGTAATGAGGTGGGGTATCGAGCTACAAAGTGTTAGTTTCCTACAACCCAGCACCACATTAATTTGGTGGAACTGAATATGACACCGAATAGAGATAAACCGCAAAAAAAACCCAACGTCTCCAGTTGAAGACGAGGCTGAGATGATGATCAAGTGAATGGGGAAGTTGCTGATCAAGGTGAGACCTTGCCAATTCGATGTGTTCTCTCATTGCCACATGAAGGGGCTGACTAAGAAATACTATATATGTGGGTGAAATGGCAAAGTACGCAATATCATAATCAACAACGGCAATTGCAAGAATATGGTCTTGCAAGAGATGTGACGCAGTTGGAAATTCAGTGGCGACTAACACCCGGAAAAATCAACTGCATTTTAGAGAGAAATAAAAACCGAGAAAGAAATCGCAAGCAGAAGAAACAAACATGCGGATCTGAGTCGTCCACTACGAGCCCACAAGCACAAGAGAAGGAAAAAACACCCACAAAGGGCCTTTCTCTCTCTACAAAAAACACTTTATTTCATTAATATTCCCCCTTACAATGGGATGTCCACCCCTCTTTTATCATTGTTTCTCTAACCTCCTTTCCTTATCTTTCTAAAACAAATTGTTATCTTCTTAAAGATTTGCTTTCTAAAAAAAACCTCTTATCCTACCTCCTACAAAAAACATACTCATTATCTTATTTTCTTTTAAAACAAGATTCCAAACAAAAAAATACCCAAATCGTAAGGACTCCAATAAATGCTTACTAAAAAATAGGACTCAACTTTTTCCTATGCAGATCCAGGTCAGATGGATTCAGTATTTTTTATTATTCTCAAATTTTGTGGACTTAATTATTTCTTTATTTTTATGAGTGTATTTTGCATTTCATTTTTATTTTATTAGAGTTCATTTTTAGAAATAGGATTAGTATTGTTTTCTTGGTTTAGTTTAATAAAGTCTACATTTTAAGAAGTATGTTTTTTTCTTATGAAAATTAAGTCTATATTCTTGTTAACTTAAATGCGTTGTATCTTTTCTTAGATGGTAGGTCCGTACTTTCCTCAGGAATCCATATTTTCTTAAAAAAAAGTTGAGTCCTATTTTTTAGTAGGCATTTATTAGAGTCCTCACTATTAGAGCCCTTTTTTTGTGAAATCTTGTTTTAAAAGAAAATAAGAGATAAGTACATTTTTTGTACGAGGTAGGATAAGAGGCTTTCTTTTAGCAAGCAAATCTTTAGGAAGAAAAAGATTTGGTTTAGAAAAACAATGATAAAAGGGGGATGGACATCCCATTGTAAGGGGGGATTTTGATGAAATAAAGAAAGCATGTTTTGTAAAGAAAGAGAGAGAGAGAGAGAGGCTCTTCGTGGGATTTTTTGCTTCTCATGTGCTTGTGGGCCTATAGCGGACAACTCGGATACATACGTTTGTTCATTCCGCTTGCGATTTCCTTCTCAATTTTTATTTTTCTCTCTAAAACGCTGTTGATTTTGCTGGGTATTAATCACCAGTGAATTTCCAAATGCGTCAGGTGGAATAAGAGCGTAGTCGATTCTTGTGGCTCGTGGGGTTCGTCGCTAGGCATCATGGCTCATTGACATGTTCTATGATTGAGTACCAGGAATAACCCCATCCAGCGAGAGCGAGACCTCCGAGATCTCCGAGATCTTGAGATCAAAATTTTGAGAAGGCGAGTAGAGGAATTTTAAAAGGCTCTGCCTCTCTACTTATCCTTTCCAAAGATATTCACCACCTAATCTACACTTAGCAATTTAAAGATGTCACTTCTACCAACTAACGTCCTCCTTATAAGTTGGAAAAAACACTTCTCTTATTCTTGTGCAAAGTAAACAATAACACGGACCTACCCTTTCAAAATAAAAAATTAAAATACCAAAAAAAATCTATCCACATCTCTAAAAATAAAATTAAAATTAAAATTTTGTAATAATCAGATCTTGATCTGCATCATTCTCCCCTGGTTAGAGAAAACTCGTCCTCGAGTTTTAAAATGCACTAAGATGAAATTTGTATTAGTGTCGCCACCTTCTTCAACCCAAATGTTGTAAACACGATCTTGGGACCTATGGGTTACTGCACTAATCAAAACATAACGATTTTGCATTGAAAATGATAAACCCTCGAAGAAAGGGTTGTTGTATGTCGATTGTTTAGCCAAATAAACTTGTTGAAATTGCTCAAACTTAACCTTAGGGCACACCACGTATGCATATGTTTCTTCGTCATGCATCTTTAAAGGCTCGATCTCCTCTAGGTTCAAGTCTACATCTGGATTATCCACCTCTCCATTGATGAGATAATTTGATATCCTTGCTGCCTCAATGACAACTTCTCTTCTTTCATCTTGCTCTTCATTAAATATAGGATCCTCATCAAAGATGAGATCACTTTGGAATGATGATTCCAATTGATGATACAAACCTACTGGTTCTTCATCAAACTCACTTAGATCACTCTCCGACAATGAGTCTCCCGACAGAGAGCATGCGCATAGGACGATTCTCGAAAATAATGTCTGACTCACTGCTGTCATCATAGTGTGTCAAGGCTAGATTTTGCGCCAACCGTAGGGCTACCATCTCTACTTGCATTCTCAAAATTTTGATCTCAAGATCTCGGAGGTCCCACTGGATGGAGTTATTCCTGCTACCCGGCCATAGACCATGTCGACAAGCCATGATGCCTAGCGACGAACCCCACGATCCACAAGAATCGACTATGCACATGATACCACTGGCGCAGTTGAAAATTATTGATTGCCAACACCGGCAAAATAACCGTATTTTAGAGAGGGAAATAAAAACTGAGAAGGAAATTGTAAGCGGAAGGAACAAACGTGCGGATCCGAGTCCTCCGTTACAGGCCCATATGCACAAGAGAAGAAAAAAAACCCACAAAAGGACCTCTCTCTTTTTACAAAAACACTTTCTTTATTTCATCAAAATTCCCCCTTACAATGGGACGTCATGCCCTTTTTATCATTGTTTCTCTAACCTGCTTTCCTTATCTTTCTAAAACAAATCTTGATCTTCCAAAAGATTTGTTTGCTAAAAGAAAACCTCTTATCCTACCTCCAACAAAAAACGAACTCATCTCTTATTTGCTTTTACAACAAGATTGGACTCTAATAGTAAGGACTCTAATAAATGCCTACTAAACAATATGACTCAACTTTTTCCTAAGAAAGTACAGACTCCTAAGGAAGGTACGGACCTACCATCTAAGAAAAGATAACAACTCATTTAAGTTTTCCTAAACTGTAGACTTTATCAAACTAAACAAAAAAACCATACTAATCATATTTCTAAAAATTAACCCCAATAAAATAAAACTGAAATAAAAACACACTTGTAAAAATAAAGAAATAATTAAGTTCACAAAAATTTGAGAATAATAAAAAATATTGAATCCATCTGATCCGGATCTGCATCAAGATGGCTAACAAGTTGCATCTCAATGTGGGTAAGAATCCACAGCTTCACAAGGCTACATGGGTCAAATCCAAGGCTAAGGTACCTGTTACTTCTCAATGCTTGATTAATTTTTTTTTAAAGGTAATTTTCACAAGGATGAGGTTTGATGTGATGTTGCATCAACAGATACTAGCCACATCCTCATAAGATGTAAGAGAGTATGATTGAAACACGATCCAGAATGAAGGGTGTAACACCTATAAATTTTGGAAGGATCGTAGTGAGGTGGTATTATTGTTGCCCTTGTGTAAGGAAACTCCATTCAAGTCCTCTAAAAAGGAGGGTATGATTCACTCCAACAATTTATGGAGGAGAAACGACAAATTATGCACTTGTAGGAAAGGACTTGTGGCCAATTTTAAATTGATACGAACATGGTTGTCATGTCTAGTATGTCTCTCAAGTGTCTAGGACTTCCGTCCAAAAACCCAGCACGGCCTCAACACAAGCGAAAACATTACATATAAATGTATATATATATATATATATACATATATATATATATATGAAAAAAGCTGGGATTAGTCCACTAGCTCATATGAACATATGAGCCCATGGCCCAGATTGAATATGGGCCAATCTGACGATAAGGGATATCCAGTAGTGCTTGAATTTTATTTTATTTTATACAAATCCAAATCACTTGAAATTTTAGGTGTGTGTTCTTCTCATCAAGGCGCACCTAATAAAAATATAAAAACAATTATTCGCAAAAAAAATGACCAAAATACCTCCGAAACT
>NW_006500356.1:2157108-2174131 GCF_000471905.2 Amborella trichopoda | reverse complement strand
AAACTTTGTAGGGGTAATTTGGTTAATTTATTTCATGTAAAATATTTTTTTGATATTTTTCACAGATTCACCTATTTTGATAAACACAAGCCTAAAATTTCAAGTGATTTGGATTTGTAGAAAAAAAAAAATTCAAACACTACCGGACATCCATGATCGGCCCAGATTCAATCTGGGCTGTTGGGCTCATTTATTCATATGAGCTAGTGGGCAAATCTCAGCTTTTTTCCTTATATATATATATATATATATATCAGAGCCTTTTCCCAACTATTTGTCATCGGCTACATGAATCGTAATCCACCATTCTAAGATTCATGGAAAGTGTTGGCAAAGTTTTATGTTGGTTGCCTGTCTAACACAACCCACCTCTTTTACTCAGGTATGGGGTGGGTTAAGGGAAAGTTTAAAGTCCTCATCCTTCTTAGAGAAAATCTAAAATTATAAAAATAAAATTTTAAAATATAATAAATAAAGATTAAAATACAAAAAATTTAAACTTGAAAATCAAAATTTTTTTTATGTAAGAAAACATAAAAAAATTATCTATTTCTATTTTTATTTTTCAAAACAATGCTTTTAAACATATTTTGCTTAATGCATGTAAACATTTTTTATAATTGTGTTAGTAGAATTATTATTTATTCCCAGAATAATCCAAGCTCAAATCCCACCAAGTGTAATTTACATCATAAAATATACATAAAGTTTTATCATTGAAAATAATATTATATCAAAAACTTTAGACATTTCTTTGCACGAAATTCTTGTCTTCTTAGGGGTAAAGTACATCGCCCATTATCAGGATCACACCTTAAGCCATTTTTTATATTAAATATCTATTTTTATAGTATATAAGTAATTTTTTGCTTGTTATGTTCACATAAGTATTCTGTGTGCATTGGCAGCCTTTACCACCACACTTCAACATGTTGAGAAGTTCCAAGCCCGGCCATGACATGTTTATTTAAACAGCAAATATAAAAAGGTATTCAAAAAGAATTTCATACTCACCATAGGATTCAATCTCAAGTCCTCTTGAGTTAAGAATGTCCACCTACCAAGCAGCCCATGGGTTCTTTATTACATGAAAAATGTCGACCTTCTATATAACACGTTGATAGGTTGTGGAAATCAATAAAGTGCCACATCCATGTCTACACGTGCCAACACATGTTTAAGTGCCACCGTGACATCGCACAACACAATAGGTATGTTGAAGTACTAGGCTAACACTATTTGTGGTAACTTGTTTCAAGGCCAAAATCCCTTAGACCACTTTTATCGGAGTTTGAAGATCTTGCGCCCGACGAGTCTTTTGTAGCTCACCACCTATGAGGAATACATATCACTGTATAGACCTCATACATGGTTCAAGCTTACTAAATCTACCAGCTTATAGAATGAGTCCTCAAGGGTGTGATGAACTTCCAAGGCGGTAGTTGTTAGCAAAGGACCTCATAACGATTGGCATGATCCATGTGTTGTACCAGCTTCGCTTGCCCAAAAGCTGGTTAATGAAGATTGTGTATAGACAGCAGAGCCTATCAACAAGATCACAATCAAATATCAATTCCCTATTCCATAGTTGGATGATATGCTTGACATGCTAGCTAAAATTGTTATATTTCTTAAGATTGAATTAAGAAGTGGCTCCCATCAAATTTGTACAGGTGAACGAGATGAGTGGAAGACCGCGTTCAAGATGAAAGAGTGGGTTGTATGAGTTGTTGGTGATGCCTTTTAGCATGTCCTATGCACATGTTCATGCATATGATGACACGGGTATGACAACCTTTTATTAGCAAGCTTCTAGTGGTTTATTTCAATCACATACTTGTTTATAATTTAGACGTTGATGCCCATGTCAAACATTTGCCCCAGATACTCATAGTGCTACTGGCCCAGATGTTATACATCAATTTTAAGAAGTGTAACATTTTCACCAATAGCCTATTATTTTTGGGCTATGATGTGTTCTTTTTTTTTTTGGGGTTAGTAAAATTGGTAAGTCAGTGGGGATTTGGGCCCCAACCCTTTGGTGAGAATGGAGTCAGAGAACTTATCATGGGGCTCGGCAATACTACTGCCAAGGCCCCAAGCCATTCTCAGCTATGATGTGTTCTTCAAATAGGAGAAAGGTAGAACGTGAGGAGGTTGCATAGTTACCATGGACTTGCTACTATTTATAGGTAGTTTACTAGAAATTCCAGTTTATTATGGCCCTAATCACCAAGTACTTCAAAGGCAAAGTTTCTAGTGCTCCCTAGTTGGAGATAAAGCTTTTGACACCATTAAAGATTAGACTACAAATGTTCCAATGCTTGCACTTCCAGAATTCATCAACATATTTGAGGTAGAATGCAATTTTTCTCATGTGGGGATTGGCGCAGTGCTCAGTCAGGAAAAGAGGCATGTTATTTTCTTTAGTGAAAAACTCAATGAGGCCCAAAGAAAGTAGTCAACATTGCCTCTCCCAACTAAGCCATGGGTTGATTTATCCATGGATTTCATTGTGGGACTACCCATGACAACAAAGGCATATGATTCAATTATGATTGTGCTGGATTAATTTTCTAAGATAAAATACTTTAGACCATGTAGGAGAACCATTGATGCGATGATGGTTACTACTCTCTTTCTTAAGGAGATAGTACAACTGCATGGGCATCCGAAGACCATTACCTCAGATTGTGATACCCGCTTTCTTAGTCATTTTTGGAGGACGTGTAGGAAAAATGGACTAAATTGCAACTCACAACTGCTTGCATCGGGATTTGGCATTACAACAAGCTAAATTCACAAAAAAGAATACTTCTCCAAATCATTCAAATGGTGAGACTCCTTTTACAATGGTTTATAGTTTGTCTCCTTTGCATTTTCAAGACTTAGTTCCTTTATCGCGTGCAAGATTGTGGATCCAGATATGGCGAGCATGCCTAAGTACATGACAGATTTGCATGAGAAGTTCAAAAGAAAGTTGGAGAGCTACAACAAGTATCAGGATACGGTGAATCGACATAGTCATGTGCAATTGTTCCATGTTGGAGATCTTTTCATGTGTATCTTTGACCTGAACGGTTTGTTGTAGGCACCTTTGGAAAGCTCTAAGCCAAGAAGGTTAGACCGAGCAATATCAAAAGGAAGATCACTAACAATTCTATGAGGTGGACTTGCCAAGTGGTTGGAATATCTCCAGTCCTTGATGTTCGCAATATGTTTGTGTTTCATGTTGATGCTGATCAAACGAAGTGTTCTCCAACACGGGAAGGATGACACATATCAAATTAGAGAGATGGCTCGTTTTAATTTTAGTTTTTTTTAATTCATACTCAAGGACGTGGATGGAATTTTTTATTTGTTACTACTTAATTTGAGGATTAGTAAAAGGGGCCAACTTGGGATTTCGTTAATTGTATGGGTTAAGATGGTCAGTTTCTTACTTTTTTTGGGATTAGTATGAAAATTTTCATGGTTTACCTGGCTCCCTTTCTGAAGTTCGGATTGACATGGGTGTCCAAAAAATCTGGAGATTTGGTTAGGGAAGATAAGGGTGACCTAGCTAGCGGGGTCAAGGGAGGAGAGTATGTGGGTTATATTTTATCTAGAGAGAGTTTGTGAGGATGAGAGAAGAAAGAGAGGAGATAGCCATTAGTAATTCTTTTATTAATTTAACATTTTGGATAGCTTGTATAAAAGGGGGGATTCTTTGGCCTCCCAAGGAGGCTCATGCTTTGGAGTTCAATTTTTTTTTTTTTATGAAAGTGATAGAATTTTTCTTCTCTTTTAAGGTGAGCTCCTTTTTCCTCCATTGTATTGTTGATTTTTGCTTGTTCAAGAATAGAAATGTGGCTGGATTTAATGTCCCACCTTCCTTTCGCATCATCGCATGTACAATGGAGGGCCGTCAATCAAATGGAAAGCTAAGAGAAATATAAGCACCGCAATCAATAAAAAAAAACAACTTAGGCAACGGAGCTAAGGGAACTCGAAAAGTTAGCATCATGTGGATATTTGTTAAGACAACTATCCATGCGATATATAAAAAAGTAATGTCTCCCAACATAATGACACACATATTAGCCCAACAAAATTCTTTAAGGAAACTTGAGAAATCTTCACCTAATTTTTATATGCAGTATAAATATCTTTTGCATTCGTCTTTTCAAGTCACTTTGATTAATCAACATGTATGGACAATTAAACAAAGAAATCATGCACACCTTTCGCCCAGCAAATCTTTCCTTGAACTCTTTGATGTGAATTTGGACATCTGGAATTTCAAGGGCCCGAATAAACCTATCCGAGTCGATCCCAATAGGAAACTGAATGTTCCCAACAATATATGAAAGGAAATAACAAAGAGCACATCACCACATTGAAGAAATTATATTCTGCAAGCTAAAAACAACATTAAGTACTAAACTATTTATCCATAAAACTGAAAAAAAAAAAAAAAGAGCTAAAAAAGAATAGGCATGCTCACACAGATGCACAAACACATGCCCTAGCACCCACCCACCCCCCATACACACACACAAACACACATATAAATAGAAGCAAGATTCCATCAGCCCAGAGGATGACAAAACCATATCAACCCAACAACCCAGGTTGAATATCAGCCAACCTAAGGGCCAGTGCGGCAACTTAGTATTTGATTCTCAGTATTTTCTTGTAAATTTGACAGACGTTAGATTTTGGGGGCATGTACACAATGCACCAAACCTAGGTGCACCAACATAAAATAAAAATAATAATAATATGCAAAAAGAGAGATCAAAATCCCCCCCGCCCCTCACTCCAACATTTGCCAGCAAGGGCAGGGGTATTTTGGTCATTTTTGGATAATATTTTTAATTCAATTTTTGGTGTGCCTAGGTCAAGCACACATGCACCCAAAATTTGAAGTTCATCGGATTTATTAAAAGATAAAAATCAATTACGCACACACATGCATGTGCACACACACAAAGTTGCTTATCACGCACGCACATGCATGTGCACACACACAAAGTTGCTTATGAGATCTGATCAAATTCAATCTCGTCCATTAGGCCCATGGCTGGGTGGCTAATCACACACAAACACACACACACACACACACACACACACACACACAACAAACATAAACACAAAGGGATGATTTAACAGTGGAAAAAGGGAAAATCAGGAAGAGTTAAAATATACCGCAGCAATTCGAGTTATCCTTCCTTGATCCTCCACTCCTTCAGGTGTGCCCTCAAGTCCAAGGATACGAGTGCATGCACTAACAAAGTGTCTTGCATAATCATATGTATGAAAGCTGAAAAGAATATAAGGAATATGAAAAGGAATGAGCATGACAGAGTACTATAATAAACACGCAAGTGACCACTATAAATTATAAGCATAATAAATTGAAGGACGAAATCTGTAAGAAAACAATCAAAGTAATCTATCACACCCAAGTCAGATGACCATATGAGTGATTAAAGACAAGTTGCAAATGTTAAGATGCTAAAGAGGAGAAAAATCAGTAGCATAGATAAGACGATGATCTAAACTTGAAGATCCAAACTCATACAATTAATTAAGCATCTCATAACTTAGATTTTTTATTATTCCAAGGACTCTGAAATTTTAGGGCCCTTGAAATACAAAAGAAATGATGCAAATGAGCTTAAGCTTTTGCCATCATCAAATAATAGCCAAGTGGAATAATATTCCCCAGAGACTCCAAGAATATGCAAAGAAATAATGAAACAAGGCAACTTAAGTTTTTTTGCCTAAGCACACATAAGGTGGAGCATTTTACATGAAAACGAAACAAAGTCAGTCAAATAACATAAGATAAGAAAATTGAGGAGTTCTACTTGTCATAGTTGGTGCAACCTAAGAAAAAGTTATTTAGTTTGATAGATGTATAAGAATCATTAGAGGTATTTTCCCAACTATTTGGGATGCGCTACAGGAATCCTGGTCTGTCATTCTGCTCTATCAAGGTCATACCCTTAGTGAGGCCGCGAGTCCCTACATTTGTAGACACATAGGGAACAATGAAAAATTTATCTATAGCATATGAACACAAACAATAGATTTACCCAAAGTATGGTCCAAGATTTAACAGTATGAGGTTTGGAATCCAATGATTAAAAGAGCTACAACAAATGATACATATTAACATATCAGTAATAATATTATATTGTTTTATTTAAATATCTAAATTATCAATGCATCATTGTCATTTGCACTGCAACTTACAAAAGTAAAGGCATGGAATTATACTAGATATTTTATACTCAAATTATCCATCAATCAAAGTTATGGATTCTGAATTTTGATTCAATGTTCCAAACTCCACATGCAAGTTAATCAAAATTCACATCCATCTAAAGTATCAGAAATAAAATAACTAATAGAACCCAACACCTAGATCTACAACCCAAGATGGAGACAAGGTGAGTGGCAATTGGTTGGTATGAAGTTTATCCTTAGTGGGCACTGGGAGTGATCATAATCATTGAATAAAAATTCAAACATATCCTGGAAATTAGCAGTGTCCAAAGCCGGGTAGACTCACCAAAGCATGTGTCAAATGCAACGATTTTTATCTATTGTTTTTTGTAATATTTTTCTATAAAACCAAGAAAAATCAAAGAATCAGTCAAGATATAGACACAGGTAGGACCCAAAATTACCACATGTTTAACCAATAACCCAGTACTTATTTATAGCGCATTCTACACAGCCGATAAATTTATGCATTTTGTGACTTGGAATGAATCCATGCTATCTCCATCTGTGAATGAATCATGCATCCCTCAAGATTTTAAACCTTTATCACAGTATATCACCGATATAATACAGTGCACAGAAAATACAAACCAATAGTTATAAGTATAATTATAGTTCTTAAATGACTATAAATTTGCTTATATAAAGTTCCAAAGAAGTGTATGATGTTATATACTGCATACTATAAAAAGAGTCAACATAAATATCATTGAGTTTTTAGAATAAAATATGTAAATTATGACTTCCAACTTACATATAGAGAATATATGACAAATTCCTCTCCCTATCTTTAAAAAAGAGTCAACATAAAGCATATAGTAATTCTCTAAAGCTACTTACAAAGCAATGCTGTAAATTTGTTATTTATCTCTGAATAAGTTCAATCAATTAATGAAAGCCAACAGAGTGGTAAGATGGAATCTTCTTTTGGAAATCCCTTGCTGCATCTTCAAGTAGATTCCAATATTGTTTTGAGTAACTAAAATGAGTACCTAGAGTGTAGATGCCTGAACTAGAATGCAATATTATGAGTCTGCCATAAGTCTGCCATGAAGAAACAAATCAAGAAGACCTAAGTAAAATTATTACACATGCAAGTCATACGAATGTATTACATGAAGTAGGCAACTCTAAACTATGATCACAATTTCATATCATACCCGACCAAATCGGCTGCAAGAACAGACTTCAGCAATTCTGTGCGGGATGGCAGAGTTCTGTGAATTTCAGATGATGGAAAAGGGGTGTGAAGGAACCATCCCACCTTCATATTGCTATTATACTCCTTTAGGCATTTCGGAAGATACATAAGATGATAATCATGACACCAGACCACATCGCCCTCTTCATAATGCTCATTTACCACCTTCGCAAACATTTCATTCGCCTTCATATATGCAGTAAATTGAGACTGGAAACTACGAGTGGTTGCAAGTCTATCTTCTTGAGGAAGACCGAGGTAATGGAAAAGAGGCCACAAAATATTATTGCAGTAACCATTGTAATACTGATGAACTATCTCCTCATCTAAAAAGACTGGTATGCATCTCTGTAAGGCACAAGTTCAAAGGCCAAGGAAATGACGAGTAAGTTTTAACACTATGTGAAGAAGATTTCAAGAAACAATATGCAAAAAATGACTCCAAAGATGTCGAATAAACTGTCGATCCAAAGTTGCTGTGTATACTCAGCAAAGAGTCCTCAAGTCATTACTTGTAGATTTCAAGATAAAATTCATTAAGATGAATGAAAATATCCAGTTCCATGTCTCAGTTTAAAAGTACCTTGTCTGCTAAAGCTTTAGTAAGAGCCCTCTGCCCAGGTTCATCGGGCACATTTACACCAGCCCATCCAATCCACTTTGCCTCGAATTGCTTCACACCTAGCGAAAAAACATCCAAAATGCAAAAGCCTTCAGCCAAGCATAAGCGAATCAAAACCTCATACCATCAATTAAAATGACATTACTATACTTTAATGTCAAAAATGAAACAATCAAAACGTTAAAAAGGAACCAAAAGTTAATAAGAAATGCCAAAGTTTACCAAGAAGAGCACTGACTAGACCACCAGCGCTTATCTCCAAAGACCAGGATTCCTCGCCAATCCTTGTGGCCGAAACAGGCAATCTGTTTGCGACAACCAGCAACCGCTGCTTTGAATCTTCGCACTCAACTCTCTCTGTGCAAGATTTTCCATTGCTTTCCAGGCTTTCACGCCTATTCTCATCCTCCCTATCAAGCCCAGCACCGTTCTTCAGAGGCAGCTCATGCTCGAAGAAATCACTCCTACCATTTGCTAAGCTTTTGCTTCCCTCCTCAAATTGAGAAATTTTATTGCTTTTCCTCAACTTCAATAATCTATCCAGTCGAGTATTAGAAGAAAGGGAGCTCCTACTATACTTGTTACCCGGTAACGAGTGGCTTCGCTGCTCTCGAAGCATTTCGCATTCGGATATAGAAAGTGATCCTAGAAGCTGCTCACCATTGATAGGGTGGTCAGAAGAAGAACAATTTGAAGGAACCCAACTCATATCATCTCCTTTCCATGACTGGTTATTCTGGGTGGCCAGAGTGTATGGCATATGTATGGCCTGTAAAAAGAAGATCTAAACTGCTCAGAGTTCACAGAACTCGGCTTCATCTCATGTTTCCCTTTTCTAGGCTTCAATAACTGGAAAGTGAAGAAAGTGCCTTTCTAGATAATTAGTTGAAGAAAGAAAATCATCATACAGTTGCTAAGGCAGGCAACACAAACATAAAGAAAACCAGAAAGAGCAAAATTTTCTTCCTTCTGCTTTGTATGGTGAAAAATAAATCCAGCAAAGAGGCTGAATCATGCGTTTCTCATGATGAAGAAAAGCCCTTGAAAGTGACGCAGGTGCCTTTGTAAATTGTTAGTTAAACCAAACCATCAGATAGCAGTTAAGCTACTAGCCATAGAAACACAGAGCAAACCAAAAAGAGCATGAAAATTTCTTCCTCCTCTTCTTCTTTGTATGGTGGAAAGTACATCCAACATAGAGGCTGAATCATGGGTCTCCAAGCTTTTGGATTCACAGTAAATTCACTCAACTTAAATACATTTAAATTTAGCAGAGTAATGTGCATCAATTGAGTGAGGAAGAGAACCAATAAAAAGAAAAAATATACTCATGGCCATGGCAAGAAAAAATCCATCCATTCATACCAAGTCATCAAAAGCCTAAATTCATAAAGGTTTTGTGAATAATTATCAGCACCCATGTTCACATTTAAGTCTCACCCTCAAGTATTCACAAGGTTGAGCATTTTCCATCACCTCCAGCTATTTAACAAGCAGCCATGAAACGAAGAGAAATGTGGGGCCAGACCTATCAGATTTTAAAGGAAAATGACAAATACAGGAAGGACGAAAACACCCCTAACATTTTTGTTAATATAACCAAGCCATTCCTATACCCTAGGGGGACCATGGGGGCATTGGGAGTGTTGGAATGCGCAAAATATCTCATATAAGTACCACCACCACCAACGCGCTTCTTCGGAGTACAGCTAATTTGTCGAAGAGGAATTTTACCATTTCCCAGAAAAAACAGGCGTATTTCCAGGTACTGCAAATAGTCGGTTTCATAATTTCATTTTATAATGGTAAACTTTGATTAGTGGCTTTCATAATTTCATGAGGGCTTTCAGAAACAAATTAGAACAAATATTATTATCCGCCATAACAGTAAGAAATAAAATTTCAGGTAAAAAGAATAAAGATATATAATTTTTAGAGGGAGGAAAATAGAACAAACCGTGTTTGTAAAAGATTACAATGTGGAAGCCCAAAATTTCCTGAACACGGAAGAAGGAATGGATAAAGAAAAAAAAATATGAAATACTTTAAAAACTAAAATAGTGGGTCTTTTTCCTGGGCCATTTAAAATCTAAAAAAAAAAGAGAATGAATTTGGGGATACTTACCTTGCTCCTGATAGAAATGTGTGTTGTTTGATGTTTTCCCTTTGCACAGGAAGCCAAAATATATAAAAATAAATAAATAAATGTGGATGAAAAATCCTTCAAAACTGTCAAAATCGTGTCTCTCTCTCTCTCTATCTCCTCTCTTGTGTGGGGATTGGAAACAAGCGTGCAGATATTTTGAATTGGTGTGGTCAGGACGAGCGGAAGGAGGGATGGATCCTTGTTGAAGGGATAAGAAAGTTAAAAAGTAGAGATTGGCTCAACGCAGAGGGAAGAGAGAGAGGGGGAAATGAAAGAATCACTTTGAAGAGAGAGAGAAGGACGAATCAAGTTGCAAGCATTGTGGAATGTGCATTAGCAGTAACCTGTAGCTAGAGTGGGGTACAGTTTGGCCCCATGCATACTGGATTTGTATTCGGTTCACAAGGATTACCCAAACATGCAGTAAAGCAAAGCATGAGCACCAATTCCCTGCCATAAAACGATTTAGGACAGTGATATTCATGATATATAAGAGAACTGGCGCGCAGTGTGTATTTAGGGGTGTACTTTAATGGGGTCAGAGGGTGATGCTCTTGTCGATCGAGAGAGAGGAGCGTCCGGGAGAGATGTGTTTGATAAAAGAAGGAAAAAGTTTATGCAGAGATGAGGCTCTAAACAATCAAATTAGAGCACGCTTAAAAAAGTTTATTAGAAGAAGTTGTTTTGATGCTCAAATATCTTCAACCGTATCATCTCCGCAACAAAATGCATGGATACGAGAAAAAAAGGGATTTCAAATTATGGAAATAGTGCATCTTATAATACATTTTTGAACTGCTAATTTTGAAGGTTTAGAGATCGGATCAATATACATTATTTTTTAAGCTTTAAATTTACAATTAAAGATAAAAATAAATTTTAAAGCAATTACAAAGATTTCCAATATCGAAACTACATTTTTCGATATTATTTGAAGGTGTACTTTACTTTGATTATTTAGAGCCTCAGCCCTATACAAACTATACCCATAAAAGAAAATGCAGGCTTACAAAGCATTCATATTAAAAATGGATGCAACTACACCCATAAAAGAAAATGCAGGCTTACAAAGCATTCATATTAAAAATGGATGCAAATAGGTGGTTCATCTAAAAACAATGGTAACACTAACGGTCCAAGTGTTTTTTTAATAGAATTATCATTTATAGTTTTTTAATTTTATTTATTTTTTATATTCATGATCTCCATATTAAAGATTATATATTCTCTTAAAATTTGGATCAAATTATATTTAAAACATATATTTATATCCAAGCGTACATTTTTACAATATGCGAGCCAACCGCATCCATGTTTAATAGAAGAAAATATATATCAAATGACCATTTATTTTTTGAACAATGAGGTCATGATCATTACTGACCGTTAGATGGGAATTAGGTGGTTGGAGATATATCTCTAATTAGGTATAAAATCTAAAATTATATTTTTTAAATATTGTGAGGCACTTTAACCTATAGGATTTCACATCTAAGGGCTATGAATAATGAAAAATTTGTAGTTGCTCCCCTACTTTGTATTTTTTAAGCATCCTCCTTTAATACTTTTGATACTCCACTTTTTTTCTTTGCAACTACCTCTAAGTAAAAAAATTTATTTATTTATACCAAAATACCCTTTATTTATCCTACGTTTCTCAAACATGGTGTCCAAAATGTGTCGTTCCAAGGCAAACATGTGCCTGGATGTACCGGTCCAATACAAAAAAATATGCCAGCTCTATGCGAGTTGTGCCTGCCGGACCTCTTTAGAAAGAGAAAGTGGGAAACGTGACCAAAAATAGGGTATTTTGATCCAAGAAAGTCACTTTTATACTTGAAAGGTAATTGGAAAAAAAAAGTATGGGCATTAATAATGTGGTAAAAAATTGGGGAGACAGCAAGAGGAGGGGGATGGATGGGCTTTGCCTAGAAGTACAAATTGGGGGTATCAATAAGTTTTTTAAGAATAATGGTGATCTCTCTTATACTAGAAATACCAGTCATATATACAATCCCTCAAGAAAAACAATACATAGAAAATCTTATTTTAGAAAACCAGTTTTTGCATGGATAATTTACAACATCGAGGAGGGCCACCCACAACTTTCTAGCTGAAAGGATGGTAAAGAGGCTGGGCCCCAATATCTCAAAAATAAAAATTAAAATAAAATAAAATAAAATAAAAGAAAGAAAGATATTGAGCCTCAAGCTCGAAACGGCCAGACTCGGTTAAGCCCATATCTCACATGTTTCCACAAGATCAAGCCCTTTAATATGGAGCAATATTCATTTCCCAAATAGTTGAACCAAATCAATAATTAACTCATAAATAATCATGTTGACAATTATAAAAACCAGATATTAAGTTTCATAATTTGTGTATTACAAGATATTAAGTTTCTTATATTGAGCTTTTTATTTTGTGGGATTTGTTTTTTAAAAGACAATAATTGTAACTCTATAAATCTCTAATAAACTAGATAAATCCCTATAAATGAGATATTGGTTTACCCTCCGTATTCGTATGCACCATTGTTGAACCACATGTATGTCTTTACATCTTCTCTTTTTTATTTCTTTTATTGCAACTTCAACAAATCAAAATCCACTTAGGATCAATCCTTCTTACATAATTGTTTACCTAAAGAATATGATATTTTAACCACAATTATATAGATGCAATTATGACCAAGATTATGTCTCCTAAACCTTATCAACAATGAACTATGAAGACAAATTTCAAATGAATAAAAACTACTAATTGTATCATTTATGCAATAAAATCCTACTAATCAAAATTTAACCAAATTATACTTTAGAATCATTAGTTACAAAAATCAAACCTTAAAAACTCTATCGAACTTAAATAGGCAGTGGAATCCAGTTCATCATCCCGATCGAGCATTTTACCACTACCTCTGATAGAGGTAATGGATCCGAGAAAACTCCTTGAATGTTGCAGACAGAAATTCTGCTGAACCAGACCATATGATCCCCTTCATTCACTAGAATCAAACTTAAAGAGCAAAGCTGAGCCCGATATAATTTTATAAGTATGATAGATTTACTGCAAACAAACACACTTTGCATGTATCAAACAAAATCCAACTGAAACAAGACTTTTTGCCTGTAGAACTCCTTAAAAAGAGGATTTCAATGATAACAAGGAACAACACAAATTAAAAATCGAAATCAAAACTAAATCAGAGCAGAACACTCTCATTTTGAGGATAAATCTTATCTAGAAGTAAGATCAACAACTCTGAAAGAAAAGTGTGGTTTACAACCTGGAAGCACTAGAGTAGAGAGAGAGACGGTGGCTTTTGATGCAAAAGGAGAAAAGGGGAATAAGGTTTGTATAAGGTGTCAACCTTATGCTATTGAAGCAAGGTGCACCTCAAAACTATGTTGAAAATGTAGTTTAGGTGCCCCAAAGCTTTGCGATAATATGAAAAATCTTTTGTTGCCTCCAATTATAAAAGTTAAAGTTTCAGAAATGGTGATAATCAAGCTGATCTATAAACATTTGATAATTTTAAAAATGAACAGTCTAAATAATGTATTAGATTATGAACTAATTTTTGGAAATAGAAATCTCTTTTTTTCATATCTACAAATCTTGAGGATGAGATGATCGATTTGAGGGTTTTTCCCAATAGAAACAACCTTCTTTAGCGGATTTTTGAGGTGCACCTTACTCATACAGTATAAAGTTGACACTTTATATAAAAAATTTTCGTTTTAAAATGAAATATTTAATTAGGAAAAAGAATGAGAACTAGTTTGAAAATGCAGTCAGTCAAACAATATTTGCAGGGTAGAGAGACAAAGAGCAGGTCCCGCCAATATCGGCTTTTGAAAAAATAAGTGATATGAGAGATATGGGCCTTTACACAAAATGTTAAATGAGGGATAGTGAGTGTGAGAGATTCTATCAAAAGAGACTGAGAGGTGGTACACCCAATCATTTTAGGGGAATTTGTTCTGCTTGTCTTAGAATTTTAGAAAAATAACCTATGAATAAATGGAGCAAAGAGTTGTGACCCAAATTACTTAATGCCCTTAACTTCATGGGAAAGTATAACCATTTATTTTTGACACAAGTATATCATAATCATTATTGACCATCGTATTTTAAATCGGGTAGTTGTGTCTGCGTCATTGACTAGATCCAAAATATAAATAAATTTTTTTTGAACTCCGTTGCACAAATCAAGTTGTTCAATTTGAAATTGGATGGCAAGAGATATTTGTGACCTTTTTGTAACAAAGATAAATGTTTTTATAGTATACAATCTCTAACGTCACATTAAATATAGAGAAAATTAGGGGCAACAGTAGCAACAATTTTATTGGATTATAATAATTTGGAATTTTGGGGAGTTATGGTATTAAGTTTGTGAGATAATGGAACATTTTTAAAAATACATCTCTAGTTGTTTATTTAGGACGGTATATTACAAGACCATCTACGTTTAGTATAATGAGGTCACAATCAACTAGGAGCATGTTTGGTTCGCATGAATATGAACAAATTCTTTCATATGGTTAAGTGTAGGAAAAATTTTACATCAATTAGTTGCCAATTGGTGTGAAAATATGCACTAAGACCAATTAGTATGAAAATATTCCCACACTTAACCTTACGAAAGAATTATTTCATGTGAAATGTGAACCAAACGTGCCACTATAATTATTGGATGTGAAATATGGCAGCTTGCTAAAAAGATACTTTACTTATTTCACATTCAATGGTTATGTTTGATTATGACCTCATTGTTTTCAATTTCATTATATGTTGTTTCTGTTAATTTACATGTACCAAAAACAACTTTAAAAATATGCTTAGTAAGGTATCATCAATATTGGGTTCTTTTAAGGTCATTTCATGGATTGTACTCTTAAAATATTAAACATTGTTATATACAACTTGTATTTTCTTTTAAATACTAAAGTTTTTTTGATAAAATAACATTTTCTACTTTCTACATGTACAATAAGTATTTTAACAGAAACAGATCTCGGATCTAATCGACATTGGCAAGTTTCATACGAAGTATTCTGGCGATCCCCACGATCCGAGCCCGAGCTGTTGGAATTGGAAGAGGTTCATCAGGAGGCCATCTGTATGTAATAATACATCCATGCATTCTATTTTGCCATTATTAAAATACTCCCCCAAAGATAATTAATATATTGACAAATAAGGATATTAAATGTAGAAAAATATTTAGCAGATATAAAAAGAACACAATCATTTCATCTTTTCTTACCACAATTCGAAAATGGAAATATAAGGGATGAAAACTCAGCAATAAAATGTCATAAATGAATACCGTCGACCTTATTATGAAGGATGTGGTTTGTATGAAGTGTGTACCCTAAACAATTAAAAGTAAGGTACACCTACAAACCATTATGAAAAATGCAAGTTTGGTGCTGAAAATACTTGTGATAGCCTAATATTCTATTCTCATCCTAATTATGAAAAGCAACACTCAAAATAAGGAAAGACCGAGCAGATCTATACTTGAAATCTTGAAATTAGACGCTCCAGATAATGCGCTATAGATTCACTATTTACAAGACTTAATTTTTTTTCTTCATTCGATACATCTCAACATCAAGATCTATAAAACCTCGTCCCAATCTACTTTCAAAATAAGGAAAATAAAATCTCTCTCTCTCTCTCTCTGTCTCTCTCTCTCCCCGTGACCACCCTGCCAAGAGCCTCGTTCCTTAAACTTGCCAGTCTCTTTTCTTTTGAGTTATTATTAATTTTCTCTAATCTTCAAAATTTTTGAAATGTTCAACTAGCAAAGATTCCCCCTTATAACATAACAAAGTCAGTAAAAATAGTAATAAATACAATTTGTTAGAGCAATTAGCTTTGTTTCTTTGTTTTTAATGTTTTTTTTTTGTTAAGTGGGTTAGTGATGTCATTCTCACTTTTACTATTTTTAGTGGGCCGATTTATTTGGCAATTGAGATATTATTAGTGTAGACGAAGTAGGCCTTTCTAAAGAGAAAATTCAAAATAGACTTCATTTGGAACTTTATCTCATGTGGTCGTGGTCTCATCACATTGTCCCAAGGAAAATGATGTTTTATTTATCCCTTTTGATTCTCATAAAAGGAATTATATGCTATAAAGTTGATGCTTTATATATGCCAAAGCATCAATTCTTTTTTATTTTTAATAAAAAGAGTTGATGCTTCATGCATAATCATGTAAAGCTCGATGAAGGCCACATTTAACCCTAACAAATGTACCAGAAATATATATATATATATATATAAGATACTACAAAACGACTATAGGTGAAAATGAACAGTGATTTTGCCCACCTTCATCACTATCCAAAGTTCATCATACGGTCACAGTTATCTGAAAGTTTTTTATTTTTCATTTTTTTTCTACAAATTGGAATGATCTGAAATTTGGAACGTGTGTACATTTTAGTGAGATACACCTAATAAAAATATAAAAAAAAATTAATTAACAAAATATAAATTGATTAAAATACCCCCGTAATCTTTCGGGGATATTTTTATTAATTTATATTTTGAGAATTATTTTTTTCATAATTTTCTTAGACACGGCTCTCTATGATATATACACGCTCTAAATTTCAAGTAATTTCGATTTGTAGAAAAAAAAATGAAAATTAAAATACTATTGGACAACTGTGACTGTACGGATGAAGTTTGGATGGTGATAATGGTAGGCGAAATCACTGTTCATTTTCGCCTATAGACGTTGGGAAGAGTTTTCT
>NW_006500356.1:2141002-2153309 GCF_000471905.2 Amborella trichopoda | reverse complement strand
ATGTGAGCAGTGATATGATGCAATAGTTGTATCACAGTATAATGCGACCACACTTCTAGAAACCATGTTTGTGGTATTTGTATGACCCAAAATTTTTCACATACACATTTTCTTCATCTAAATAATCAAGTGTCGGAAATAGTGCATCTTGTAACGCATTTTTGGATTGTCAATTTTCAAGATTTTCATAGATCTGCTCGATCTATGCTATTTTTTAAGCTTTAAATTTTATAATTAAAGATGAAAAATATAATTTAAGGCTATCAGAAAGATTTCCAGTATTGAAACTATGTTTCTCGACACTATTTGAAGGTGTGTTTTACTTTAATTGTTTAGAGCCTCAGCTCTGTACAAACTGCACCCATGTATATTGAAATATAAAATATAATATTTTAAACTTTATTTTTGAAATATTTATCATTGTTCATTTTAACTTTACGTCAGAACATCAGATCTGCACTATTGTTTGAGCTACAAAATATTGTTTCAAATCTTCATGTTCAGAATTCCATTTTTTTTATTCGTATTGTTTCAGATCCTAAATCATAAAAATTCTCGTGTAATTGAGAATGGAAGTTTTGATTATGGACACATCAGATCGAGAATTAGTAACTATACCCAATCTCAAGGGAAGTCCCAAATCCATATCTAAAACATATTTTTTGAATGTGGCCGCAATTGAGCAAGACCTCATTTAAACTCTTCCTATAACACACCTGTCATATTGTTTTACAAGCCTTCACCTTTTGAGATGCTTGAATATGAAAATCCTCTAAAAAGCATAATTATTGAACCTTTTCTTTACTAACAGTAAAAGGCTCCCCTTTCTCTCCTAAAGTGAGAGATAGGGATTTTTTTTCTTTGCCTAGTGGTGTATAAAAAGATTCCCCTTTTCCCTCAACCAAATGGGGGACACAGATGGAGGAGATACTAGTTTTTGTTTTTGTGAATTTTTTGTTCTGTTATTCTTTTTATGTGGATACGTTCCTTTTACTTTTATCAAAGACGAACATGAATGCCACTATTTGAGGTTATACTATAATCTCAATAAGTCACCAGCTCTTTTTTTTTTTGTTCTTTGTTGTCGTCATCATCATCATATTTTGTTTTTAATTATTTGGTCCTTCATTTTGCTATATCAATGTCTATAATCTTTTATCACTACTTCCATCCATGTTAGGCCATAATATTTTATCACTATTGCCAACTATGTTATTTCACTTTTTATAGCTATGTTATTTTGAGTTTTTTTTGTATCTATTTTTAGCAGTACGGTTAAACCCACTCGTACCTCCTATGTAGTGGGTCTGTGTTGCTTCTTTTTAGTTGTTTGTCTTAGATGTAAATCTCATTTGTTTCGTCAACAACGATGGAAATAATGTCATTAAGTAACTAACTATACAAAGGCACGGACAAGTTTGTTTGGCGAAAAATGTTATGGCTTTTCTCTTCCACCATGTATTATGGGATCGTATAATAAAGAGGTCACAATTATATACAACCATTCGATGTAAAATCTAATAACTAGAGATTGTTTCAAAGTTTGAGAAAAATTCTTTTGAACTTTGAGTTTGGTCAATGAAATAAATGCAGCCAACCAATTTCAAATCTAATGATCAAGATTTATTGTGACCACCTTATAGCAAAGGTAAATGGTCTTATTATATAGTTTCCCATGTATTATTATCTTTTTGCTTTTACTCTTTTTTCTATCTAACCAATGATGTATTATTTGGACCGAAATTTTTTTATGCTCAGTAGTCTCAATGGGTAAGTTTGTCATATATGATTATACACTATGATACTATCTATCTTTCTTACAAGAAGGTCACAATTACCCTTAGTCATTAGATGTTAAATTGGATGACTTCATATACGTCACAAATTTCGGTAGTCTTTTTTTCTTTTTTTTTAACCTTGAGTTTAGCTAGTGACATGTTCACAACCCCCAATTTGAAATTTAAAGACAAAGAGTGGTTGTAACCTTGTGTTAAAAGTAAATTGTTTCATCGTATCCTTTTTCTTATATTTGCCTTAAAAAAATTTCAGACAGTAATCTCAAACTTGCAATCTCCAAGATATTAACTAGTTGCTTGCACTATTTTATATACGGAAAAGTTTATATAGAGCCCAAGATCTAAACAATCAAATTAGAAGCCTACCTCAAAAATTTCATCAGAAGAGGTTCTTTTGATGCTCAAATATCATCAAATTGATAATATCCATGTCAAGATGCATGGATATGAAAAAAAATAGATTTCAAGTTTTAAAAATAGTATATCTTGTAACGCATTTTTGGACTGTCAATTTTCAAGATTTCTAAATTTTCATAGATCTGCCCGATCTACACTATTTTTGAAGCTTTAAATTTTGTAACTAAATATAAAAATATATTTTAAGGCTATCACAAAAAATTTCAGTATTGAAACCATATTTCTCGACATTATTTGAAGGTGAGCTCTAATTTGATTGTTTAAAGCCTCAACTCAATACAAACCGCACATTATATAAGGACTTTTTTTGGGGAGCTTTTCCTTATTGTATTTGCTATCAAAATTTTTCAGAAAAGTAACCTCAAACTCGGGATCTCTAAGATATTAACTACTTACTTGTATGATTTTAAATAAGGATGAATATTTGGAGGAGTTCCTCCTATCGACAATAAAAATAGATATCAAGACGTCATGTTATAGCAACCCAACACAACCCAACACCTTACCCTATGTAAGGGCTTATAATTAATTTTAAAAAAATTTGATAATACATATCGTCATTATCTAAGTAACGTGAAATATTACCCACAAAATTGCTTTTTCATAAATAAATACAAATTTTCTCGCAATTCCATTTACATCAACATTGGCAGTTTTGGCATCATAAAATAGAGGGGGGCCCGTTCTTCAAGGGTAACTTTGATATTTCGAAAGATTATAAACTATTGATTGATTTACAATACAATAGAAACGTGATTTGGACACGTGTTCTTTGGGCAAGAAAAGATATAAGGGGGCCGCCTTTCATTCTACTCAATGGAAAGACATGTGTATTGTTTTATCTTTCAACAACACGTGTACAGATTGGTCCTTTTGTGGTCCCCGGTGCTTGCTTCCACAAAAAGACTACGAACCCATGCAGCAAGGTAATTTATTGCGAAAAAAGTAGAGCCGAGGCTCTAAACAATTAAATTAGACCCTCCTCAAAAATTTCATTAGAAGAGGAAGTTTTGATTCTCAAATATCCTCAAATTCATCATCTTGACATCAAGATGTATGGACATGAGAAAAAAAAATTCTGAAAATAGTATATCTTGTAACGTAATTTTTGGACAATCAATTTTCAAGATTTTCAAGCTTTCATAGATCCGTTCGATCTACACTATTTTTAAAGCTTTAAATTTTATTATTAGATATGAAAATGTATGTAAGTCTATCACAAAGATTTTTAATATTGAAACCATATTTCTTGATACTATTTGAATATGGCCTTTATTTTGATTATTTAGAGCCTCGGCTCTATACAGACCGCACCTATAAATGATACTATTATTTTAATCGTATTCTAAGGGCAAATGATATTGTTGGGCTTTTCCCTGGAGAATGGAGAATTATATTATTTCTTTAACATATTTTAAGGGCAAAAGATATCATCTCCCACTTCCACGCATGAGGGTCAAATGTAACCTCGTCAATCCAAGTCTTTAGACAATCCAAGTCTTTAGGCATATATTATGAGGTTTTGTTGGGTTGCTTCATTTGGCAGTAATTGATTGACCTTTCATTAGACACTCGAAAGTTTTTTACACTAAAAACTTCTACTTTACATTAATTACTTCACATATGAAAAATTTATATAAGGTATCAAGTTTAGAAGTAAAGCACATCTCAAAAACTCATCGGAAAAGATAGGTCATGTCGATGAAAAACCCTCCAATTGATCAACTAGACTTTGAAATATAATATTGAGAAAAAAAAAAGATTTCAAAGTCCTCGAGCAAAATTTACTTTAGGTATATCTTTTTTATCTCAAATCTCGAGGATGTGATCTCTAGAATCCTCTATGTACCTAAAAAAAATTATTCGTAAGATTGAATAAGAACCATCCAATTTTTTGAGAGAATGATTTAGATGTTTATGAATGCAAAATCTTTTTTTTTTTTTAAATAATCTTATAGTTATAATTAGATGGATCCCAAACTTCAAATAAAAAACAAAATATCCAAAGTTGGTAGTGTGCCTGTGAGAGTAAATATATGGTATGCCGCCCCCCCAAAGGAGCGTGGTATACGAGCACCATCATAATAATTCACAGCAATAAAAAAACATCTTTCATCATCATTTGTAGGTGTGCCTTACTTTGATTCATTAAAGTGTCAACCTTACACAAATCTCACCCTTAAAACATTCTTAAACGAAAGTTGCCGTAACTTTTGATCAATTACCTAAAATATCATTAAACGAAAGTTACAATATTGAAGACTAAATGTATTTCGTGCCAAAAATTCTGCATTCACTCATCGACTAAAACCCCATCTAAGATTGCTTGTAGGATCCAAAATTTTGGTGAGGCAACCTACTTGACCAAGTGAAAAAAAAAAATAAAAAAAATAAAGAGTTTGTAAGAACAAGGCTAACTATTCTTTTAGATGGACATAGCTAAGTATTTAAGAGCTCAAATTTCACTTCATTTTCTTGGAAATTCCCACATGGTGATTATAAAGTGGATCCCAAATTTCAGTTTTTTGTCTTCGAAAAAGGAAAAAGAATTTATGTGAGGGCAAGGTTCACATGCGGACACTGAAAGAGACATGATGATTGCCTTCAAGAAGACATTGAGACGAAGAGGGGTTCCAACCCTTCAAATTCACCTCCACTTGTATCCCTTTTTGTGTGAGGCTGGTTTGTCAAATACAGAATGAGCGTTTATGGGGGACACAAAAGTCATTGTAAAGAAGAAATAAATAAATAAAAAGTGAAGAGAAATTTTGAAAAGAATTGTTGCGACTTGTGTGGGACCAGATTTATCGGCATTTCTTTGTGGCGCAAGCTTTCTATACTTCCCCTTCAGCATAGAATTTATATACTTCCCCTTATCCAACTATCCTTTTTGAATGGAGGGCTAAGCTTGGCCCAGTCAAAATGTCACGTCTCTACAATTTTTTATTTTAAAATTTTTTTTATAAACTATTTTGACACCAAATTTTGTACCTCCAATTCTCTATTAAACTCGCAATAGCGAAAAATATAAAAAAAAATATTTTCAATGAAATAAAATGACCAAAATACCTTTGAAATATTCATGGGGTATTTTGGTCATTATATTTTATCAAAAAATTATTTTTAATAGTTTTTATCGTTGCGACCCAATGAGAAGATGGCACATACCAAATTTCATATCCATACAACTTGTATAAAAAAAAACTAAAAATAAAATACTTTGAGACGTCGGATCTAAGATCAGACGGTGAGTGGCCCTCTTGATTAAAATTGAACGGCTGGATGGTAGGGGAAACATAGATCTTCTATGCTGTAGTGGAAGTATAGAAACCTTTCCCTTCTTTGTGACGACAGAGTTGGTCGATGGCATCAAAAAAAAATTAGTCAATTCTTGTGGTAAGGAATAAATATTAGATTTGTAATTTTTTTACCATTGTGAGATAATCTCTATAAAACCTACAAACTTTGTAAATTTTTTCCATTCACAGTGAACTCATTGCTCATGAATATAACTCATTTTAAATGCACCACAAAAATTGATGTGCTTTTTGAATTCCCATTTCATTTCCTTCTGGTTCTCTGTATATTTTTTAAAATTAATACTTTTAAAGCTCTAGAAGAACATTCCTAGGCATAAACAACCTCCCGCAGAACATCCGACAACTTCTGGATTAGCCAGCCACGAAGATGAAGAAAACCTTTTGTTTAATCTAGGCCCCAACTCTATGTGTTGGGCCTGAGGGCCCGGTTCCATGTACTTATGTTTCTTTTAGATGTTTTTGTTATATTTATTACTCTGTATTTCTAAATTATTTCAATGACTTTTTTCCTCTTTCGTATGGATTTTCAATTTCTTCGATTTGGCACAAATTTGAGCTGGGATATGTGAAAAAAAAATCTCCTTCGAGACTGATTTCTCACGTATTGAAATTTGATAGGACCGACGATACTGATTGTTATATTGAATGAGTTTTCACATAGATCGGGATGGGATGGATTTTTAGTAATCTGTTTCGCTTAGATTTTACGTGTAAATACTTCACTTCATTTGATCTTGCATTTTTTTGAAGAACCCTTTGGACATAAAATTTTGTTTAGAGATAGAGGACTAAGAAAGGAATCAAATGATCCAAATTTTATATTAAATGAGTTAATAACGTGGGAGATCAAAACCAATGTGGTTTGAACCACTTTCACCTCAGAGAAGTATAGACCATGGGAGTTGGGCAGCACGTAGATGAGCTTATGGGAATATCTCTATAACATTTGGTTGAGAAAACTCATTATATTCCAAGAGATGTGGAGGTTAGTCAATCTCTGGGACAATTTTATGACCATTGCTACTGCTTTAACTTCTTTCACATGGGAAGATTCTTGGGATGCCACCTTCCAATGGTTGATGGGGAATTTCAGTTAAGAATCTAGTAGTTTGCGTTCCATGAGAAACTCCTCATAATTTGGGAGAAATCTCAGTTTTAGTGACTAGAGGTCATCGTGGCTACTGAACATGTGCCCAGTGTTCAATTGCACAAACCAGGCCTTAATCGAGCAGGCCTCGATTGGGATAAAAAGGTTTAAAAACAATCTAAACAAAATCTCAAAAAGTATATTTAAAGTATAATTAGACAAAATACATCCAAATGAGATTAAAAGGTTATGAAAAATGAATTTTGAAAAATCAATTTGTGCCCAGGGGTATTTTAATAATCTAAATATTATAAACAAAATATAAAAAATAAGTATTTATGGCTAAAATAATCCTTAGCTTTTCCATAACAATAGAAAATATTTAAAAACCTATTACAACTAAATTTCTTATTTGTTTTAGATTTTTTATGAATTTGTTGAATTTTTTAAGTCAAGGTGGTCAAGCCGCTGGTTGACCACCCTAACATGCCAAAACTGGCCACGATCAATGGCCCGTTCGGAGTAACCCCATTAGGTCCGGGTTGACCCGGCCAGTTTTTCGGACAGTGCAAGTGCTTAACAGCCAATGGATATGAGACTTGACTGGCTCTGAGGGATCAAATCATCTCTAAATGAACTGAACCTTTAAGGAGAGGATTTTCACACCTCAAATGTGATTGTCCCAAAGATTTCATAATGATCGCCAAGTATCATGAGGGGGTCTATAGCTCAAGGCATGTCTTAGCGACCAATGGATGAGGAGATGAGGTATATGATGCCCAACTTGGATGATTCTTGGACAACAAGTATATAAGGCCTTAATATTGATGTCTCAAAGTTTCACCTCATTTTGATGTAATTTGACGAGGTTTCACAAGGTCCATCCATCAAACCATTGTTGAAAAAATGTGTTCTTCAAGACATATCAGTTTATATCCAAACTTCTCTAATATTATGTGTAGAGGAATATAGGGACCATAGGAATATAGGTCCCCATAGTTTAGTCTCGTATCAAAATATTTTGATGGTTTTTTATTGGGTTCCGTCGTTGAGATATCTAGTGACTGGCTATTAAGGATGTCAAGGTATATTAGGGCCTTGGATGGCAAGTCTTGATTTTGTTGCACTTAATGTATAATGTTTGAGGTGTATCTTGCAGATGTATCTTGAAATCATGTCCATTGACCTCTAGAATGATTCCACTATCCGTCAAGCTTGTATGTGCTTGATGACCGCTTATTTCTTATCCAATTTTTTGAGATTTGATTGGCCCTTTCTGCTATTTCCCACTTGTGCTTGATTAGTGCTCCAAAGACATGCCCAACAGATCGACGGCCATGAATTGTTTTTCTTTTCAAATTATAATAAGGATGCTCCTATTCAAATAATAAAATATGGAAAACGTTTATATAGAGCCGAGGTTCTAAACAATCAAATTAGAGTGCACATTTAGAAGAGGTTGTTTTGATGCTCGAATATCTTCAATTTGATCATCTCGACATCAAGATGCATGAACAAGAGAAAAAAAAAATAGATTTCAAGTTTTGGAAATAGTGCATCTTGTATTCTATTTTTGGACCGTCAATTTTTCAAGATTTTCAAGTTTCATAGATCTGCTCGATCTATATTATTTTTTAAGCTTGAAATTTTATAATTAGATATAATATATTTTAAAGCTATCACAAAGATTTTCCGTATACCATATTTCTCAACACTATTTGAAGGTGCGATTTATTTTGATTGTTAGAGCCTGAGCTCTATACAAACCGCACCCATAAAATATTAACCGATTATTTTCTCCTAAACGATTGTATCATGCTTTAGCTCTAAGGGGAGGACAAACACTTAAAGAGTCCTATTGTAAGCATCAAAGTTGAAGCAAAATTGCATAACCCAAGGTGGGGTTTGCCCTTAATAAAGTCGGTAAGATTTCCAGAGTAGTCTGTTAGTCAGAGAACTTCATGATCCCATGTGCATGGTTGTTGGACCTGAAAGAGCAAAGGCCAATTGTCATTATTATGTGCTTGGGATGCGACCATAGGGGTGTAACATGTAGATGTGCAAAAGATAGGACCACCCTCTACTATTGTGATAGTGTGCATATGTCTAGAGGGATATGGCTTATCTTTAGGGAGGATGAGTATTCTACATACTATAATCATGAACTCTTTTTTTATTGGACAACTTTGATAGATCAACAATGAGCTTTTATAATAGACTATGGGCCATGGTTTCTGTTGGATTGATTTAAGAAGATACCGACAATTTACAGTTGCTAGAATAGGTTGAGTGCCTCGATTAATTCACATATTTCCTAAAACGATGGATCTATTTCCCCACTTGATAATTTTAAAAATATTTTATTTAATTACAAAGTATTAAAGAATTTTTAAAATGTTATATATACAGATAGAAAGATACTACAAAACACCTATAGGCGAAAATGAACAGTGATTTTGCCTACTCTCATTACTGTCCAAAGTTTTTGGAACAGTCACGATTGTTTGGTAGTATTTCATTTTTTATTTTTATTTTCTACAAATCGAAATGATTTGAAATTTGGATTGTGTGTTCATAAAAATAGGTGAATCTACGAAAAATATCAAAAAAATAATTTATATGAAAAACATTAACCAAAATACCTCCGAAATGCTTCGGAGGTATTTTGGTCAAATTTTTTTTTACAAATATTTTTTTTTTATATTTTTATTAGGTGCGCCTTACTAAGATGTACACACACTCCAAATTTCAAGTTATTCCGATTTGTAAAAAAAAATAAAAAATGAAATACTTTCGGACAATAGTGATCGTTCGATGAGCTTTGGATAGTGATTAGGGTAGGCGAAATCATTATTCATTTTCGCCTATGGATGTTGGGAAGACTTATATATATATATATATTATTTTCTCAAAATAAATTTTTACTAAGTTAAATTTTTTTTTTCAGGTTTTGTAAATACATAGCTATTTTAAAATAGAGTAATGATCCTATAAGACCCTCCTACACCCATGTGTGTAGAACTCCAAAAGATCACCATTAAATTTGACACAGATCTCTAGAAAAGTTATCATATGGGTGTGAAACTTAACTTTTCTAGAGATCTGTATCAAAGTTAATGGTGATTCTTTAGGGTCCTGCACACATGCGTGTGGGAGGGCCTCATAAGATCATTACTCTTTAAAATATTATTTACGGTTTTAAAAATTTGGAGACAATGCATGGGCCCATTATGAGTGGATCCTACACATGGGTGACCAACCTTGGTGGGGAGTGGGGTACTATTGTTTAAGCTTTTAAAATTTGGGGACAGCACATGGGGCCCTTGATGAGTGGATCCCCCACATGGGTGACCCACCTTGATGGGGATTGGGGTCCCTAGGATACCCACTCCCCACATTTTTCTCACTCTCTAGTAGTTGGGTTTTTTTTTATTTTTTCATATGGCTCAAGTCTTTTAGGAGAAAGACTAATGTTTTTGATAAATATTTGATTAATATTTGATTGAGAGAAGAAAAGGGTTGATTGAGTATCTTTATGGCAACTTGTTCCATAACTTGAGCTTATGAGAAACATATAATATATTTTCTTAGATCATATATTCAAAAGGTGGGTTAAGAAGCTGAGAGATAAAGATTCTAGAACATTCCTTTAGTATATGATGATTGATTTAGAGAAAGAATGATCGAGATAAACAGCCTCTACCACCCCACAGATGTCTTTAGATCGATGTGAAAATTATATCTCATTATAAAGGCAGGATCTAGCCCCATAAACCCTAATTTGGATCTATAAATACTCCTTTAGGATGGCCCCTCTACACAGACTTAGACTGTCTCTCTCCCCCTCTCTAGAGCTCCGCACCACTCTCTCTCTCTACTGTTTCTCTTTCCCCTTCTCTAAAACCTAGATCAAAGGGGTGCCGTACCCAAGTAAGACTCAAGGGGTGGAATACCTCAAGCTTGAAGGATAGGGTGTAAGACATTGCCCTATCTCATATTGATTTAATATTTGAGTTTTGCCCTTAATCATGCTCTCGTAGTTGAATTAGGGTTTTGCCGTTGCTTCCCGTTTTAAGTGATTAAAGGAAAATGACCTAGATCATAGACGACATCAGCGTTTGAAATTTTTTAGTAAGGTATGTAAGCCCTTAGAGGTGATCTAAGGCATGTTAATCTAGTATTTCATGGTTCTATGTTTCTTGATTTATGCTTGTGCAAAGTATCTTGATTTTATTTCAACAAAGATTTCTATATATATATATATTTTTTTTGTAGCATGCAAGTAAGGATCTTAGATTGTATTAAGGTTTGTTTTTATGATTTTTGAGTTGTAAGAGGCGCTTTTAAGTGGTCTAAGTAGGATAAGTAAAATAGTGCGAAAATTTTTAATGGTATAATTGGTTTGATACACATTGTCATCGTTCATGAACTACCACTTTTAACATGAAAAGACATGTGACTCAAACTACAAAGACTAAAGAGGAAATCATTCATGATGGCTTTTACAACAACCTCCTAGGAAGAGTACAAGACGAATCCCTCAAATCTAGGTATCCTTATAAATCATAAATTCACTAAGGAAGAAAATGAATTAATAAAATAAAGGTCACATCAAAAGAAATTGTCAACACCTTAATGGAGCCTGAGCCCAAACAACTTCCCTGAACACGATAGCTCTTCTGCCCAATTTTACCAAAAATAATGGTACATAATAGGCCCCGAAATCACTCAAAGCATAAATAATACCTTTCCTAGACAACTAATAATACAAACCCTTAACCTCTATCACTCTAATTCCCAATAAGAAGGGTGTATTCCAATGATTGGCTTTAGGCTTTTAAGCCTATGCAGTGTGATTGATAATTTTATTAATAAAATTTTAAAAAAATATTATACAGATCTCTAATTCTTCATCTTATTTCATGATAGAACCTCTTTTTATTAATGATAATATATTTAAAATGATGCTGAAACGTATCATTAGGCCAAACCAAGGTGCCTTTCTACAAAACAGAAGCATCTTTAACAAAAGCTTTAATTGTACTTGAATTTATCCATGTTATGAGTTATTACCGAAAAGCAAAACGAAAACACTTATGTTTAAAAGTTTTCCTTCATAAAGCTTTTGACAAAGTCAATTTGTAGTTTTAATGAGTCAACTTCATAGATATGAGTTTGGAGATAAATTCATTAAATGGATTAAAATGTATATCCAACTCCCAGGTACTCCATTCCCCTCGGTTGCACTCCTTTTGGCTATTTCAAGGGCAAAAATATGCTTTCGACAAGGTAACCCTTGTTTCCATAACTCTTTCAAATAGCCGGTAATATTTTATCAAGCCTATCAAACAATAATAATAAATAAAATAGATGGTGATAATTTCAACCACCTAGGGATACTAAGGTGGAGTTTGATAACTTTCACTATAGTTTCCCACAAAATCCCTGCTGCTAACTTTTTTGAATTCTGAGAAGCAGATAGAAATTGGTTCAAAATCCATGTTGCTAACTTTCTTGAATTCTGAGAAGCAGATGGAAATTGGTACTTTGAAAGCTGGGAACCTATTTGATAAATTGTGGTGGTGCTAGACATTCACATGTTTGGTATTGGAAAAGCTGGCATATATATATAAAAGCTGGGGATCTTGTTTGATAAATTGTGGTGGTGCTAGTACTTTTACATGTTT
>NW_006500356.1:2095036-2132730 GCF_000471905.2 Amborella trichopoda | reverse complement strand
TTCTTCTCTCTCTCTCTCTCTCTCTCTCTCTCTCTCTCTCTCTCTCTCTCTCTCTCTAAAAGGTAAAAGTGGTTCCTAATCTCAAATCAGGGCTCTACGATCACTAACCTCACGACAACCCTTGTCTCTGATTTCGAGTTTGGTCTCATCCGCGCTATCAATTTTCACTAACATTGGTATCAGAGCATCCAGGTTCCATCTTCCATATTGTTTTGGTGTTATATTTATTCATGAGTTTCTTGATATATCTATATATTTATTTTTCAGCAAGTTTGGTTCTAATAAATGCAAATCATGCTTTGCATCTTGCTGTAAGTTTCATTAAAAGGAAAAACCTTAATCTTTATGAGCAAATTAGCCCCAGTTTCTCCTCTACCAAAAAAGTTGGCTACAGTTTTATTTCTCTGTTAATCAGGGACTTTTTTTCTCTCTAGATTTTTGCAGAGAGAACCCACTTCCTACTCAAAGGCCTATATTTGCCCTTTGATCCCTCTACCTTCTTTGCATTGTGTCCATAATTCATATACCAAGAAAACCCATAGGCTCATGTTTCCATCGATTTTTTTCAAGGGCTGCTTTGATTTCTTCTGTTAATATTTTTCTATGCATTGTGTCCATAATTCACTACTCACACTTTATTTTATATTGGATCCATACATATTCAAGGTTATCTTCAAATATGAGGCATACATTTTATCTTATATATATATATTCAAGCTTATCTTCAATTGTGAAGCAAACGTTTTATCTTATCTTATATATCTTATGATCTTTCTCAATTGTGAAGCATACAATGAAACATAGTTTTCTTATTATCTTACATGTGTTACATCCCACTTATGTTCTCAATTGTGTTTCTTCATTTATCTTTCTCAATTGTGAAGCATACGTATTCTTATCATCTTATATATTCAAGTTTATCTTCAGGGAAGCCCATATATTTTGTTGTCACTCAATATATCTTAATTTAAGAAATTACTTATAATTAAAGAAACGATGGGCACAAACCCACTTCTTAAAGTGTGATGTCACCATAACTTGAGCTCTCCATCACATCCATGCACTACATCACATTTAACGCATATATATCGCATCTCTGTTAAATATTTTATGGTGGATTATCTGTTACAGAGATACAATCACTTTGAACATATATCGCATCTCTGAATACATATTTTGCTAATTTTGTTACTTTGTTGCTTTATATATTGCTGGCATTTCTATTAAAAATAAGGGGGGTGGGGAGACAAAAAATTATAAAAGACTTATTTTGATCTTTTTTTTGGTATTGCTGATATTTGAATGCAATTAATGGACTTACCGACTTGGTGTGATATAGAAATTAATTTGTCTTCTAAAGTGAATCAGATATTTGCCCACACACCCTTGATATTGCTCATGCACCCCAAATAAATAATATAAAGGGGAAATTTTATATTATCTTTGATAATTGTAGTACTTACTATAGATTGAGGGATTTTCCTAATTCAAATTTTTTAAGGCATCATTTAATAATTGATATTGTTTATGAAATAATTACAGCTCTCTTTGTATAGATATTGACCACATATTAATTTTTTTGGTGCCTTGTTTAGCTTCTTTAGAGCTTAGAAAGCATTAGGTTGCTCGCACCTAGCTTAGCAAATGGCCAGTAGAATTGTAATGACTGAACTTTATAGAGTTGAAAAATTAAATAGAACCAATTTTAACATGTGGAAGAGGAAGATGAAATATCTCATCATCCAAGATAGAATCATACATGTACTAAAAGATGATCCACCAGTAGTTGGTGATAAACCAACTGAAGAAGAAAAGAAAAAGTTAGAAAAGTTTTTAAAAGACGACCTCATAGCAAAACTCTTTTGTTAACTTTTATGCAAAATGGCCTTATTAAGGTTTTCAAACATTATGAAACATCTAAAAAAATGCTGGAGGCAATAAAAACTAAATATGACTCAACCTCTGAAACACACCTTCAATTGCTTGTTATGGCTAATGACTTAGACATTGCTGGGAATGAAGTCCCCGAGTGCATGAAAGTTTCTACTATCTTAAATAGCCTTCCACCTTCATGGAGGATGGTAACAATTACACTTCTATTGAATGTCAAATCTCTTACATTAGGGGATCTATCTATGTAACTAGCCTTAGAGCAAGATCACATGAACAAAGATAAAAGGAGTAAGCTCATGCTTGCTCAAGGACCTCCCAGGTCTAGCTAACCCAAACCTAGCAACCAAAAATTTTAAAAGAAGTTTAATAAGATGAATAATAGGTTCAAAAACAGAGAAACTAAGCCCTACAATCAAGAAACTAAATAAGGACAACCAAAATGCTTCTTATGTGGTCAGCTAGGTTACTTTAAGAGCCACTGCCCACATAATAGATTCCCGTAAATCCAAAGAATAACGAAAATGGAAGCAAGATGTGTGAAGTTGTTTGTATGGTTTCTGAGTGTCTGATGACAGACCTCGACATCAAAGGATGGTGGGTAGACTCAAGTGCTAATCGGCATATTTTAATCTCAAAAGGTCTATTTGAAGACTTTAATGAAATAAAAGTTGGGGAGAAACGCATCTACATGGCGAACAATACCTATTCTAATGTATTAGATGTAAGAACTTGTAGGTTGTATGTAGGGCAATTGACATTGTATTAATTGATGTATATTTTGTCCCTTGTATGAGGTGAAATGTTGTATATGTTTTATTGCTCATTAAAGAGAGCTTTGAAGTCTGCTTTCAATCAATGAAAGTATCAATCAGAAAGCGTGGACAAATTTATGCTTGGGGGCACTTGGTTGATGACTACAACTTGTTCATTCATCATGTAAATGAGAAAGATGATAATACAATTTCAACTTATTCTAGTTATGATAGTGTAATGGTTGTTGATGTATATACTTGGCATCTTAGGCTTGGCCACATAGGAAAAGACAAAATAAGAAGGTTAATAAAAAAAGGTCTTATTCTAAATCTAAATAATGTGGAATTTCTAACTTGTCAACACTGCTTATCAAGAAAAATGATTAGGAAATCATTCAATAAAATGGAGAGAGCTATTGAGTTATTGAATGTGGTGCACTCAAACATTTGTGGGCCCCTCAATATTAAAACTTATAGAGGGATGTTATATTTCATTACTTTTATTGATGATTTTTCTAGGTTTGGATATGTTTATCTAATCCACCATAAATTGGAAGCTTTAGAAAAAGTTAAAATATATAAAAATGAAGTAGAAAACCAATTGGGTATGAACATCAAAGTTCTTAGAACTGATAGGAGAGGTGAATACATATCCGAAGCTTTCAATACTTATTACCAAGAATTTGATATTAAAAGACATACCATTTTGCCTAATATACCACAACAAAATAAAATAATTGAAAGGCATAATAAAACCCTCTTAGAAATGACTGGATCCATGATGAGTCATGTTAATCTACCTAAGACTTTTTGGGGATAAGCAATAAGTACATCCATGTATATTCTTAATAGGGTTTCAACTAAGGTAATAGATTTTACGCCTTATGAACTGTGGACAAGTAGAAAGTCTGATCTAACCAACTTAAAAAAGTGGGGGTTGATTGCGCATGTCCTAATTCCATATCAGCAAATAAGTTAGAAAACAAAACTCTAGTTTGTAATTTTATAGGATACCCTAAATGTTCAAAGGGATATCGATTTATCATAAAGATAAGGGACTCATTGAAAGCAGAGATATTGAGTTCCTAAAATATTTTATTGAAGAAAACATACCTGTAGCGGATGATGATAATCCACTTAATATCATAAATGACTTAGAACCACTACCTACAGTGGATATGGATAACCCTGATCAATATGATGATGTTGAAATACCCACATACCTAATGTTAAGTGGTCAAAAGAGATCTAGAGCTCATCCATTATACCTTGATAATTTCTATGTCAATATGAGTGAGGAGATAGACAACTGTATTGACCTAGATGAAATTCATGACTCTTTTGACTTCATTGATGCTATGAAGTCACAAGAATATAAAAAATGGCTTAATGCCATGAGATAAATATTAGATTCTATTGGGAAAAATAAAGTTTAGGATCTATGAGATTTATCATCAGATAGGAAACCTATAGGTTCTAATAGGTACTTAAAAATAAGTTAAAATCTGATTGATCTATTGATAAATTTAAAGGGTTTTACCCAAAAAAAGGGCAACTATGTCGACACTTATTTCCAGTTGCAACGTTTATATTCATTAGACTAATTTGACAATCGTTGCATATTATGATCTAGAACTTTACCAAATGGATGTAAATATTGCATTATTGAATGATAAACTAAAGGAAACCATTTACCTGAAGCAACATGATGACTTCATAATTAAAGGCTAAAAAAATAAAGTATACAAATTAAATAAGTTTTTATATGGTTTAAAACAATTATCAAGACAATAGTACTTAACATTTCATGATACCATCCTATAGATGAGATATGAAGGAAATAGATTGGATCATTGTGCGTATGTCTTGAAAAGTGGGAGTAAATTCACAATATTTTTATTATATGTAGATGATATCCTAATAGCATGAAATGACTTAGAAATGAATGATAAGACTAAGTCATGGCTTTCTTCTTGATTTGAGATGGAAGATATGAGAGAAGCATCTTATGTTCTAGGCATAAAAATAATTAGAGATAGAAAATAAAAAATGTTGTGCTTGAGCCAAAAAAGATATCTTGACTCGATTTTCTAAAAATTTCATATGAAAAATTATAAATCATTGTCCACTCATATTAAAAAGGGAGTAAAGTTGTCTAGGAAGAATTGTTCAGTAGAAGGACAAAAAAACCTAATGTTCCATATGCACAAGCTAGGTATATGCAGTAAGATGCATAAGACCAGATTTGAGTTATGCCGTAGGACTTGTTAGTGCATAACTCATTGGAAAGCAGTAAAAAGAATTATAAGGTACATTAAATAGAACAAAGCATCTAAAATTGTGTTTTCAAGCAGATAAGCTTTAAGTTATATGATATTCAGATACAGATTTTGCTGGGGATAAGGACGATAATAAGTCCACCTCAGGATATGTTTTCCTCTTTGGAGGGGCAGCTATTTCTTGGTCTAGCAAGAAACAAAGGTGTGTAGCTAGCTACACACAGAAAGCAGAATACATTGCATGTAACACTTCATGTACTTTCGCCGTCTGAATAAAACACTTCATAGATGACTTAAAGCTGCAAATAATTGATGAACCGATCCAAATATTTTGTGATAATCAAGCTGCAATTAAATTAATTAAAAGTGGAGCAAATAACTCCAAAGGAAGACATAGATGTCCAATACCACTACATTCAGGATATAGTTGAGAAAGGTGAAGTAACTATTAGTTACTTGCCCTCATCAAATATGATCTTTGATCCATTAACAAAATGTCCAAGTGTTGAACTACTGTCTAAAGACACTAGTTTAATGAGACTTAAAAACTTAAGTCAATCAGGTTTTTAATAAGTGAAAAATCCACATTAATGTAAAAATCCTTATGATGGATATTTGTTATGAGAAGTATATCTGAAAAAACGTGAAAAAAACCTCATGACAAGATATTTTCTTAAAGGTCATACTCAAAAGTGGGAGTATGCATGTGAGTTATTATTATGCTCGGCCATCATATCTAAGTGGGAGATATTGATACGTATGGCCATGAGGCCTCGTATGATTTAACCTACAATTTTGGGTTTTATTATATTATCCATAATTATCTATATTCTCCAACGTTCATGTGGATGAGTTGGAAGAATATCCCTGAGATCTAGGAAAACTTTTTCTCAAAGACCTGTTGGAGAAAGATAAACGTTAGTCATCCTTCTCTCTATAAAAATGGGAACAGAGAGAGGGGAAGATACAAAAAAAAAAAAAAAGGTAACAAAGCTTCCTTTATAAATAGATAACTTTTCTTCTCTCTCTCTCTCTCTAAAAGGCAAAAAATATTTCTAATATAAACTTTGGGCTCTATATTCACCAGCCTCACGGCAACTCTCCTCTCTGATTTCGGGTTTGGTCTCATCCGCACCATCAATTTTCACTAGTACGCCCAATCGCCTATATCTACTAATTGTTCCCTCTCAATATGATTTTGAATGGTTTGTATAAAGAGAGAACAAAATAGATAGATAAGAATTCCATAAGGAGCGGAGAGAGCATCTCAATAACTGAGAGCGCTCATAAAGCCATAGACGAACAAAATAATTGAGATTTAGATGAAGAATTTGAAGCAAAAGAAACATAAAACTATTATGCAGCAAATTCGTCACCATCATTAGAAACTTTTCCCAATTATTTGGGATCGGCTGTAAGAATTCTAATTCGCTATTCTACTATTAAGTGCCACCTTCATTGAGGCCATAAGTCTTGTACAATAGTATATTGAATATACTATATTCTCTTATTTTTGGCGTAATTTTCTCTTTTTATTAATATAATCAATTAGACTGAGGTGCTCCTTGTAACAAGAGGCCTATGAGTGCTGTAAGATTGAATTTCACCATAAAATAAAAATAGAAGGACAATTGTTGAGTTTGACTTGTTCTATCCGTATTTCTTCTCATTTTTATTATTAAGCAAATAGGTACCTAGGTCTCTTGATTCATAGGGTTAGCTTGTCAAGCAAAAATTCTAACCACTGATAGAGTGCAAATAGGGTTTTCGTGAATGTAACAACCGTTTTTTAATTTGATGTAAAGCCCAAATCAAAGATCATGGTCATTTATTCATAACATGTGCCTATGTAGAGGATATTTAGGAAGCACTCATGTTAAAAATTCAATATTAGAACCATAATCGATTTAAGCTATCATCATCATCCTCATAATTTTTTCTAATTAATTGAGATTAGCTACATGAATCTTGGTCCGTTATTCTCCTCTATTAAAAGTCAAAATTGATTCAAATATTGAAGTAATTTTAACCAATTGGCTCCAAAAAAAGTTTCAAAGCGAGAGCTTTGAAAAGCTTTAGAGAGCATCCCTCCCCACTTCTAATGTGGATAAGCGGTCAAAAACACCACCATACCACTGACGGGGCATTAATGGAGATGATAAGGAAGATTTCAAAAATAATTTCTCAAGAGATAAAAATAACTCATCAAAGAATAAAAGAGAAATAGCAATTATGAAAGTTGGAAACTATAAGTTTCTTAGTGAAGCTTTTAGTGAGACAGAACACATGTAATGAGGTGCCGATAAAATACGAGACAGAGTGAGAATCTTTGTAAGTACTATTTAAGCCCACCACACTTATAAACTGTTATACATATCATGACCTTTGGATTAGCTGCACAAAATCCAAATTGCAAAAAATAAAAATAAATAAATAAATAAATAAATAAATAAATAAATAAATAATAATAATAATGGAAAAATTTTATATAAAATCGTAACTTTATATTGTAAAAGTAAGGTGCATCTAACAAAACAATAGAAAGAACGTTTTGAAGTTGGTAAACTTTCCAATTTGTCATCTCAACCTTATATGTATATAAAGGATAAAAAAGAATTCTTTCCAATTTATCATCTCGACTGTATATGTATATAAAGGACAAAAAAAGAATTTCTAATTGCGCGTCAAAAACCAACACGGTTTTCACGGAAAAAAAGGTCATCGTTGTGTTTCATTTTTTGCTTTACCATTATTTTTAAATAAAAGGCCTCCATTGTTACACCGGTTATTTTTTCTTTAGAGCAAATAAAGACTAGCTTTATATAAATGCAGGCAACCATTGTTACACCGGTTTTTTTTTCTTTAGAGCAAATAAAGAATAGCTCTATGTAAAATGGCGGCCACCATTGTTACTACAGTTATGTGTGGCAAATTGGTTAGTACCCTTGGTCTTTATTTCTCAATGACTTGGCTCTATTTTGAAGTTATGTTTTCTATAAATCTATTAAAAATAATATTTTTTAACTCTATATTTTTTTATGGCTTGGATTTATTTTGGATCTTTTTTTTCTATGACTCTCTTAAAAAAACAATTTATGCTGCGCGAGTCTATAAGAGGTATTGAGTTCGATTGGGGGGAAGGGGCTACATTTTTTTTAGAATTCTTTATATCTTAACTATTTAGAAAACAAATTCTTACTTCTCGTGAATTCTAAAAAATGACCCTCATTTTTTTCATAATTACTACTTTCTTTAAAGCTCTTTTTTTTATAACTCTTAAAAAACAATAAAAATAAAAATCTTGCATATAGGGATGTCTGGAAACCCCAAAAGAAAAAAAAATGCACACACACTCTAGCAAAAGTAACATTGGTTTTTGAAATTAATTAAATATGACTATTTTTAATAATTTCTCTTGTTCAATAAAGAAATATGTTTCCATGACAAAATTCCATCTAACATGCATGTCTTTAATAAATCAAAACACAAAATGCACTAGAAAGAAATGAGTGAAATGGGGTGAATTTATTTCAATATCGTAAAAAAATAATAATAATTGGAATATTATTGTTGATAAAATAGAGAAAAATATTAGATTTTACAACTTTTTGATTGTTCATCGATATTAATTCTATGATGCACTAAATCAGTCAATATTGGAAAAAAAAACTACTAATCTATATAGAGGTTTTGAAGATGATTTCAAAAGCTTCAAAATAAATTAAAAATCACAAAAAATTACTAAGTAATTAGAGAGAAATAATATAATTGGTGATTTTTTCACAGACTAACGATGTACCTCTCTGATGCACGAAAGCAGTCGACGATGTAGAACTAAAACCACTGATCTGTATAGGGCTCTTGAAGCTGATTTCAAAAGCTTAAAAAAAGCCAAAAATATTCTGCTTTGGTATAGGAATCAACAAGAACAATGAAGTTTGGCGGAAAAAAGAAAAATCACTTATAGAACCCTAAAACCATAAATTTAAGGTGATTAAGCTTGATAAACACGAAAATTAGCAGAGGGCTTTTGTAGATAACTTCATTAGATTGAAAAAAAACCCAAAATAAATCAATTTCATGGATAAATAAGAGAGAACGGAAGATATTGACGGATTTTTTTTTCATGCAAGAATAACCCTAAAAACCCGATAATTTCTCGACAAATTGTTGTTCAATTTGGGTTTTGATGAACCCAAATCCTATCATAGAGATAATATTGATGTTAAAAACATGAAAAGGTTCCAAAAATTGATCAAAATCACTCTCAAATTTTGGATTTTCAGTTTACAAAAGTTTCCCTATTATAAAAAACGAGTTTCATCCGCTAATAGCGAAAAATCGGGCAAGTTTCATGTTTCTTGAACCGAGTCTTCCATTCTTTTTAGCGATTCTTGTACACTCAATGCACCATCAGCTACTGTACCATGGACTCGGGGGCCCTCAGCCTCAGCAATAGGGCGAGGCCGATTCGACTCGCCTGAGTTTGAAAACTATGGTTGCAGCTGAACATGAATCTTTAAACCATTTTAAGTTTTCTGACATTGGTACCACATCTTCTAGTAAAATTTGAGGTGCATCTTACTTGTATAATATAAGGTGGGCAGCTTATACAAATATCACCCAAATAAGAAAGGACCTGGTTTCTATGCGGCCAAACCCGCATATGTAGAAATGTGGACCTCTTAATAAATCTATTTTTGAGATGGACTTTATAACTTAATTTTTAAAGACATGTAATCTCTAATATGGAGATCATGAATATGAAAAAATAAATTAAATTTAAAAACTAGAAATAGATTTTCTAGAAAGAAAACCTTTGGACCGGTGGTTTCCATTGTTTTTATATGGAGCACATACTTGCACCCATCTTTAAAAAGGATGCTTTACACTTTCTTGACCACATAGACAATGCGGTCCAACCCCGATGAAACAAATTTCCGAGTGTACATTTAATTGTGTATGAGTATTTTTAGGTCCCCACATGAGCAACCTCAAACTAGTGCCTAACCCCACCTAAAGAAGAAAAAATTTTCCGCTCATATTTTATAGGGATAATAAATTGTACGACCATTTATTTTTATTATAAAGAGGTCACAATCCATCCTAACCATTGAATATTAAATTGGATGACTTGGCTTAACCATTGAATATTAAATTGGATGACTCGGCCTGTGGGAGAAAGTTTTTAAACACAATTAAGCTTAGTACACACTATTAGCCATCCGATTTAAAATATAATTGTGGCTTTATTATACCCACGGTAATAAGTGTCTCTTTGCATACTTTTTCTATTTACATGTGCTCCCAAAGTTAACGTGAGAATCCCCAGTCAAATTTTGACATAAAATTATGTTTATTCAAAATACTTTTATCTCAAATTTTTATATAAAGAATATCTTCCTAAACACTATGCTCCCGCGTGAGTAAGCAACGAACCGAATAAAGATTCAATCCCCATATAGCAAGGTATCGCCCGGTATTTACCCTAAAACAAGATGTAAGAAAAAAAGAAAAGAGAAGCCCAAGTCCTCAATTAAGTTCAGGATTAGCCGGGAAATTGAATTGCCGGCAACTTCCTCGACAGGATTAGGAAAAGATCCAAGAAAAAATGGGGATCAGAACTCTTCTATCTCGAACTTTCCGGCGAGTTCTCCTTCTCTTTCTCCTTTTCCCGGTGATTTTCCCTGTCTCTGGCTTAGGCTTCGCTGGAATCCGCCAATTCCAAACCCTTGTTTCTCTTTCGAGCTCCCTCATGACCAGAGTGGCCAACGCTAGGGCTTCGAGGGGGGACATCGACGGCTCTGCTAGAGCGAGGAGGATGGCCGAGATGCTAAACGGACGGATGGGATTCTCCGGAGGCGTTTGGTCGATGGCCTGGGATTACGCGCAGAACTACGCGTGGAGAGGAGGCGATTTTCGACCGTCCGATCTCTTCGAGGCGGCGAAGGAGATGGAGGAGATCACCAGGGCTTTCTCGCAGGTTTCGGGGACGGGTACCCAATTGGATAAGCCAGTTTGGGTTTCCAGAAATTATGAGAGGATTTTAGGTGCTTTTAAATCCTTCTTTAAAAGGCTCCTCCTCCGCTTCACTAGAGCGGTGCGTAATATCTCTTCTTTCTTTTGGATTTTTATTTTAAATTGTTCGAAATTAATAAAGTAAAATGGTTCTCTTTGCATACAAGTTATAAGTAAAGGGAAGTATAGAACGAGACCATTTATATCAAGGTGGTCGCATTTATCTTGAGCCTTGGATGCGAAATTGGGTTGGTGCAATTATTCCATTGACCAAACTCAAACTCCAAAACAAATTTTCTCAAACTATCAAATTTCACATTAATTGATTGTAAGGTATTGTAACCGCCTTTTATCAAAGGTAAATAGTTCTCTTTGTATACAATCCCATAAGTAAAATGTATATTTGAGGGCCCTTGTGGTGGGCTTTCTCACTAATCTTTGAACCCACATGATTTTTTTATATAGAAAAGAATGGAGGAAATCACCCACATGATTTTTTTATATAGAAAAAAATGAAGGAAAATGATTCATATAGCGACTCCAAATCATTGGGATAAGGTTGTGATCATCATCATCATCGTCATAGCCTTTTTCCAATTAATTGAATCCTGATCTGCTATTCTGCCCTTTAGTGAAGCTATTCTCCTGAAATCTTTTCTCGGGTCATACCTTCAATGGAGCTATAATTCTTTGAATCTCTTTTGATGGCTTCTAACCATATCTTTTTGGGCCTCTCCCTCGCCTTTTTTGAGCACATTCTATTTGAATTACATCACTCCTTCCTAGCTGGTGTTGTATTGGATTAGGATTAGCGCTCCACATGGTCAGATCATCTAAGTCTACTATCTCTCATCTTATTGGCTATTGGTGTGACACCTAATTTTTCCCTTAATCCGTCCATGTCTAGATAAAAAGGCCTTGTGTTAGGTAGATAACCAATGTATAATTTTGCCTAAACTTATAATAAACTTATAATGAATCCTGAACCTGCAGTAAGACTTGGATGATGTTATTATGAAAAACATTTTGATAGGTTATCGAAATAAGTAAAGTTGCACATCAAAACGAAAATGGTAGTTTTGGTGTAGAAATCTTTCAAATTGATATCATGACGTTGACTCATCCCGACCTTGACCGTTATAGTTTTAGAAAAAAAAATTAAAATTTGAAGCCCTAAAAATATATATATTATAACACATCATCTAAACGGTCTAATTTTAAGGGTTCATGGTTTCACAAATCCTATACTATTTTTTTAAACTATATATTTCATCATCGGTACTAGAAATTAATTTTAGAGCCATCATATAAATTTCTTGTGCCTAAAGTACTTCCTGAATGAGATTTCGAGCTCACGCTTTATTTTTTATTTTCAGCCTAGCCCTTACAGAAATTGCATCCTTTAATTGTTGCAGGGGCCTTTGAGGGAAGCGATACTGGTTTTGCAAAGAGAGGTGGCGGAGGGAGATTTGTTAAGGGATTGTATGGAAGTGAGTATGCAAGATTTGAATGCAGTGGTTAAATTGGGAAGAGAGATGATGCTTCATTACTTCTCTCACTCTCCAAATCACTCCGATCTTTGACAGTAATGCTCTTTGAATGGTAACGTACGACTTATCATTAATTCATATGTAAACTACAAGATGTTCAAGCAAAGACACAATATTACAAAAATGAAATAACCAATAGAAAGAGAATAAGGACTCCTCCTTTGGCAAGACCATCGGCATCTTCATTCACATCTCTATAAAAATGTTGAACTGTTGCTATAAAGGTTGACAAAATATCTCAAATTTGATAAAAAATAGTCTTTAATCTCGAAGGAATATAAGCCTTTCTCTTACTCCAGGCAATGACATTTGCCGAGTCTTTTTCGATCATCTTACCCCATTCCAAAGTGCATAGCAATTTCAAACCTTCTAATAAATCTCGTGTTTCCGTCTCATTTGCTGTTGTGATACCACAAAGACCCGAGTAAAAAAATATAATATGACCTAAATTATTTTTGATGAGTCCACCATCGCCAGTTGGCTCTGGATTGCCAAGTGAACCTCTATCAAAATTAAGTCTGAAGAAATTCACTGGTGGTGGTATCCAAACAACCTCACTACTATTGTTAGTGATAACACCCATAGCCGCCACTGTCAAGGGATTACTAATGATAAGAATTTTAGGAATAAATCCACTATCCTTATGATGAGTCCATCGTAGCTAGTTGGCTTTGGATTGCTAAGTGAACTTCCATCACAATTAAGTTTGAAGGAATTCACTAATGGTGGTGTCCAAACCTCACTACAAGTGTTGGTGGTAACACCAATAGTCGTCACTGCCAAGGGATTGTTAATGATAAAAATTTTAGGAATAAATTCTATATTATTATGTGCAAGGAACCAATCAGCTGCAACTGCCAAAATATTCGATTTTAATGTAGACAGATCCGTACTTATACTATTAAAGACTCTTCTATTTCTTTCATTTTACTCATTCCAAATAAGGCTAACTCAAATAGATTTCCAAAGAATAGTTTCCATCATTGAAATATCGGGTGTGATCCATTGGTTAAGAAGAGCTTTGACATTTTGGGACAAAGGTAATGACAGATTGAGGCACTGTCGAGCCCAATCCCAAAGATATGTAATAAAAGAGCATGAGAGGAAAAGATGCTGCGAAGTTTCATCACTGTCTTAGCTTATAATACATACATTGATGATAATAGATCCCCTCTTTTTCAAGTTGTCAACAAGTGCTAATTTATCTTGATACAGAATCCATAAGAATAGTTGCACTTTAAGAAGCACATGCAATTTCGTAATCTTGAATAAACCAGCATCCAAGTCTTTCCAACGATCAGAAAATAAATGTAATTCTTAATCTTGAATAAACCAGCATCCAAGTCTCTCCAACGATCAGAAAATAAATGCAATTCTTAATCTTGAATAAATCAGCATCCAAGTCTCTCCAACGATAAAAAAATAATAGATTGTAGGTTGACTTAACGAAAAATCTCCCGAAGGGGTAATATTCCAAATAAAGCTAACATCCATATTTGGAGTCAAATATGTATCATTCAATAATTCCAATAATGTCTGATACTCCTCAAGCTCTAACCATTACTGTGATGCAAGGGGACCGTTATTTTGATGCGAGGTCGTGGTAGATAGCCCTATGTATTGACTGGCGTTATGATTGGGAATTTATAGAGATGGACTATTTTTATTTAAATTTGAAAATCTCCTCGAATACGCATATTGCAATTGTTGAAAGTTAAAATGAATATAATATTAAGGGAAAAGTTTACATAGAGCCTAGGGTCTAAACAATTAAATTAGAGCCTATCTCAAAATTTTCACTAGAGTAGGTGGTTTTGATACCCAAATATCATCTAATTGATCATCTCGACATCAAGATGCACGGACATGAGAAAAAAATGGATTTCAAGTTTTGGAAATAGTACATCTTGTAACGCATTTTTGGACCATCAATTTTCAAGATTTTCAAATTTTTATAGATATGCTCGATTTGCACTATTTTTTAAGTTTTAAATTTTATAACTAAATATAAAAATATAATTTAAAGCTATCACAAAACTTTATAGTATTGAAACCATATTTCTCGACTCTATTTAAAGGTAGGCTCTAATTTGATTATTTAGAGCTTCGGCTCTATACAAACCGCACCCTAATATTAATTGTTAATTATATGTGGATAATTGACTTAATTTCAAAGGTTTTTATCTCCAAGGGTTTTGAGAATGGGATACTGAGGTGTAGTACTTTCAACATCAAAATATTATAGACCTCTTTTTTAGGGATTTTGTACTGTGAGACTATTTATTTTTCTTAAAAGTCATAATTACTTATAGCTTTTAGATGCCCAATCAGATGACTACGGATATGTCATAAAATTTGATAATTTTTTTTTAAAATTTTAAGTCTAGTCAATGACAATTATAACCACCTGAGTTAAAATGGGATGGACAAGGGTGTTTGTGTTGTACCAAAAGTAAATGATGGCTTTATATATTTTCTCTTTTGTGAGTTATCATATGATTTTGTACATCCATCGGAGCAAATTATCTATTTACTCCCTTGAGCAAAAAAAAGCTATGGGTATTTCGGATACTTCTAGGGGCCCTCAAGGCTATATCCTCTACTATTCGCAGACCCAACTATAAAATAATAATAAAGAAGATTTGAAACACACTCTTTGAACCTAAAAATAGTAAGAATTGCCTACAAATAGACCAATTATTTTTTGTACATGAAAGTCACAATCATTTTTATCCTTTAAGTTTCAAATTGGGTGGTTGTAAGAGTATTATTGAACAGACAAAGTTCCAAAAATAAAATTCTCAAACTTTGTGATTCACCCCAAACCATTCAATTTAACATCTAATGAGTGAAAATGATTGTGACCTCCATATATAATAGATAAATAATTTCTTTATAGTCAATAACTCATCCAATACTTGGACAAGATAAAGTGTCAGCACACAAAATGCAATTTTTCTTTTTCAAAACAATCATCTTATGATATTTAGATCCCAAATTTTTGAATCCAAAGATTACTCTATATACAATTTTTACCGATATTTAGTTCCCAAATTTTCGAATCCAAAGATCCTTCTATATACATTTTTTACCCAAAGGGTCAAATGATAAGTTTGCTCCGCATAAGCATAGTATACCCTCCCAATTCGAATATAATTTTATTTTCCAGTTGCATAACCCACATGTTCCCACTGGATCAATACCATACATCTACTCCCTTAAGCAAAAGACCTACATCTGAAATTTTAAGAACCACCTAAGAATGACCATTTGATTATTTACAAAATAGAAAATTTGAATTTAAGTCTTGGATCTCACCCTTGAAAACTTAGACAGCTTCTCTTCAATCTTGAGAGATCATTTCTTTCAATGGAATAGAGTTCTATTTGGATTTTTTTTTTTTTTTCTCTTTATCTTTTAATGTTAAATCATGTTGAAGAGTTTATATCCCCCAATTTGGGATCCTAAAATTAATCCTGGATTCGGTTTAATGTGAGAAGTAAATAAACAATATGCTCTTATATTTTGGCCTTTCTAAATACAGCAAATTTTGTTACAATTTTCCAAAACATCATCTCAAATCTGTGGCAACAAAAGTTAAGTCCACAATCAAATACAATAGGTGGGTTGGATTAACGAGAGAGAGAGAGAGAGAGAGAGAGAGAGAGAGCAATCAATATATCTAATTCTTATAAATTAATCCAAAGAAGAATATTTTGACATCATAGTTGGGTTTAAGCAAATGAAGCTACAAGAACAAGGTATGTCTACAAAGAAGAAAATTTGCTTTCACAAGGAACTCATTCTATAGAAAACAGCAGCCTATCCCTACAATTTAGAAAAGAGATGGTGGAAAAACATACACACACACTCACAAAACGAAAATAGAAACAACAAAATGCCCCCAGAAAGATAGACCATAAAATCCAAGGAAAAGAAAAAGAAAAAACAAAGAATAACATAATACGTGAACCCCAGGATAGGAAAACAAATAAGAATAGAACCAGAATGCGAAAAAAGTCTCTAGTCCACCATGTCTAAACCTCTCATGAAGAAGAGCAACATGCTCTTTTCGTTGTTGTTGCCCCCTGATCGGTGACCACAATGGTCTTCCCCTCTTTGATTCCAGTAGGCACCGCCTCCTCAGAAGCAAGGGCCTTCTTGCTAATTATGCGATGAATTTCAGCCAATATGGTTTGAAAAGCTTTCTCCACATTGGTAGCATCAAGAGCTGAGGTCTCCAAAAATGATAATCCTTCTTTCTCAGAGAAGCCTTGAGCATCCTCAGTGGCCACACCCCTAAGATGCTTGAGATCAGACTTATTACCAACAAGCATTATCACTATGTTGGAGTCGGCATGGTCTCGAAGCTCCTTTAGCCAACGCCCAACATTCTCAAAGGTGGTAGGCTTTGTTATATCGTAAACAAGCAATGCACCCACTGCTCCACGATAGTATGCACTTGTAATTGCTCTGTATCTCTCTTGCCCAGCTGTGTCCCAAATTTGTGCTTTTATAGTCTTGCCCTCAACCTAGAAAAAAAGCATGTCATGGTGAAAGAGACACCAGGAGACAGTTTTGGATACGCACAAACATGCAAATGTAGTCAGGATGTCATGCCTACTCTCCTAGAACTCTCTAAAATAACTAAATATTTTGAAATGTTTTTGTGTTTTTTAAGGAAGCATTCTAAAATGATCAAGTTTGGTTTGGTCTTCTTCAGCTTTGGCTCGAAACCTTTAATGCTCATTGACAGAGAAAAACCAAATAAAAACAAGGCAATCTCCATGGATCAGCATCCAGAAACAGGGATCATCAGTGATATGTGCAACATTACTAAATGCAAAGGAGATTGTTGATGCAAACTATACAACAGAAATGTCTAAAGATCCCACATTATAAGTACTTCGAAAATTTGTCGCTTTGCCTCAATATTAATGGACGGACGTTATACAATAATTAGAATTCAAATGAATCAAATAACAGAGGAGTCCCTTTTGCAGGGAATTGATGCCTGGCTAGCTATAGAGCTCAGAATTCAATCAGTGATAGATGAAATCTCAGGTATGTTCAAACCATGGAGTGAACCACTTGAAGAAGTGGATGGAGCTAGATCAAACAGACGCTTGAGTCATTGCAAATGCTCCACCATGTTCATGTGATAAACTTGTTCTGATCTCCTCATGCTATTTGTACATAACATACAAAGTCCCCATCATAAGGGCCAGTTACAAAACAAGTCCCCTGTTACTTCTTCTTGTAGCACACAATTTCTTGTAGAGGTCATGTAAGGTCCTTGACATGGGTCCTCCACTAGTAGAGGTGATCCTACAGAGAGTGTTCCCCCTCTAGAGGTATTTGTCACTCATTACATCTAGAGTACCACCATATGCTTCTTAGACACAACTCAAACCTAGTAGACTCTAATATTCACCAGGACCATATGTATAGCTTTACTTTAACTAATTAATAAATTTGATTTCATAACTTATTCAGGGCCATAGGTCAAATTATAGAGTCATATATTAATCATCCATAATTTCATGAATTATAGATTTCAATTCATAAATTTAAATGTTAGAAGTTTCAATGTAATTGAACCTTTCTCCAAAAGAAAAGAAAAACGAGAAACAATATAATGGAATAGACATGCTTTAAAAATTTGAGCAATAAAAATTGGTTGTTTCAAATCCCAACTAGGCAAGTACTTCATTGTTATGTAAGATCAGTGGTTTAACAGCGAGTGACTCCCAATCCGAGTCGCCGATCGGGACCAAACAGGTTCCGGGATGGTATGGGTCCCAACCTGGTCCCCCACTAAAACCCCTTCTTATAATTGTTTGTTCTTGTTTTTAAGCTTATCTAATATTTTCTTAGGTCCTCCCTAAACCCCCATCCCATAAGCTCTTATTTATTTATTTAATTTATTTCTTTTTTAATATTTTTTGGATCACCGATTCAGTCCGATCCAAACCAATCCGGATAGCCAATCCAACGATCCGACATAGATCTATGTGGTAAACGATCCACCCCACCAATCGAGGTTTTGAAACACTGAGATAGAGAACTCAATAAAAAGTATGGAAGTGTGGATATACAAAAATAAGAAAGCAATAACCATGAGGACCAAATTAAAGAATAGTTACAAAAGAGAATGTTTTTAGTAGGTTAAGGGACAGACGAAGATCCTTTCAAATGAACAAAGAAAAGTATGAATATAAGATAATGTAGCTCATGGTTGTACTACTACAAAGGTCATGCAAGCTTGCAAAAGTACAAAGGTCATGAAAACGACCATAACCGATCCAATGATGATTGAAGCAGCTGTGATGCAGCCAATCGCATGGGCAATGGTGTTGAGTAGGCAACACCATTGCTCACACAACAATGATGAGAGTTAAATTCATATATCATCAGCATGGCTGCAGCAATGCTCACTCTTTGTTTGTCTAACTCTAAGGATGGAATGTGCATCCTTAAAACAAAGTGATACTTTGTGTAAAGAGCACGTGCCATGAAATATGGAAAACTAATTGTACGTTAAATCATATTACACAGTACATATAAAACAAATCTTCTAGAATTTTCAATATAAGAGGTGATATAACTGTGTTGTGTATGCTGTATGTGCTCAAGCACATCTAAATGTTTATATATATTTTGGATATTAATAAGTTTCATACAAGTGTTAATAATAAATTACTAAATATGGTGATCTAAACTATTTCTCGTTTCCCTGATATTTTGATTCTTGGCAAGTTTTACTAATTTATACTCCTTCTGCTTCTTTGTCCTTCATTTTAAAAGAAAAGCAGGGGATCAATATGCCCCTTAAGTTCTGTCTTCACAAAATTGTTCCCGATCTTCTCCATTAGGCAGAACAGAAAATTTCAGTAACTTTGATTGCGCTATTATCACCACATTCAAGCCAGATAATAAAATGTGATCACTATATTAGTTCCCAAATTCAATTAACTAATTCCCACTGACTGTAATCGATCAGTTTTTGGAGAGTAGATCCTAGTTATTATTCTCTATGCCCCTAACTTGGTACCAGCCATTCAAATAAGAAAATGTTCAAATCAAGATCCAAAGGAGGGGTTTCTCCATCGATGAACTCATAAGCACATATATGTACTACAAACAGAATAAACTTTCACAAATGAAAGCCCATTGTAGCACAGATGACGAGTTATGAGGATTAAATCAACCCATAAATCATAAAAAATACATTATTATGAGATTGCACATTATGAAGCAACAAAGCATCACAAATCGGGATGTCCACCATCAGAGATGAATAAATCAAGTTATAACCTATAAATACCACAGATAATACTCCTAAAAGTATAAGTAAAGCATACCAACCACTAATGCATTAGTTAAAAACTATGATACCAAAAGGAAGGATAAAACAACTACACAAAGGCAGATCTCGAAATTTAAATAAAAGGGAGCAGCATTCTAGCCATCTAAATTGTCCAAACACCATTTCACAACATTTCTGAAAACCACAACAACCCCATCTAAACAATTCCAAAAGAATAACAGAAAACAAAACCCGATGTATCTGATCCAATGCAATTGTAATGGAATATGCAGGAATAATCTATGGATCTAACATGATAAAAGAACAAGCATTTCTAATAAGTATCAGCAAATTCATTAAATCCCATCTTTGATGTGCTCACAAAAACCCATAAAAACAGACAAGGAGAAAAGAAGAGACATAGTGAGATATCTAAAAGAAACCAACTAATAAATAAGAAAAAAAAACCCAATAAATATGAAACAGGCCATACCTGAACAGTTCGAGTAGCGAACTCAACCCCAATAGTGGACTTGGATTCAAGGCAAAACTCATTTCTGGTAAATCTAGAGAGAAGATTAGACTTCCCAACACCTGAATCTCCAATCAAAACCACCTTGAAAAGATAATCATACTCATCATCTGGTCTCCTTGCCATTTGATTTCAACCAAAGAAAGTAAAATCCAAAGAAAAAGAAAAGAAAATCAAAAGAAAAATAAGACTTCTATGCAGATCTAGGAGAACAAATAAAAAGAGAAAGAAAGGAAGAAATGGAGAGTGGCGTGCTGTTCCCCTTTTGGCTCCCCTGCGTAGAGAGAGATCCAAATGGGAATGGGCGCAGTAGTTTCTCTCTCTACTCTGGCGACTTAAATGGGTTTTTTTCTCTTTGAGTTTTCAAAATAAATAGAGAAGCTTAAACATATTATATTAAGTTCAATCGATATGTCATGGTCTTAATGATCTCTCTGTTAATAAGTAATGTTTTTCTTTAATTTATTTATTGTTTTGGGGGGGTAAAAAGAAGGCTTGCGATTCGAATCTCACGCCCCTCCTGCCCAGGAATATGAGATTTTGGAGGGACCGAATTTTAGTTGCACGAGGACGATTTGGTATGGAGCCGAGGCTCTAAACAATCAAAACAAAGTGCAGCTTCAGCTTCAGATAGTATGAGAAACATGGTTTCAATATTGAAAACTCTTGTCATTAACTTAAATTATATATTTATTTTTAATAATAAAATTTAAAGCTTAAAAAATAGTGTAGATCCAAGAAATCTATAAAAATTAAAAAATCTTGAAAATTGACGGTCCAAAAATATGCCGAGATGATCGATTAGAGGGTTTATTTAACATTAAAACAACATTTCTGATAGAATTTTGAGGTGTATTTGTAATTCTACATTTTAACGTTGCAACTTTATATATAACTTTTATATATATATATAAAATATGGTTGCTATATGGTTGCAACCTTAAACAATCCAGACGCACCTCCAAAATTTATCATAACATGTAATTTTTATATAAAAAATTCATAGAATTATCTTAAAATATATTTTCATATCTAATTATAAAATTGTAAATTTAAAAAATAGTTAAAATCAAGTAGATCTATAAACATATGGAAATCTTGAAAACATACTGTCTAGATAATGTGTTGCAAGATACATTATTCTGGAACTCCAAATTTTTTATTTCTTAATATATATTCATACATCTCGATGTCGAGATGAGGGCCTTTCAACATTAAAACAACCTTTAAATTTAAGTCATATGAATAATATATTTTATAATATATTATTTGGACAGTCTAATTTCACAAAATTTAAATATTTATAAATTTGCTCGATCTATATCATTTTTTAAATTTTAAATTTTGTAAATGGGGGTGCAATAGATTTTCATATGATCACATTACTTTTCAGCACTGAAACCGCATTTTTCGACAAAATTGACACCTTACACCAACCTCATTCCATACCATATCGAAAACAATATTAATATTAGGGGGCAAATAAGGTGGTCATAAACTATGCAAAAGTTATATGATCGACATGAGCAAGATTATCAATCCACTTCTTCGGGCGAAACCCTAAATAAAAGTGCTTTTAAGAAATTAAAGTTTAGGAATGTAACCTCTTTAACCTTAAACATTTTAATAAGAAAAATCGCACATACTCTATGTGGATCTGTTCGACCCACGCCAATGGATCATTGATAAGAGACCCCTATAATTTTTGGATGGTTGTGTAAGAACTCAAACATTTTTTTTTTTCTTTTGAAAATAATACCTTGTTGTTTTTGAATTTGAGATTTCATGTGGAAAATCGTCATGCAGAGATCATGTCTCGAAAATTTTACAGTTAAAAATAATTTTTTGATAATAAATGTACAGTATGCTCCTGTGGGCCGACAGATGAATGTAATGCTTCCACATATTTTAATGCAATGCCTTCCTCTTGATTCACTAAAAAGGCGGGTGAGGTTCTAGAGACGCAATTTGGAAACTAATAAACTTGTAGCATTTCAATTTTTGAATCTATGAATTGCTCGACTTTGAGTTTTCTCATTTCATATAATTTTATGCTTTTCGAGTTCTAGAGACCCAATTTGGAAACTAATAAATTTGTAGCATATCAATTTTTGAATCTATGAATTGCTCGACTTTGAGTTTACTCATTTCATAAAATTTCAAAGAAATGTTTATTTAAAGTGAGGGTATTTGAGCCATTTTCAAATAAATTTGGGCCCACAAATCAATTATATTTCGTTGCTCGAATGGCAAGCCAACGGCGGTAGCATGTGCACGGTTTGCGATCCTCACTTTCACAATCACACCATATTATATGAATCAAAATTTACCCTCCAATTTCTCTCTCTTCTATTTTAGAATGATCATTTTACTCAACAAAACATGGCCAGAATTTAAAATTTAGAAAAACATTAAGACCATTTATGTTTAGTATGCCAAGGTCACGAGTAATCTTAATTATTGGATGTGAAATTGAGGGAATATATTATCAATTTTTTTTTTTTTTTTTTTAACTTTGTGATGTTCCTAAGCTGTCAATTTTCACATCTAATGGTTATAAACTTATAGGCAATCGTGACTTCTTTATACCAAAAGGTAAAAGGACAATGATTTCAGGCAACGGTTGTATAGTAGTATAATGCAATAATCTTCAAAAACCATGTTATCGCCATTTGTTTTATCCAAATTTTGAAATGGGTGCAGCTGGCATACGGATGCATCCGTAGTGTAGAGGTAAGTGCACTTTCAAATTTTATCATGGTATATAATTTTGATGTAAAATGTTCTTAGGATTATCTCAAAATATATTTTTATATAATTACAAAATTTTAAATTTCAAAAATGGTTAAAATCAAGTAGATCTATAAACATATGAAAATCTTGAAAATGGACGGTGTAGATAATATGTTGTAAAATGCACTATTTCTGAGACTTAAAATGTTTTTATTTTTCACAGTCATACATCTCGATGTCGAGATGATCAATCAACGGGTTTTTCAATATTAAAACTACCTTTTCCGATGGATTTTTTAGGGCAAACCGTAGTTCTACATTATAAGGTAGCATCCTTTTATAAACTTTTTCTTTTTATTTTTCATGATCATACATCTCGATGTGGAGATGATCAATCAAAGGGTTTTTCAAACAATAAAACTACATTTCCCGATTGATTTTTGAAGTGTATCCGTAGTTCTACATTATAAGGTTGCATCCTTATATAAACTTTTTCCTTATTAAATTATGATTTGGTGAAATTGATTTTGCTAATAAAATTTACTTGACAAAAGCATATAATGCAATAATTTTATGTATAAGTTTATTCTTTTAAGAAGTTAAGTTGTTTTTAATTTATTTTAAATAATTTATTTTCTTAATACATTATTCAGAAATAGTTAATAATTATTAACTAATTATAAATAGAGAAATTATCACAAATATACTTTAATTTTTGTATAATTAAAAAAAAATCTACTTTTATTAATCTCGTCCATACTTTTTTTTTCTTTTTTTTTTTTACCTAAAACAATTTTCATGGTAGTCGTATTACTGTGAAAGTATGATGCATCATGATAGTTAAAGTATCATGATAACTATCACATGTTATAGAGTAAAACGTGATGTCTTGATGCATCATGGTACTTTTAAGTACGGTGATGACTCTCACATGTTTTACAGTACTTAAAACACCATTATTATATTTGATGATGATTACAGTAAAAAATTTATTATTATTACAGTATTTTAAATATCGTAATATTAAAAGACATCATGCCCACTCTGCTCAAATTATGTCATTCAATTTACGTTTTGCCCTTAATATTAAGTTTTGAGGATTCGGGGCGTGAATTTTTAATTGGAAAAATTAAAAAAAAATCCTAAAATATACTATATATGCAACTTACTCCCCCTCAAATCATTTTTCTCACCTTTTTTTTTCTCAAAACAACCTTTCATCTCAAAAAGCCCTAAAGGTAAAAAGTTGTTATTTTTTTAATATTAATACCCTTCACGTACAAGCCAAATCAATTTGCGGGTCCCAAGTCCCAAGTAACGTACTGCCGGATTGTGTCTTTGTACTGCCGGACCGCGTTCTCATAATGTCGGAGCACTGTGGCTCTGAGCTGCACTACCGGAGCGCACATTGAGAATGCCGGAACGCGGTCCTCCATTGCCGGAGCGCTATGTCGGAGCGCGTGTGAAAATAAGAGAGAGAAGGCCGTGTGAAAACAAACAATGGTAGTTTAGTTTTATTGTATATTACTTTTCAGTTGAAGGGTTATTTGTGAAAAAGAAAAAATTTAGAAAAAAAATCGAAAAAAAAATACGGATTAAGGTGTTTTTTTTGTAATTTTTCCTGTTGAATTTGTTGACTTTGCAAGACGGCATGCCATGTTCCAATTCTACTGCAGAACCACCCAAAAGAAAAGAGTAAAGTGAGCTCTCTCTCTTTCTTTTTTTCCTTTTTTTTGCTTGGACAAGCAAAACTCTTTCTTTCTCTCTTACCATACCAAAAAAAAAAAAGGAAAACACATATTTATTGTCTTTATTTACCTGGAAACGAGAAAGTTAGAATGCTCGAACGACTTACGCACAGGGCGAGTTAAAGCTATGTGCTGCCTTCGCCTTACTGCTCCACCTAGGTCACCCTTCCAAAAGGGACGTACCTCAGTACTACCAACTTTTGATAATAATTGTGGGGAATGCCTTTTGTTTAAAAAAAAAGCATTTCTACCACCTTCCCACCCATGTTTCTCATTTTTTTTAGTGCCTATTTCCTTGTGACACGCACTGAGTTCATTTCCCTTATATATTCTAAAGTATTAAATGCGAGATAATGGATTGATTCATGTGTGCATAAACCCAAGGCTCAAGGCTATAATTTGAGACGACGACGCCCTTTTGCAATATTGCAAGGTTGCAGTTGGCATACGGATGCATCCGTAGCTGTAAAGGTATGGTATACCTACAAATATTATTATGGTATATAAGTTTGATGTAAAATGTTCTTAGAGTTATCTCAAAATCTATTTTTATATTTAATTATAAAATTTTAAATTTTAAAAATAAGTTGAAATCAAGTAGATCTATAAACATATGAAAATCTTGAAAATGGATGGTGTAGATAATATGTTGTAAAATCTTTTTATTTTTCATGATCATACATCTCGATATCGAGATGATCAATCGAATGGTTTTTCAACATTAACTACCTTTTTTGATGGATTTTTGAGGTGCATCTTTAGTTCTACATTATAAGATTGCATCCTTATATAAACTTTTTCATTATTACAATGATGCTCTTTAGCATCATAGTAGTATTTTTTACTTTAATCATTAATCAAATACAATAACGGCAAGTGTCGTAAAATATGTGAGATTCATCACGACATTTAAAGTACCGTGATGCCTCAAGACATTATGTTTGAATCTATAACCTGGGATAGTCATCATGATACTTTAAGTACCGTGATGCATCATATTTTCATGGTAATACGACTACCGCGAAGGCAATTTGGGTAAAAAAAATGTCAAAATGACAAAAAAAAAAAAGAAAAAAAAAAGATATGGATGATGTTAATGAAAGTATGAGGTTTTTTTTCAAATTAGGCAAAAATTAATGTATATTTCGAATAATTTCCCTTAAAAATAATCAAATATCGAAATAAGATATGTGGTAAATAGTTAACAAAAATATTTTATGCAAAGTATATTAATTTTAGATATAGTAGTTTGCTTTTGATAGGCTTGATTATTATCTAGAGAGGTCTTACTTTTATCATTTTTTTTCCACCCCTTCCCTACTTCAAAGCTTAGACCAAATCGGAACTAACTAAGCTAAGATTTTCTCGCTCGCTCTTTTGTAAACCACAAACTGATCTCGGAGCGAACGCATTTCTCCGCTAGCTATGCTGAGAGGAGCTTAGAAGCTATCACCGCTTCGGAGTTACTTTTCAGAGCGGAGGTCCGCTTTCCTTCTTTCTTTTCTTTGTGAGAATCAAAACTCAGATTTTGAGATATGAGAAAATATGTTCTATGTAATCTTATTATATTATTAAAATTTAGTTAAAGAACTTTTTTTTTAATAGAACGAACGAACTTTCTCGGGAACGCAACCTTGTCATAATACAAAAATTATATTTCCACCTTTGATATGTCTCACTAATTTGCAATGAGAAATACTTTGCTTCAATTTAAAATTGTATGAGGATAAAAAAAAAACCCTTTATATAAGACATCATAAAAATATGGTACACCCAAAATATTCACTTAAAAAAGTTAAGCGAAAAGTTTATATAGAGCCAAAGCTCTTTCAAGCCTACCTCAAAAATTTTACTAGACGAGATTGTTTTGATGCCCAAAAATACTCAAATTGATCATCTCGACATCAAGATGCGTAGACATGAGAAAAAAATTGATTTCAAGTTTTGGAAATAATGTATTTTGTAATGTATTTTTTGACCATCAATTTTCAAGATTTTCAAGTTTTCATAGATCTGTCGATCTACATCATTTTTGAAGCTTTAAACTTTATAAATAAATATCAAAATATAGTTTAAGGCTATCACAAAGATTTTCAGTGTTAAACCACATTTCTTGATTCTATTTAAAGGTAAGCTCTAATTTGATTGTTTAGAGCCTAGGCTCTACACAAACCACACCTTTTTGGAAATCAATTCAAAAAATAAAATTATGCCCTAAACTAACAATCTTGTAACACATTATCTGGAATATCCATTTCAAGATTTTTATTTGTTTAAATCTATACGCTATTTATAAAACTTTAAAATTGATAGCTAGGGGGAAATAGATTTTCAAGCTATCATAGAGGAAATATATTTTATTTTTTTGAAGTTAGTCTATGAGTATACTATTGGATTTGGTGATATCCAAAATCACCTACATAAAGAAATCTCATATTATGTGGGATTGAGATTAAAATTGATAAGTTTCTTAAAGGAAATAGAAATCAAAGAAGATTAGGATTCTTGGGTATATCTCTTGGTTCAAGATATATGTAACATCTACATGAAGTTTCCTATTTAGCATGGATTCGTAACCCGATATATACGGGATGAAAGAGGAAAAAAAAACATGTTTGCCCTATTTGGGTCATTATATAGGAAAGGTGGTTTCCTCTTTAGAGAGAGAGGAAGAGAACTTCTTATATATTATGATGATGCCTCCTGTAGATTGAGATTCTTGTTTTTCTTATAGAGAAGCTTTGGATGTTTTCCTCTTTTGGTTAGAGAGAAAGTTAGTTTTTCATTGCTCTCGTGTCTCTATCTGATGTTATCGGTAATGATTACCAGAAATAAAGAGACGGAAGAACAACACGTGGTGTCGTTCGGGAGAGTGATTTGGCTTTGTCAAGGGTTAGAGATGTAACTCTATGTCCCAAAATCTTTGATATAACTTTCATTGGTACAGTGAATTTCAATTTGACGTGCTCTTGGATGTAGCCCTTTTGGGGTGAATCATGTAAATTATGGTGTTCTTCTTCTGTTATTTCTTTATTAATTTATTTCTTTCTTGCTTGTTGCATATTCTATTTTTTCTCGAACTTTATTTGTCGAAAATCAACCCATCTGGTTTAGAGCTTTTACGTACAAGGTACAACACATACCACATTATATTCCTAAATTTCAGGATCCCAAAATTACTCGTAAATTGGATTTTACTCAAGGGATTGAATATGTATATGCTACCATCGCAAGAAATTTTTTGGTTTTTTCTGATACCTGGTGACTTTGGCCCAATAAATAGACAAAATCATTCAATCTTTTTGAAACTAATCTTGAGCCCATATGTGTCGTTGTGCATGACATATTTTTACTAGAGTACGCTACGATTTTAGCCAAAGAATTGGGCAAAATGGGCTATTATTCCCATTATATAAAGAGATAAGCTCCATAAGTATAATACTAAATAAAAATATGAAGAAATAGTGAAATATTAGTTCCTACTTCCATGAATAATCAACCTAGACTTCTAGAATACAAATAACCTTCAACCTCAAATGACCCTACACCACCAATTACCACAGAACCCTAATTAAGCCATGCAAAGTAGCTTCCATGGACATCAATATCTCTAACCTCCTCATCTGGATCCAAACATCTCAATAACACCCTCAATAATGGACCATCCCTTCAACAATTATCTCACAAGTTGGGGTTGGGATGACTTACAAACTGCACCAGTCTAACGACACCCAAAACAAGATCGTTAAATGCATGGCCACATGCCAATGGATGTTCGAGAGCGATAGTAGATAAAAAAAGGCCAAAGATAAGGAAGATTTGGAGAAAGGGCAATAGTGAAATAGAGCGGAAGCAAGAAGCGTGAAAGAGGAACCAAACTCAATCAACTCCCCAAATGAGCTGTATCAGGCTGCATATAAAGAAGTCAAAGCCCCAAAGGAAAACATCTACTTGCCCAACAGGGCTCACAAAGGCCACTCTCCTTGAGGACAATAAGGAGAGGGGCTGAGAGGGAACGGGTTAGAGGGAAACCTAGTAAGGGTTGAGAGGAGAAAACAAAAGGAGAGAGGGCAGATAGAGGCCTGAAAATGAGAGGGAGAAAGCGGGGCCGGAAAAGAAAGAACCAAAGAGATGAGAGAGGGAGAGAGAGAGAGGGGGAAGGGACCTCTAGAAAGAGATGAGAGTGCATGTTAAAGAAAAGGGATAAGATAAAGAGAGATTTGAGCTAGAGAGAAAGAAACTAGATAGAGGAGATATGAAAGATAACGAGAATAACAAAAATATAGAGATCTGAAAGATAGAGATAGAAGATATACGAGAAAAGGATTTGAAAAAGATAGATCTAAGAGGAAGATCGAGTAAAGAGATGTGAGAGGTAGATCAAAGAGAGGTTAGCCAGAAATATGGATGAGATATGAGAAAGAGAGATTAAATGGTCTAATGAATGAGGAAAGGGATGAGACATAATAATTATAGAGAACCCGCATGGCCTAATGATTTTTTATATATCTTTTCAGTAGTAATTTTAGGTAGTTATTGCTTGTAACATGGATGAGATATGATAAAGAGAAATTAAAAGGTCTAATTAAAGAGGAAGAGAGAGTAAATAAATGGGTGAAATTCATGGTGCACATGTTTGTTATTTTTTTTGAAAATTTTCCAATTAAATTCGCACCCATTTGCTCTTGTTTGCACTTCACATATTATTTTTCTATGCCTGGTAACTTTGGCTCAACAAAGAGAAAAATGGTGGTATAAAATTGATTGTTGGGTTTTTGTATTTCAACATTAAAAAATAAAAATTGTGAAATTTGTATAAGAGATTCACAATTTAATATTTTAGACATATGTTAATTTTCAATTGTTATTGAGTAAATTATTAAATAATTTATTTCTTATATGTATTTTTTTTATATTTACCAAAAATCAATCTCCCTAAACCGTAGGACTTATTAATGGTGATAACATGAAAATCCCAATTAATAATCACTTTGTGTGGGGCCATATATGCCTTGTGCAAAGGCTACTAGCATCTCACTCAAAACAACGATTTAAACAGGCAGTTGAACTTTTTCCATTTCTTCCTTGCAAAATGATAAGCAATTATCTGATACTTCTTAGATCATATTGTTCTGGTACATAGTATGGAGTCATAGTTAATTTATTCATCGGTTTCGTTAAGTCGCAAGGATATACTTCGAGTATATATTTATTATGAATCGAGATTTATCACGATAGCGGTTAAATATTTACCTTAAAAAACGATATATGACATGCCTGAAAGTAGAGTATCAACCAGTGTTTTAAGAAATGTTAATATAGATTGAAATCAGCCAGGATCGAAAATCGTTGGGAACTGATCCAGTTTCTGGTCAGAATCGGGAGATGAGCCAGTTTCTACATAATCGTGCAATTTTCCCGAAGAAATCTGCTAATTTTGTCAAGAAACTGGTTGATCTATAATTTATTTTATTTTTTGATTTCCACCTACAAGAATTCGTCAGATCACTAATTTGGATTAATCGTTCTCTGATCCTCACCAGTTTCCTGAATGGCCGCTTCACTCGATCGATCGAGTTTCTAAAACATTCATATCAAGATTTATTTTGTGTGCTTGATAGATGTGTATTAGTTATCCTACCTATTAGTTGTAAATATATTAAGTCATGATACGCCTCGTTCTCTGATAGTTGTGCACATCTATTGAGCTAGTTGTGTATTTACTTTTAGCTCATATTTCTTGTCTTCTTTGGTTAGGATAGCACAATGTACTTGCATATTGGTTTTTTTGAGATCTCTCTCGAGCAATATTTCTCCAACGAATTATATATCGGTTTTCAATTTTTTTGTAGATTCATACGTTCTTTAGACAATGATTTACTCTTTTCTTTACTTTTATTCGTAATACATTTTACAATGCATTTCTATAAATTGTTTTTAGAACAAAATTGTAGCTTAGAAAAAAAAACTCATAAAATTACAAACCAAAATAGTAGAAGAACTTTTGAAATCCTCAATCATCCACTTATTAGTAACTCTTCCCAGGTTGCTCCCTCTAATGCTAAGTCATGGGCTTCTCCGTTCTTTTCTCTGTAGACATGCACAAGTACAATCTCCTTCCCTTTACACATATCTTGTACCTCATTCCATAGATCTCTCAACTTGTATGACACCTTCAATTCCCCCTTACACTATGATATTGCATTCTTGCATTCACCTTATATGTGTCAATTTGGTGATGCAAAATCAACCCTAAGGTATTTCTCTCATTGTTTATAGGATTTTGGCCAAATAGAAATTGACATTTATGGGACACACAGGAGTCATTGTAGAGAGAAAAAAGTTGAATGTGTATTTGAGGGATAATCCTTCGTAGAGAGTGAAGAGAAGTTTTGTGGAAAAAAAGAGATTGGAGGTTTATTTTTGCAAATCCTTGTATTGTGTCGGATTTATTGTTATTTTTTTGTAGAGATGGAATTGGTCGACAATGTCAAAGAAATGAATTGTTTGATGATATTTTTATGGTAGGAAAAATTAATTGTGTCTTTTTTTCTATTATAAAGTATATCTACAAACGCACAAAACTTGTGCTTTCCTCAATTGATAGTGAATTTATCTTTGCTGGTTACTCATGGATAAAGGTGAACCACGTATATTTGTATGCTTGTGGGGATTGGATAATTTTTTTTAGTGTATTATTGTAGTTTTAATTTTATTATTTTGCTTATCTTGATTTTCTCCTCTTTTTTCAAATTTATCACACCATGTACGGCTTTTGGTGTTTGGATTTCTTGAATGCAAATTGCCAGCGATAGGCAGGTTGGTTTTAAGGCATTGGATTTGTTGTAGCGTAGAATTCACCACAATCGGGGAAATCAAGCTAGTATCGACTCCCAACAAGTAGTATCAGAACATAAGAAAAGTGTGTAATAATTTAAGAAAATGACTAATTGCAAATTGAAGTAGAGAATTTGATGGAATAAATGATTTTGAGCTTTGAAAACTAAACTAAAAGGTCATGATATATTTGCATAATAAAGCTTTTATAAAGCACTATAAGGAAAATCTAAAGAACCCGAAAATATGAAATATGAGGAGTGCGAAGAATTGTATAGGAAGGCGCTCCCCACAATTCTCTTGTGTTTGGCAAATGAAATAAAATTCAATATCGTAGGAGACAAGATGGCGGTAGATTTATAGGCAGAGTGAGAAAGCTTGTACTAATCCAAATCCCTCCCAAAACATACTTTTTTTAAAAAATAAAATTGTAATATTTGTAGATGGGAGAAGATATGAAAGTGTCGGAATACTTGAATGAATATAATTACATTATTTGTCAACTTGAGATCATCAAGGTGAATATGAATGGGGAAGTTTTATGACCACTTTGTTACTACTTTGAGTTGTAATGAGGAATATTCCCTCAAATTGGATTCCATTTTATAGTGCTTTACTCGCTGGTGAACTTAGAAATAATGTATCAATGGCTTAAAAAATAGACATTCTTGCGGCAAGAAGCGGGTCGAATGAACATGGTAGTTCACCTAGAGATTCCTCAAGTAGCTGATAAAAATCGAGGGTGCCTCATAACAAAGGTTATTGGTTTTGTGGCAAGCCCAGCCACGTGAAGAGAAATTGTCGGAAAAGCAAAAAAACAAATTCCTCAAAGAGTTCCGGTTTGATAATGGAATGGCTAGGTGAAGCGAAAATGAAGCTCATTGTGTTGAATAATCAACATCTAGTTATATTGAAGATAACTTGTTGATGGTGGGATGCAATCTAATTTACTATTAAAGTTGGGTCCTAATAGTGTAGTCACACAACATATGTGCCTATACAGATCGTGGTTTAATGCATATAAGTCATGTAACGGTAGATTAATATCAACCAAAAACAACTCAATTAGTATAGGCTTGATTCACATAAAAAATGTATAATGTGATGGTTCAAACACTTGAAAATGTGATACATGTGTCAGATTTGAAGAAGAGCTCAATTTTCACTCTCTTCTCTAGATAATGAAAGTTAGCGAGCAAAGTACAGTGCTCAAAGTTTATAAGGGAGCTATATTTATAATTAAGGGAGTCTATGAAGGAAACTTATATAAATTGTTAGAGAGTACAATTGTAATTAAAAAGGTAATTTCGATTGTAGATGAAGATGAAGATGAAGCTCAAAAGTTTGTACATGATTTGGTAATAGAATATCTTGATTTTACAAAAAAAGTTTTCGACAAGGATATTCGACAAAGAAGATTAATTAAGGATTTGGGATTTCACAAGAGTATGGGAAGTTGGTGACATGTCATGAATTTCTTTCGAACTAATGCACGAATTTTGGTGAAGGGTGATGTGATTAGATTATTGACTTTGATCGCTGTCATGGCTAGTGTAGGATGTGTTATTTCACTTGTTTGAGATTTTCTTGATTGGCTTGTGATTAGCATTGGAGGGAAATTTTGCTAAAAAATGAAATGTATTTTTGAGCATTAGATGTGGCATGGTTTAATATGAACCGTTGAAGCATCTACGTCATGTGTATGCTTTACCATCCCTTTTAAATAGGTTGAAGAGCGTTGACAAAGCAAAGTCCAAGTTTCTTGCCACACCTAGGAGTTGAGACACTGTTTTCAGATGGGATTTTAAGAATTAGGGCTATCAATGGGTTGGGTCTGACATGGGTTGAACACGAAGGACTAGGTGGTCTAAGCCAAGATATAAAAAAATAAAAATAATAAAACAAATAAAATATTTTTGATTAATTTAAATAATAACATATTATATATAAATTATGAATTTAAATTATAATTATATATATTTCATAATTCATATATATGGGTTGGTAGGGTTGACCTAGACCTGGACCCGGCATGATCCGAATTTGCCCATATTACACCCAGATCCTGACGCGACCTATAGGATCCATTTTAGGGGTCCGGACATGGACACAAGTTGTGTTGAACTGCCTAGTCCGCAAGTTGACCTGACCTGATTGACACCGATATTTTAGTGGTTTTATTTTTATCACAAAGCCTATGCCTTACATCACCGCATTTTGTCTAATGCTCACCACACTTTTTATAAAATGGGATTATATACTATGAGCCTATTTACTATTGTTACAAAGATGTTACAATTACTCTTAGCTATTAGACATCAAATTGGTTGACTTGAGGTTTGTCGTGGAGTTCGATAAATTTTTTTTGAATCTGAGTCTAATCGATAACACACTTACAACACTCGATTTAAAATATGGCAAACATGAATAATCATGAACTCCTTGTACAAAAAAAATAAATACTCTTTTTGTATACTTTTCCTCAAAAAAAATAAATACTCTTTTTGTATACTTTTCCTTAAAATTGCTCATGCAAAGATCAAGAATGGCAGGCCAGTATCATCGTGGTCTAAAATACTGTTTAATGTTTACGTTTTAAAGGCCATGGCTTGGAACTCGAGTGTGCATGTTTGACTAGGGATATTTCGTTATAGTCCTCCCAAACCGGATAATCCAACACTTTTGGACTTTAGGGACTAACATACAAAGTTGATGAGATTGATTGCTATTTCATATGCCAAACAATGCAGGCATGTGTTGGGACCTTGAATGCAATGCCCAAATGTGGGTCATGTGCGCTCATGTGAGGGAACCTGAAAATGCTCTCCCTCCAACAAAAACTTAAAAGGGTATGGAAATTGGATAGAAAGCTTGCCCTAGAAATTGGATAGAAAGCTTGCCCTAGAAATTAGGGCAATAAATTCCCATTGCAATATATACTTTATTTTCTACGTCAGGCCCAGTGTTTTAAGACCCGGATCGATGAAGTGGATTTTTCAGTTATAGATCTGTGTTGAATTGATGGATTGTTGATCTAGATCGAGTTTGGATCAAAAAATTATTAAAAATAAATAATTTACCCTGTTTCTATGTTGTGATAGATTCTTTCTCTCTCTACCCTCTCATGTTCCCAAATGTGATCAAAGGAGAATGCAAAAGTTCTCTTTTTTTTTTTCCAGGAAAGACTAGTAAAACCACTCTTCTGAAAAAGAAAAAAGAGGAAATTATCGTTAATATACTTTTATTTTAGTAAAATCGAAAAAAAAACCCCTAACTTTTCAAAACCTCGTCTATACCATTTCTCACAAATTTCCGCTTTTTTTTTACCAAAATAACCTTCACGGTAGTCTTTTTACTGTAATACGTTTTAAGCTTTACGATAATTAAAACACCATAAAAAATTCAAAGAGTATTACGGTCATTTAAATACAGTAAAAGTTTAAATTATTATTACGGTAATTTAATTACCGTAATGTGTGGGGAAGTCTTTACGGTATTTTTATTACCGTAATACTTTGCGGGTCAATTCCAAACCGTTATTGGTTGAAAAGCTTCAAAACGAAACTAGTATCAAGGCTACCCCTCTCTTCCATAGTCTTCTTTGGAGCTGTATTCTTCAAAAAATCCATGTTCCCATGGGAGCATGATGTGGATCTACTCCCTCGCTCAAAAACACCTATTTAAGAATGTTTTGTTCTAAAATTTTGAGAACCATATAAAAATTATTTAATTATTTTTAAAAGAATTGAATTGTGAGTTCTGTGACAATTGGATAGTTTATATTCAACCTTGAAGTGTTAGGTTTTTTTAATCTATACAAGAATTTACTTGGAAAATTTCTTTTGTTGAAATTATTCTATTAGTAGATATTATATCCTAAAAATTTGAGATTTGAAAAATACAGTTAGCATGGATTTGTGTCGAGGGAGTAAATAGATGGTAGACTCTCGATAGAGTAGAAAATCTTTTGTGTTCTTTTAATGATGCGTGAGCAATATTACGGTAATTAAATTACCGTAATACTACTTTAAGGTATTACAGTGTTTTAATTACCGTAATACTCCTTCAACTTTTTACGGTATTTAAATTACCATACTGTTGTTGTGGTAATTAAATTACTATAATACTACTTTAAGGTATTATGTTATTTTAATTACCGTAATGTTATTATGGTAATTAAATTACCGTAATACTACTTTAAGGTATTATGGTATTTTAATTACCGTAATACTCCTTCAATTTATTACGACATTTAAATCACCGTAATGTTCTTTATGATAAAAAGACTATCGTGAGGGTTATTTTGGTAAAAAAAAAAGTCAAAAATTGTGAGAAAGGGCGTAGGTGAGGTTTTGAAAAATTAGAGGTTTTTTTTTTTCTGATTATAGTAAAATATAGGTATATTAGTGATAATTTTACAAAAAAAAAAAAAAAAAGAAAGCAGAAAACCCAAACAGTGGAAGAACCTGTAGAGGGTGAGTAATAGCACATAGCCTCTTTTTTCTCATACTTAATGCATTGATTTCTTGAGCTCCTTGTAAAGATGAAGAATGAAGAATACATGTTCCTAAAAGACCAACAAGAAAAAGAGTCACCTCATTCTAGGAACTTACAAGTATTAGATGATAAAACAACAACTAAAGGAGATTTGAAAATCAAAATAGAGATCAAAGAAATAAAGATATCAACAAACACAAATGAATCCAGATATCATATTTGATGAACTCTAGAAGAAATCTTTCCTGTAGAGAAAAACATAAGAAAATTCTAACTCTAAAATTGCACAAATGCATACATGAATAACGCACTCTCTCGAGTCTAGAGAGAGAAAGTAGCACAAATACATGGTAAAGAAGAAATGGTTGTACTTGCAGAGTTTATTGACACCAAGAATGGCAAATCTTTGGACATCAAACCACTTCTTGATAGTGAGGAATGGATTTTCCTATTGGTTTCTATTTTTATTTTGTTTTTTTTGTTATTTGTGAGCTATTTTACAGCTAGATCTGTTTAAATGTTTAGGGAATTTTGGGGTTCATGGCCCTTCTTATCAAATAAAGTTAAAGAGTTTGCTATTGCAACTGCTATAAGTTTTCTTGTGATGGATTACATCTCCTGATGGGTTTTGTGGGTTATCTGTGACTCACAGCTGAATCGACGAAGGATTTAGGGCCCCTCTCTCATTGTGGGGTTTTGAGTTTTGACCTCTCCATAACATTGTCTTACATAGAATGGATCTTGTATTGTTTGTTTTGGGTTTTATCGCAATTAACTGTACATCATGGTGGACATGAACTCTTATATAACTGAGATTAGAGGATATGGAGACCCAAGTAGAGCTCACTTTTTTCAAAGTGTTAAACGCCCACGTCTCGATTAAATTTACGAGTACATTTATGGGATACAGTTGGATCAAAATACAATTTATGAGTCCCACGAGTATACTCTTAGGATACAGTTAGATCGAAAAACAATTCATGAGTTGGACGTTTATGAGAGTGTACAAAACCACAACCATAAAAATTATTAATATGTTTTTCGAATTGGTATAATACCATTAAATTTTGATTGAAAATAGACTTCTCTCTCACACTACAAAATTATTTTGCACTCTATATATCACCAGACGGAAGTAGATTTCAGCAACAATGTATATATCCCTCTCACTCAACAAAACATCCAATAGGTAATAACAATTGAAATACTTTGATTTAGTAAAAAATGCCGGAATTTATTTGAATTGATCAATAAATAATTGGGATTGTATACAATGAGACCATTTACCTTTGATACTAGGTGGTCACAATTCCTTACAACCATTTAATGTGAAATTTGATAGCTTGGATGTGTCACAAGGTTCGAGAAAATTCCTTTTGAAGTTTGAGCTTGGTCAATGGAATAATTGCAGCCCCCAATTTCACATCCAATAGTCAAGATTAATGTGACCACCTTGTAATAAATGTAAATGGTCTCATTCTATAATAAATGTAAATGGTCTCATTCTATACTTTCTCCAAATAATTCAAACAAGGCTCCCGAAAAA